>JAEOAD010000015.1:28095000-28472500 GCA_036365145.1 Orientallactaga sibirica | reverse complement strand
TAGGAGAGCTTTATTAGTAATCAGCAGCAAATAAGCTGATTAGTCAGTTTATATGCCCATATATATCTTTCAGAATCAATGTTCTCAACTGAGACCATCGCCAAGTGGTTAGAATAAGACCGAGATAGAACTCACATGAAATGCATTTCCTTTGCCAGGCTGATGTCTGCTGCAGCCCCGTTGGCGTCTCTGAATGTGGTCATTGATGCATCTATGATCACTGAATAAAACGTGTTTAATTGGCATGAAAGGCACTAACTGAGAGCTGGTAGGGTTTCCATTATCTGGGTGGACATCTTATTTACTTTAGTGAATCCTGGGAACAAGATGAAAGTGTGTGAGAGCTGAGGTGGGGCCTGGTCCTGACACGGGTGGGTTTTGTGTTTGGTGGGGGGGGGAGTAGAGAGTTTTGCATCATCCAGACATACAAAATGCAGCTTGTGGTGCCCCTCCTTGCCCTCACACCTTCAGAAGGATGCCCACTGGGACATTTCCTAGTTAGAATGTGCAGAGTGATAGTCACTTTGTATGAAGTGGGCTTACACTGTGGGTTCTCACATATTAGAGATTGTGTTTTTATAAATCCCTTCAACATAGCTTCAAAGGTGGGCAGAGGATCAAGTGGTGTTTTTAATTTCAGACTCAAATAACATAGTGGGGGTAAAGCAAGCTTCTTAAGTCATCTGCATTTCCTCAGGGTCCCTTGGGACACTATACATGCCATGGTACTGCTTCTTCCGGTAATTCCTGTGGCTACAAGCTCCCTGCAGAGTGAATACTTGAGTCAATATTTCCATTAAGTGTTACATTACAGGCTGTTCTATTTCCCAGTAGTGGGAGGTCACACAATGCCAGCTGTGGAGTGGCAGCATGGTCCCAAGAGGTGCCCATGTTGTGTGGGGTCTGCCTTTCCAGAATGCTATTCAGGATCTATTCTAAGGTCTCAGACTCAACACCGACAGAATGGATAGAGGACAGCGGTGGAATGATTGTCATCTTGTCAAATCCTGTGTGGAAAGAGCTTATTCATGTTGTTTAAGTGTGTTTGAGGCTCCTGGAGGTGGAAGCCAATCCCTTCGACCCAAAGATCTCTCAAAGAATGGGTTGAATTTGTGAGGCATTACAAATGTTATTAAAAGTTGAGACAGACAGATGCATTGAGAAAAAAATACTTCGTACTTTTCAATGCACTTCACTCATATGCATTTGTTTATCCCACTGCTGATGGAGAGTTCTGCTCCGATGCATGTGGAGGCTCTCGTGTCCGAGTCTGCAATGTGCTGAATCGGGAGCTCAGGTGGATGGGAGCCTGACCTGCCAGTCCCCGGGTGCAGGGTACCTGCATCCTGAAGGACTTGAGGTAGACCATATCCTTTGGGCCAGTTTCCCTTAGGTCCTGTCTGACACAGCTCCCAGCTCAGGATTTGTGAAAAGTATCATAGTTCTTTGGGCGAAAGGCATTAGAGCAAAATGAGCTTTTCTGATCAAACTCAACATTGGAGGTTTTTGTTTTTATTGGGAATTTGAAAGGGGAAAAGAGCAGTGAATGGATCTTGGGTTTACTGTACAGAGTAATCCTGCAGAGCCATCAGCCCTGATGACTGGAATGCAATCCACAAAGCTCGCCCTGTGCTCATGTGCAGCAGGATTCTTCGGGGCTGGATGAGCAGTGCTGAGGTTTGGACAGAGGCCTTAGTTACCCAGAGCTAAGCACTCCTTGGCAAGGTGATCGGGTGCTCTTTTCTCACCTCTATTCTGCTTCAACCCAGTGCTCCCTGAAAGACCCGTGCTTACCAAGTCTCCTAGAATTAGCACAGATTTTTGTACCAATATTTGTATATTACCACTAGTAGGTGCTAGTCAGACCAAGTATCTCACCTCTCATTTCATGGATGAGGAAACTGAGTCATGCAGGGGTTAAATCATATGCTCAACGTGACCGACATAACAATAGGCAGTTAGGCAGGCCTCACTTTCAAGACTCTGACTTAAAGCTTAGCACTGAACCACTGACCACAGGTACTTACCACAGCCACTTGGGGAGGTTAGCGAAGGCTGATAGTGTGGGCACCCTGGCACAGACTTAGAGTCATCACCCACTATGGAGGAGCGTTCCCTTTTCAGCACCATCCCACTGCATTTAGTGCAGCCAAAAAGGCAGCTTTTTCTTATTCTCTGTATTTCTCCCCAGGTGTGCAGACTTTTCCCCACCCACATTGCCACCACTATTCCGCTTCTCACCCCCCAGTTAGGAGACTGGCTTGGTTGCTGATAGAACAAACCTAGAGGGGCTGTGGGGACACCCTGAGGACAGCCCCATGGAGAAGAGCACAGCCTGGCAGGAAACTCTTCCTCTTGCTGCTCACGTCTCAGTGGGCCTCCAGCTCCGCATCTATGAAACAGGAGAGAACACCATCAGCTTCATCAGGCACTACGAGGAGCACTGGGGCTTGGTATGGGGTCAGAGCCAAGGAAAACTCAGTTGTTGCTGTCTTGTCACCACAGGGTTGTGAGGCTCTCAAAGATGCAGAGACAGTGAGCTTAAGATTCTGGACCAACGCAGACAGTATGTGTGAACAACTAGCATGAGGACAAATGGCTTCCTGAGTCACCTGCAGAACTGACTTACTGTTTCCAAGTCATCTAGACATGCTCTGAATGAAATGTTTGCCCAAAAGATGGTCCATTTACAGATGTAAGAAATATCACCACTCCATTGGTTCTTCCAACATAGTGCATTGTGTTCTTGCTCTAACCAGTGAACAGAGACACAACCTCAGAGGGCCATACCCAAGGAACTCACAATAGCAGTGTCTAGACTGCGTCCAGCGCAGTACTGCTGACTGCTTCAGTGGAAACATGGACAAGGTAGGGGAGCTTCTGTATCTTTGTCCTGCTGGGTTGAGGCAGTCATCGAAGGCTTGGAGAGAGTGGTGGGTTTGAAGAATGAGTTAGCACTTGCCTGAGGGTGGGACACAGGCACCCTAGCAGATGCATCAAAGATGGACATTGGACTGAGTGAAGAGCAGAGAACCCACTGTAGAAGCAAATGCTTATTTCTTGCAGGCAGAAGGCTGTGCCCCTTCTTTAACTGCAAGCAACAGAGATGGACTCTGGTGAGGTGGGCATTGAGCTAATGGAGACTAGGAATGGTTGGGGCATCACTAGAAAGGAAGAGAAAGTCCTCTCAAACCCTTCCCACCATCCTCTCTGCCTTTGCTTCACCCAGTACCTGAGGTGAGGTCCCACGGGAGAGACTCCAGTTGGCTGAATGCAAATCACGTGCTCACCTCATGGCTGTGCTAGGTGATGGAAAGCAAGACTGGTAGGCAGAGCCTCCAGGGACCCTGCTACTTCTACAGGCACACTAGAGGGCACCAAGACTACACTAGTTCTGGAAAGGTAATCCCCCACAAAGGAAATCTGGGTACTGTTATACATGGTTATTATTTGACCCCCAAATTATAGGAAGCCATTGCACATAATAGCAGTAACATGACTGTAGCCAGGTATTATATACTATGGTGAGCACATGCTTTACATGTGTGTGTTATTTAATCTTTATAATAACCTAAGAGTATGTTCTGTCCTACTTTATAAGATTGAGGCAAGTTTTTTTGTTTAAAAAAATGTATTTGCATGCAGAGAGAGATAGAGAAAAGAGAGACAGAGAGAGAATGGGCATGCCAGGGCCTCTAGCCACTGCAAACGAACTCCAGACGCATGTGCCCCTTGTGCATCTGTCTTATGTATGTCCAGGGGAATTGAACTTGGGCCCTTTGGCTTTGCAGGCAAATGCCTTAATCACTAAGCCATCTCTGCAACCCAGAGGCAAGTATTTTTTTTTTTTTTTTTTTTTTTTGGAGAGAGACACAGAGAGACAGAGAGAGAGGGAGAGGAAGACAGATAGAGATGGGCGCGCCAGCAGCCTCTCAGCTGCTGCCAATAAAATCCAGATGCATGCGCCTCCTTGTGGGCAAGTGCGGCATTGCACCCTTGCGTCACTTTGTGGGACCTGGAGATTGGAACCGGTGTTCTTAGGCTTAGGAGGCAGGTGCCTTAACCGCTAAGCCATCTCTTCAGCCCAAGAGGCAAGCATTTTTATAAATTAAAAAAAAAAGTCAGAGGTCAGAGAGGTTATGCCACTTGCTAAGGTCATATAGCTAGTTAGAGAACAGGGCAGCACTCAAATCCCAATGTCTGATGGCAAAGCATCCAACCACTTCATTTCTGTTCTGCAGACCCCATGTAAGTACCTGCAGCTTGGTGCTGGCTTCTCACTGCTCGCTTCAGCCTTTTCTTCTGTTTTACCATCCTTGAGTGGCACCTTCAACTAGGAGGACAGACAAGAGTCACGTTCCTCTGCCTGAAGTTGCACAAAGCCGGGTGGGTAGTGTCCTGTGTGCTTGGACCAATCTCTCAAGCCCTTCATGAGCACAAAAAGCTCTAGATCAATTCATTCCAAAACAATTAAAGTTAGCGCTTCCTCTTGAGCCTGGGAATGGAGAACTCGGGATTCTGGAGCATGTTGTTTTAATTAAAGATGGATGGAGCACAGCCCCTGTAATCCCTGGGGGCAGATCCACTCTCATGTCTAAAGTTCTACCAGAATTAAGCTTTATCAGACTGTGGTGGGCTAACTTGTTCACTTTGTGTCCCATCTCCATTCAAGTCCACAACCACCTGCTTAGTTTAAATAGAGAAAACTCTTCCTTCATACTGTGCAGCTGCTGGCCATGCCGAGAACCATTGCTGTAGACGTGGCTACCTTTTGGGCTTATCACATCTGCTTGTGTCATTTTACTCACCCAAGCTGCAAGCTGCTTGTTAAAAACCTTCTGTGATATACAAGGAGATGGAACTTCTGAGAAGTTGAGCAGTGAATCCAAGGCCATACAGGAAGGAGGGGTTCCTTGGTTCTCTGTGTTCTGGTTTGTGGGCTGGATCTTATTAGAGGTTTTGCTCAGCAGTAGCTGCTCCGCCCCTTCCTGCACCCTCCAGGAAGAACCCACACTGCCTCTTCTTGTCTAGAGCAACCACCGCCCACTCCTGGCTGGCCTCCCTATCTGCAGAAGTGTCCTCTCTAGCACACTTCCACCAGTGCCAGCCATGCTGCTTTGGACTCAACACCTGCAGTGGCTCCCGGCATTCTTGGGTTGCAAATGCACTCTTGCTTGGATTGTGAAACCCTTCATGACCTGGCCAATGTATCCCCTATGTCACCCCTCCCTCACCTATTCCCTCCATTCTGGTCATGCAGCTCTCCCAGCCCCCTGGCAGGCACTAGCACATTTATGCTCACCTGAATGTCCCTTTAACACCCTCTCCCCTTCTATGTCTGTCCAATAACTCCTATGCCATCTTCAAAACAGTCCAATGTCTGCTCCTCTGCAGAGTTTCTGCAGGGGTGATGGCATTCAATGCCTCTTTGAAATTTCCCACAACATCCCTGGCCCTGTCAGTCTGTAAGATTATAGATTCAGTCAGGAAGTTTGGAGGTTGCAATGGACAGAATTTCTTACTCAAATGAGACCATGAAAAAGGAAATTAAGATCTGTTTCTTGTGAAGGCTGTTTGGAGCGGGCTTCAGATGTGGTCTGGTCAGGGTTTCTACTTCAAATTCCTGGAAGTTTCTCACATGTCCTTCCCGATGTCTTAGCTCTTCCCTTCACTGGTTTCCCCAGTGATAGAGTATTGCTAGCAGCACCTGGGAGAACATGCAAGGAGAGAAGGAATGTTCTTTCATCCCTGGTTGTCCTTCCCTTGGGTATGATGAAGCCATTTTAGGTCACACGCCCATCTCTGGACCAGTTATTATCACCGATTAAGCAACTGCTGATGCAATTGAGAACACCTGGACAAATCACAGGCGAGATAGTGTGTAGGATGGCCATGATTGGATTAGCCTAGAGTGGCTCAGCTTTCTCAATGTCAAACTCTTTAGGCAGAGGAAGGCAGGTACTTTAATAAAATGGAATTCTGTCAGGATGGAGGAAGGAGGGCAGCCATTTGGGTGAGCACACACGCCTCCCTTTCTTCCCATAAGACTCAAAGCCTCCTGAGGTCAAAAACCATGGTTCCTTACTTTAGTGTCCTGCTGTCTCTAGCATACTACCTGGAAAAGCTTTGGAAAAACCAGACTGAATAAAAGATGGAATACTGCTGGAGTGGCTGAAGTTCATGTAAAACACTTGAAAGGCTCAGGTTTGTGAAAGGCATGATTGCTACCTGCTGGAGCTCTGTTTGGTATATAAATTAGATCTTTTAAAAAAAGAGATGTTTCTGTCTGCTAGGTTTCAGAAACACTGATCTAAGAGCCAGACATCTCCTATTAAAGTTTTAAAAACATAGCTTTAAGTCATACATTATATTGAATGCTTTCATATCTCATCTGATTCAATAGCTTTTAAACCTCACTGAGGTCACATTTTGAAACAGTAGTCACTTTTTACAGCATCTTCAAACATTAAATAAAAATAAAAATTATTATGAAGAATAGAGATGTCCAGAGAGAGTACTTACATGACAGTGGATATTATTATTGTTATGGACAGTATGATTTGAAGTTGGAAGGTTACAATAGATGACTCATTTCCAGCTTCACTTTTTCTTTTTCTTTAATTTTAATTTTAACTTATTTATTAGAGATAGAGAGAAAGGGAGGGAAGGAGAGAATGGGCATGCTAGGGCCTCTACCCACTGCAAGCAAATTCCAGACACATGCGCCACCTTGTGCATCTGGCTTATGTGGGATCTGGAGAATCGAACCTGGGTCCTTAGGCTTTACAGGCAAGTGCCTTAACCACTAAGCAATCTCTCCAAACCAGCTTCATTTTTTTCTTGATGGAACTGAATTTTAAAAATGCATATTTAATCATTGCTCATCTAATTTGTAAAGTATTATTTCAAATAGAGACTCTTAAGATGCTGTATCCTCAGGAATGCGATGCATCTATAAAGCACATGCAAAGTTGTGTGTATAATAACATTTTCTCAACTGAGGGATTATAGATTTGTTATATTCACAGAAGGAACTTTTAAAAAATATATTTTTAAAAAATATTTTATTTATTTGCATTCAGAGATAGAGAGAGAAGAAAAGAGCTCACCAATTTGGCCACACTACTAGCCAGCAATTCCCGGGGATCCCCCTGAGCTAGGATTACAGACACAAGCCACCACACCGGGCTTTTATGTGGACGGGTGGTAGGGATGTGAACTCAGGTCTTTGTGATTGAACAGTAAGCACTTCGCCAGCAGAGTTATCTCCTCAGCTTCCTCAGAATTCTTGAAAGATTCAGGGCCACAGACACTAAAGGGCAATCCCTTGAGACCTGGCTTATCCCCACACAAGCAAGCCCCAGGGATAGGGGCAAAATATAACTTAGGTCCTTTGCTTCCAGAAAGGCAGTCATTCTTGGGTTTCCTAAGGTGCTTCAGAACTACGGAGTTAGAAGGGACTGAAAATGAATAGGCTCTGTAGAGGGAAATTGAAGAGGCAATTTTGCAGCTCTCACATTGGTCCATGCCCTTCTATGCCTTTCCTCATTCCTCTGCTTTAATCAAAAAGGCCTGTCCCAGCTCACAGCTCACATCTTTATAAGCTCACAAGTTCAGTGGGGACAGTTCATAATATGTAACTTTTTCAGGGACTGGCTACCATTTGTAAACAGAAATAAAACTAGAGGTTTATTTTTTGTCCCTGACATCTTCTGGTTCTCTCACTGAACAACCTCAGCCATGATAGCTTTTTTTTTTTTTTTTTTGTAATTTTTTTATGAGAGAGAAAGAGACGGGAGAGGAGAGAATTGGCATGTCAGGGCCTCCAGCTACTACAATCAAACTCCAGACTCATGTGCCAACTCGTGCACATATATGACCTTGAGTGCTTGCATCACCTTGTGTCTGGCTTACATGGGACCTGGAGAGTCAAACATGGGTCCTTAGGCTTTGCAGGCAAGTGCCTTAACTGCTAATCCATCTTCTCCAGCCCATGATAGCTTTTTTAAAGGTTGGAATAATGTCAAGTAGTAAAAGGAATATGAAACTGGAAAGGGTATTCATGTGGGCACACGTGGTATGCTGGCCTGTGAGGGTGCAGATACATATCCAGGGAATACTCTGTGCAGATGCTGTTTGGTTCCCCCCACAAAGCATCTTTGTCCAGGGAGGATTTCTATTGTTAGGTAGCCACTCTCTCTTTGTTTCTGTGTTCCATTGCATTTTACTGTTCAAACTTATGGAGCATGACATTTTAACTATCTCTTCTCACCATGATTCATCTCAATTTACTTTCCTTCCAATGGTAGTATTGAGAAAGCATACCATTGCCAGCTCTCCAGGGGGTGGAAGACCATAACCAGCGTCAAAGGAGCCCCACCCATGTCAGCTACCCTGTGAGAAAGCCTGGCCCGGCAGATCCTCTCTGTTGTAATGAGATGCTGCACTCTAGGAGGGGATGTGCTGCAATATTAGCAACGACCTCTGCAGCATATTGCTGAATGTTCAATATAAACCAGCAGATGAATCAAATAGTCCCAGAGACTGGGGATGTGCTGAGCCCATCAGGACCCAGCAGATCCTTCGCATACCAACCTATTCAAGGCTTGCCCCAGATGATGTATTACTTGCAAAAGGTATCAATCTCAGGACCCAATATAAGGCCACCAGAATATATTTTACTGTCTTTAGTGGACTTCCATTTTAGAGTTCAGCTGCAACTGAACTTTGGTGGTTAAAAAAAAAAAAATCAACTGTCTTCATTCACTGTAGAAACCGCTGCTTCCAGGAGACTGAACTGATAATCAGGTCACGAGCCAATGTTATTAATGCCCTTTATTATTTATGTGGAAGACAATGTGTCCAATTGACACACAACTTTTCACCTCTCAAGTCTAACACTCATGACCCTTGGCACCTGGTACTTATCTTCTCTCTTTCTAGTCACTCCCAGGTGCAGTGAAAGCATAATATATCACAAGCTGTGACCCCTTGGCCTTTATGAATTATCTGTTTAGAAAGATGTGAAGCCACCTTTTATATCCACCATAATAGATACTTAGACATAGTGGATCAATAGTGAACAAGTTTGCTAGTTATAGTTAATGGGTACCAAAGGGACACTATGGCAGTGACCTCTGACATTGTGGCTGACAAGAAATCCATAGAGCAAAAAATAAGGAAGATGGACAGTTCTTAAAGTTATAAACTCAGTCTCATAGAAAATCATGATAATTCTCTCACAGTAGAAATAATTTGGAGTTGCAGGTGGTCACTAATTTCTGCAAACCCCTTCCTTTGGATCCCCGACACAGGAATGGTGGTGCATGGCTGCATTGTTATGGTACTGGGCCTGACATGTATCCATTTATTCCCCAAAGAGACCCACCGAGATTGTTCTCCTGTCAAAGAGGACTCTTCTCTTTATGAAATGGGCTATCATTTATAATATTATGCAGGCTCAGATTTGTTAAACAGCCACATGGTAATGGGCTTCTATAAGAAGATCCATAGACCCATAACTCTGGAAAGAAATTGAGCTTATGAGATATTTAAAAACCTAATGGGAATGGAAATTTGGGGTTTCTTGAAAAGATAGTTTCAGCTGTACACATTGTCAAGGGAATTTAACAATAAATCCGTTGTTGTGTGTCTGAGAGACTGTTTGAGGCAATTACATTTTCATACATGCTGCTAAGTTGATCTTAGGAAAACCCACGGAAGCACTGAGCTCCCTCTTAGTGTCACTGCATGAATACTGATGGTGAGGAGCAGGTTTTAAGAGTTGAGAGCAACTGCTAATTTGTGAGTGGTTTTGTTCGGAGATTGTGGTATTCTGCCTGGAAGAGGAATTAGTGAACATGACACCCAATCCAGAAGAGAGGACAGAAGTGCAGAGTTCTCATGCCACGGTGATGCTTGTACTGGATTCTGATGTAACTGTAGTGGCATTGCTCTCTAGTCCCCAAGGTTCCCCTGCTGCTAAGAACCACTGAAAACACAGTCAACCCATCCAACTTCTCTTTTCCTTTATCCCTCTCTCATCTGTAAGATGAATCACTCCTGAATGCAGGCGGATTCCGAGGGCAGAGACAGGTCCTGGCGAGGTAGCCTGCCTCCCATGGCTTAAACATTTTAATTAATTTCAACACTAATGCACAAATGAGAGTTAATCACTTTGCCACAGTGCTTTCTAATTTACCAAGTTTATTCATTAAAACTTCCTTACTGAACTTTGATTGAATGTCATGCTTTTTTGGAGGCCTTTCAAACTGCCTTAAGGGGTTTTTAAAGTGGTATCTTGGGTAGCAGCTGAAAGACTTCAGTGTTTGCTTAAAGAAAAGAGTGGGGACAATCTGATCAGCAAGAAACCTCTGGGCAGAACAGGAAGCTTTTGAGGCAGCAGGAGGCCTCTAAAAGCAGGTTTATTTTTAAGCATTACATTAAAAAATAAGGAAACCTCAGTAGCTAATAAAAGAAATCAAATCAATTATTTTAATGTTTAGCAAAACTTGTAACTATATTCATGGTAAGATATAGCCATCCTTTGAAAACAAGCAAAAGGGTGATAGTCAGCAGCTTGTCTTAATGTGGGGAGAGAGATGCACACTGCATCTGCCAACTCAATTATTTTGCAATCAATATCATAAAAATCTTAGATATACATATTTGCCTATTAATCACTCATACCTAAATTTTTACTGATAATATTTCTTCAGTGAAGACTTTCATTTAAAATTAACCCAAGAAAAATGTAATCAATGCCTGACTAATTACCAGTATTCAATATTAGGGGACAAAAGTTTCTGTCAGTTACATTATGGCAGTGCTCAGGCTAACATACAGATACATAGAAGCTGGGCATGATGACACATGCCTATAAACACAGCACTTGGTAGGGGACTGAGGCAGTAGAATCATGAGTTTGAGGTCAGTTTGGGCTGTATAGCAAGACCCCAACTCAAACAAACAAGCAAAACCTATGAACTGCTTTTTTTTTTTTTTTTTTCCAGAAATGTTAGTGTTTTAGAAATGCATTTCCTCTCTGGCCCCCTAGTTCTCTATTCTCCATTCCCTACCTCCAGCCAGTTAATACTTGAAAAGTGTAGTAAAAATTTCAATAATTTGGAAGGAAAAGTTCAAGTCAGAATTATTAATGAAAAGAAATCACTTCTAAGATACCATGAATCAAAACACCAGTTTTCATATTCATTTCTACATTCTATAAATATTACTCCTTGTGTGTAACCAGATCCAACAAACTCACTTTTAAAAGGTATTTACAACTTCAGGAGTGAAAGAAGTGATCCATTCATTCCCACTTGAGAAATGTGACATGGTTGGGTAGCATATTTGCAGTGGAGGCAGAGCTGGTCCCTCCAAGTTGGCACTTGAAATATTCCCACTCTTCAGGTGCAAAGGGTCTCATTAGTGGACTCTCCTCTTCAGATACCTAGTCCAAAACACATATCAGAGGAGGGCTATGTTAGTATAGGGTATACAACATAATAACAAAAATGCTTATGTGCTGACATCAGGACACCTGGCTTAGAATCCTCATGTTGAGATTTATTACCTGCATGGGTTTAAATATAAGCCTGGTTTTCACAAGTACAAGATTTACATTATTATGATAGCTCTCCTGTGGAACTTTGGTAAATATGGACAGCTTATTTGCACAGAGCACTTGCATGTCATAAGTGGGATTCACAGCACCACTTATTCTCACCCCCCCTCCAAGAATCAGTATTCATTCTTCACAGAACTAGAAAAAAAAACAGCCCTAAAATTCATATGGAAATGAAAAAGACCATGGAGTACCAAAACAATCCCATGCAGAAGGTAGATTGCTAGAGTAATCACAATCCTTGACCTCAAACTATAGTACAGATCCATAGTGACAAAAATAGCATGGTAGTGGCACAAAAGCAGACACATATACCAATGAAACAGAGGACCCAGACATAAAAACATACATTTATGGATACCTAATCATGCCAAAACATAAACTGGGGGAAAAAAAGGCAATCTACTCAATAAATGGTGATGGCAAACCTGGATATCCACTTACAGAAAGATAACATTAGAACCATAAAAATCAATTCAAAGTGAATCAAAGACCTTAATTTAAAACTTTAAATGCTGAAACTGCTAGAGCAAAGCACTTCAAGATATAAATAGTCAAGAACTTTCCAAATAGAATCTCAATGCTTAGAAAATAGCCATAGAGATTGACAAACAGAATTACATGAAATTAAAAATCTTCTTTCTACTCAGTAGAAGAAGCTATCAACAGAGTGATCAGAAAGCCTACAGAATGGGCAGAAATATTTGCGAGCTATTTTTCAGACGGGGATGAACATATAGAATATATAAAGAGCTAGAAAATTGAAGCATCAAAAAACTCCAAAACTGTTGATCAATAAGTGGGCCAATGAATGGATGGTTCTGAAAAGAAGCACAGATGGCCAGTAATATGTTCAACATCCTTATCCATTAGGAAAACACCAATTAAATCCACTCTGAAACTCTATTCTCACCCTACACAGACTGGCTATCATCATTAAGAACACAAATGACAACAAGGGCTGAAAAGGACATGGGACAAGGAGGAACCCTTATTCACCTTGATACTAAAAGTAGAACTATTATATGATTCAGCTGTACCACTCCTGGATGCACAGTCAAAGGACTTTATATCCTGCCACAGAGCTACCCACACATCCATGTTCACTGCTCCTCTGCTCACAATAGCAAGGGAATCGAATCAGTCTAGACGGCCATCAACAGATAAACGGATAGTGAAAGTGTAGCCTGCATGTACAATGGAATTTTATTCATCTGTAAAGGAAAAAAATGTGACAATTTCAGGAAAATGGATGCAACTGAAAATATTATATTTTGAAACCTCTCCTCAGGGCCACAATTAAGGCAACCTTGATGCAGGAAGAGAAATACCATAGGTTCTTTCATATATAGATCTTAGCTTATAATTTTTTTTGGGGGGGGAGAGACACAGAGAGAGACAGAGAGACAGGGAGAGGAAGACAGATAGAGATGGGCGCCAGCAGCCTCTCAGCTGCTGCGAATGAAATCCAGATGCATGTGCCCCCTTGTGGTCAAGTGCAGCATTGCGCCCCTTTGCATCTGGCTAAACATGGGGACTGGAGATTGGAACTGCTGGAGATTGGAATCAGCGTTCTTAGGCTTAGGAGGCAGGCGCCTTAACCACTAAGCCATCTCTCCAGCCCAGCTTATAATTTTTATATGTGTGTTTTATGTGGGAGTGAGTGAGAATAGAGGTCATGAAACTACAAAGGATCCATGAGAAGAGAAAAAGAGGTTATAAGGAAGGGTGGTGGGAAGAGTAATAGGACACCTGTAAGACAAACATGGAAAGGGGACTGGGAAGATAGAAGGCTCAACAGTTAAAGGCACTTCTTTGCAGAACCTGCTGGCCAGGGTTTAATTTCCAAGCCACCTACATGAGCTGGATGCAAAAAGTGGTACAATTGCCGGATGTAGTGGCACGCCTTTAATCCCAGCACTCGGGAGGCAGAGGTAGGAGGATTGCCGTGAGTTCGAGGCCACCCTGAGACTACATAGTTAATTCCAGGTCAGCCTGGACTAGAGTGAGACCCTACCTTGAAAAAACAAAACAAAAACAAAAACAAAAACAAAAAAAGTGGTATAATTATTAATTATCTAGTGTTCATTTGCAGCTGCAAGAAGCCCTTAATGCACCCATACACATGTGTGCATGCACATGTGTGCCACACATACAACACACATATACACACAAGCACATAAGTAAATAAATTTTAAGAAAGAAATCAGAAAGCAGACTACTTCTACACAAATGAAAAGAGGGAGAGAAACAAGATTGGGGAGAAGTATCAACCAAAACTAAGAGTGCATATAAATGCCAGAAGGAAATCTGTTTCTTTGTGTGGTAATTAAAAATAACATTAAAAAAGACTCGGTGTTAGTACCCTGTGAGAAAGTACAGGTGAGAAAGTAACTTTCCCAAAGCCCAAGCTGCAAAAGTGGAGTTTGAACACCTGGCCCTGACCCCTGACTCTGAGTCAGTGCACGTAACCCTTCCCCATAGATGCTTGACATGTGCAAAGGGCATAGGGTTGTGCCAGGTGCAGAGCAATGCTGAGTAAAAATTAGCAGCTGTCAGCATTTGTTAGTGTGAGTGTTCAATAAATGCTTTTTTAAAAGATTATTCATTTATTTATTTATTTATTAAAGACGGAGAGAGGGAAAGAGAGAGGGAGAGTGAGAATGGGCCCACCAGGGCCTCTGGCCACTGCAAACAAACTCCAGATACGTGCGCCCCCTTGTGAATCTGGCTTATGTGGGACCTGGAGAATCAAACCGGGGTCCTTAGGCTTTGTAGGCATGTGCCTTAATGGCTAAGCCATCTCTCCAGCCCCAATAAATGCTTTTTTTAAAAATGTATTTTATTTATTTATTTGAGAGAGAAAAAGAGGGGGGAGAGAGAGAGAGAAATGGGTACACTAGGGCATCCAGCCACTGCAAACAAACTCCAGATGCATGTGCCCACTTGTGGCATTTGGCTTATGTGGGTCCTGGAGAATCGAACCAGGGTCCTTTGGCTTTGCAGGCAAACACCTTACCCACTAAGCTATCTCTCCAGCCCAGCTTTTTGAACAGATGAATAAACTAATTTTCTTATACTCAGCATCCCCAAAGACCCCAGTGTCCCTTTCTAGTTATGATGCCCCCAGGGAGCCAATCTTCAAGCCCATACAATCCTTTTTCTGATCTCTACAAAACTAAAATGGAGCTATGCAGGGTGAGTTCCTTTGGTCCTGGCTTATTTTGCTCTATGCTGTTTGTCAGACTCTTCATCCATACATTCTCAGAGCTGTAGCCTGTGCTGCTGGGTGACTGTGTACAGATGGTCACTGACTCATGAGGGTGGCAATAGCAGCTGGGTGACTTCTCATGGAGTGATTGCCATTCTGGTCTGTGTTTCAGTAAATTATTGCTTTTATGTTGGACTTATTGAGTTGGTGGGACACCTATGCTTTGGTAGACTGGGCATGTATGCATTTTAAAATCAGTGCACATGGCCCTAGGATCCCTGGTCAGGACCAGGTATCTGAGCTGTAAGGCCCATCAACTATCCCAAGTTGTCTAACCAGGGTCAAGTTGTCAAAGACAATTGGATTTTTTTTTTCCTTCCTTTTTTATTCAGTCCAATACCCCAGTCCATGGGATGGTTTGGCCCACATCTTCCATCTTCATTTATTCTTTTATTATTAATTATAAACTTTACTATATGAACAAATTGCATGTTGGTCTTTTTTCCCTTATGTTATCTTTTTATATTCCCCCTTCCCCAATCCCATTCCACTGAGAGTCCTCCCCAGTGAGGTTGTTGGTCCTATTCATGTTGGGTTTATGAATGTATCAGTCAGTTTCTGTCAAGGGGGTTATGCCTCAGGAAACTCCTTCCCTCCCTGTGATTCACACAATTTTTCCATCTCCTCTTTCACAGTGTTCCCTGAGCCTTGGCAGGTATGCTAGATATCCACTTTAGTGTTGAGCTGCCCACATACTCTGGATTTCTGCTGTGATGTGTTTTGAGCCCTCAGTGTCTATCACCATGTCTCTGGAGTAGGTTGTCAGGATAGCACTGAGAACGGTACTCATGTTTAAATGGCCACTTTTTCTGTAATGTCTCCTGGACCCTGGTACATTTGCTAGAGGTGGCTCATCTCATGCCAGGCACTTGGGCTATTTTTTCATGATATGTTGATGGATTTGAGTCTTCCCCAGGTGTGTGTGTGTGGCATTCATAAAACCAGATACTCCAACCAAGAATGAGAGCAGTTTGTATTAAAGGTGATAAGATTATTTAATTGAGAGATTTTTTGATGGGTGTGGCCACTCTTCTTGGCCAAAGACTAGTGGGAGTTTCTCTTTAGAATCTCTAGACTCTATGGCCATTCTATCCCTAGGATTATGACCTGGTTCCCAGTACCAGGTGAGTTTTATCCCACCGAGGGCCATTGATTACCCACATAGGCTGCGGGCCACTGTTGCCGAGGTGTGTACATCTTCTCTGGCAGGTTGATTTTGTGCCTTGCAGGATCCCCTGCATGTTTATGCTGTTGGTGGCCATTATCCATGTGCAGCTCTCATAGCACTTTCTAGAACTATGAGGGCTAGCTATCAGGGAGCTGGTTTCCTTCTAAGTTCCAGTGTGGTCTGTTGATGGCCTGTATCCAAAGACTGTGGTGACTTCAGCAATAGGGTCCTACCATTTAGCGCTGGCAGGGTACCAAGTACTTTGGCAAGAATTACCTGCCTTGTTTTGGGGACCTCATAGGTCTCCTAGACCAACAGTTCAATGTGGGGTGTAACCCAGTTCTGGCACTGGGAATTACAGTCCAGCACCTGTGGTTTTAAAATTAGGCTTTCTCTACCCTTTAGGGGCCCTTCTTCCCGGGAAATCCCCCCTCCATCTTATTAAGGGTTATATCTTTTAGTATGCCATCCAGGAGGAAAGTATCTATGGTATTGATCAATGCTGTCATTAGTTTTGTGTCCATCTCCCCTACCTTCCCTTCCCCCTTCCCCCATGACTTTTCATCCCTATGATCTGTCCATGAGTTGTCTGTCAAGATAGCCCTCCTTTCCTCTTTCCCTATTCCACTCTCTCCTAGCTTCATTCCAGCAATCTGTCAATACTCCCGGTGCTTACTACCACTTACACACACCCCAGTTTGTTCCAAGTCAGGAACCTCATATGAGGGAGATCATGCAGCATTCATCTTTCTGTGCTTGTGTGACCTCACTTACTATGATTTTTTTCCAAGTCCATCCATTTTCCTGTAAATTTCATTATTTCATTTTTCCTTACTGCTGAGTAGAATTCCATTGTGTATATATATGTGCTACATCTTCACTATCCATTCATCAATTGATGGGCATTTGAACTAATTCCATTTCTTTGCAATATATTATGAGTAGAACAGCAACAAATATGCACTTGCACTCATTTTTTGGTTTTGTTTTTCAAGGTAGGGTCTTGCTCTAGCCCAGGCTGACTTGGAATTCACTATGTAGTCTTAGGCTGGCCTCAAACTCACAGCCATCCTCCTACCTCTGCCTCCTGAGAGCTGCAACAAATTTGGATGAGCAAGTATCTCTGTAGTATATAGTACTATATACAGTTTTTAGAGTACGTGATCAGGAGTGGTATAGCTGGATCAAATGGTAGGTCTATTTTCGGCTTTCTTTGGAGTCTCCATATTGATTTCCATAGTGGTTGTACAAGTTTGCACTCCCACCAGTAGTGGGTGAGGGTTTTTATTTCCCCACATCCCCACCAGCATTTCTTGTCATTTAATTTTTTGATGGTTGCCATTCTGACTGGAGTAAGATGGAATTTCAATGTCATTATAATCATTTTCCTGATTGCTAAAGATGTTGAACAACTCTTTAGGTGTTGTAGTAGACAGCTTTAGGTTTGCTGAGATGAACTTTCAGACCAGGCACAGTTATAGAGGAAGGGATATTTAATGAAGCTTACAGATCCAGGGGAAGTTCCATAATGGCAGAAGCTGGCCCTGCTTTCACAGGTCCAAGCAGAGAGAGAAGCCACAAGCACAAAAGCCGAAAGCACACTTTACAGCACACTTTAGGAACTCCAGGTAGGCACACTTTGCATATCTTTAGATTGGAATTTTAAACCCACCACCACACCTTAAGATCTGCCCAGTGATACCTCCTCCAGCCAGGTTGCTGCAGATCCAAACTACAAACCAATAAAACCCTGAATATATTGGGGGCCATCTATTCAAACTACCACATGCCACCACTGGCCCCCAAGAGATTCAAAACCATCACACATTATAAATTGTATTTAGTCCACTTTTAAAGGTCCCCACAGTCCTTTCTGTAGTAGACAGCTTTAGGTTTGTTGAGATGGAGGAAGGGATATTTATTGAAGATCCAGAGGAAGTTCCATAATAGCAGAAGAAGCTGGCCCTGCTTTCACAGGTCCAAGCAGAGAGAGAGAAGCCACAAGCTCAATAGCCAAAAGTCACACCATATAGCACACTTTAGGAACTCCAGCTAAGCACACTTTGCATATCTTCAGATTGGAATTTTAAACCCACCAACACACCTTAAGTTCTGCCCAGTGACACCTCCTCCTGCCAGGTGGCTGCAGATCCTAACTACAAACTAATACAACACTGACTATATTGGGGGGTCATCTATGCAAACTACCACAGGGTTTATTGGCCATTTTAATTTCTTCCTCTGAGAACTCTCTGTTCAATTCCTTTCCTCATTTTTAGTGGGTTGTTTGACTTTTCATTACTTAGTTTTTTGAGGTCTTTGTAAATTCTAGGTATTAAACCTCTGTCAGATGTCTATCTGGTGGAGATTTTTTCCCATTATGTAGATTGTCTATTGACTCTGTTGATCATTTGTTTATCTGTACAATAGCTTTTTAGTTTCATGAGGTCCCAGTGGTTGAGTATTTGTCTAATTTCTGCAGCTGCTGGAGTCTTTTTAAAAAGTCCTTCCCTATACTTATATCTTGAAGTGTTTTCTTTTTTTTTTTTCTTTTAGTTGCATTAGAGTTTCAGGTATTATATTGAAGTACTTGATTCATTTGGAGTTGGTATTTATGCAGGGTGAGAGACGAGGCTTCAGGTTCATTCTTCTATATGTGGCTATCCAAGTTTTCCAAAAGCATTGGTTAAAAATGCTGTCTTCAGGGCTGGAGAAATGGCTTAGGGGTTAAGGCGCCTGCCTCCTAAGCCTAAGAACACTGGTTCCAATCTCCAGCAGTTCCAATCTCCAGGTCCCATGTTTAGCCAGATGCAAAGTGACGCAAGGGCGCAATGCCGCACTTGACCACAAGGGGGCGCACGCATCTGGATTTCATTCACAGCAGCTGAGACACTGCTGGCGCGCCCATCTCTGTCTTCCTCTCTCCCTCTCTCTCTGTCTCTCTCTCTCTGTGTCTATCTCCAAAAAAAAATTAGAAAATAAAATTTTTAAAAATGCTGTCTTCACTCCAGTGTGCATTTTGGCCCCTTTATCTAATAAGATCAGGTAGCTGTATTTACAAGAACTTAAACCTGGGAATTCTATTCTATTGACCTATGTGTTTGTTTTTGTGCAAGTACCATGCTGGTTTTATTACTATGGCTTTATAGTATGTCAAAGACAGCCTTAACCATTGGTGTTGCCCTGCTTGTGTTAGGGCTAGAGCTGTAGAATCTAAGCAGCAAGAAAAGGAAATTGGTCAGGTCTCGTGCAAAAATATGCATGGCCAAGGGTTTCCTCACTTTTTAAGCTATTGCAGCATGCAGCTCTTCCATTAACATGGGCTAAGACAACACTCTTTTCCATACAGGCTTCTGTAGCCCCTGGCTCAGGTGCTGCCCTTTGCCCTCGGCAGCTTCCACTACCTCATGGGTACCAGCCACCATCCTTCCCCGAGGCTGTTTCTGCTGAGGTGCCTTGTCTTCCGTCCTGTTGAGCATATGGCAGGGGTTCCTTGAAGGTGGAGCCTGGACTCAGCATCTTCTTATAACATATTCAATCAAGGCCCAGCCAGTTTTAACCAGTACTTTAAGGAAGCTTTTACTTTTCATAGGTACGAAAGAGGAGCTTCCTTCTTAAATTAAAAAGACTTTGTCTAACACAGATTTCCCAGTGGTCCTTTCAGAGTCTGTCAGGTAAACAAAACACATAAGTCCTGTAGGAGGGGCAAAGGAAGACAGGACTAGTTAATTTATTAACCAATTGATTAATTGTTAACATGATATGCAGACAGGATCATTTTCCTGGAGCCCATAAAGAAGCAGGATCTAGCTCCAGGACAGATGTGAGGAGCGAGGCTAATGGGACTTCCTGCCTTCCCAGAGGTGGGAAAGGAGCAGGGAGGTGCTTTCTTTGGAGACACTGCCAGTCCTAATGGGGTTAGAACAAGGAGCTCTGAGCAGGGTGTGCACTGCACAATTCCAGTGAAGGAAAATGAGCCCCCTGGAGGTGTGAGCCTCCTTGATTTCATCTGTGAAAGCTACTCAGAATTTTATGATGAAGATTATAAAAACTTCCATTCCTGAGACAGCTCAGAGCCTGACAATGATTCATTGAACATATATTTGCTAATGTTATTCATGAATATTCATAAAATTTATAATCTAGGGGAATATGTATCCATTGAACTAATAATGGCATAAATTTATACTTACAAATTGTGATCCATGTTCTGAATAGAAAAAAAAACACAGAATAGTAAGCTATGTGAAATAAACAGAATATTTTTAGAGTGGAAGGAAAGATGTGGGCCGCGAAAGCCTTCTGAGATGTGGCATTTGAGCCAAATGTAGGCAGGAGGATGAGTTCCCCCAGCAGAGTGAACATGGAGGCACCCTGCATGCAGCATGTGCAGATGTGTGGCTTGGACACAGAAAGGCAATGGAGACTGGGATGAGCTGAGTTGGGGGGCTCTTATCAGCCCTTACCTCTTTCCCTGGTTCAGCAAGTAGGGATATTCTCACCCTGCAGCCCCTGGTCTCTGGCTGTTGGATGGTAGAGAATTGCCAAGTCTTATGGTTTAGCTGCTTTTAGTGGTTCATGGCATGGCGCCATCCTTATGAAGACAGGCTGTGCTGAGCCCTGCAGACACTATGTTGCTTTCTCCTGCCTCTCCTTCCAGTTTAGTGTCTCTCTCAGATGACTTTTGCTGCCACTGATCTGGCTCTGAGCACCACCACAGAAACACCTGGATAGAACTTCTTTAAAGGATGTTTCCATTGTCAGACCTTTTCTACACCTTTCTTTTCATTCTCTATCAAACCCAGTCTGTGCCAGAACTAGTTCCCTCAAAGCCTGCAGACATGACTGATATTTGAAATAAGTCCATTTATTATAAGCTTATTATGCTGATTCTTACAAGACAAGTGTGTGGAGTTACTAAACAGGTAGAGAGGACCAGTGTGGTGGTCCTCCGAGTCCATCATAGTTGGCTGTGGTATGGTGATAGCGGGCAGTAAGAAACATCTATGCCAGACACTAGATACATTCTTTGGCATGATCAAATTCAACACTCAGAAGACTACTTTTCCCTGTTAATGGTATCCATGGCTGTCCGTGTCACCCAGGGTTCCAAAGGTTAGGTGGGGAAAGCGCAGGCAGATGCTTTGCACGCTGAATGTTTGACCTTTCAAACAAAGGCCTGAGCAGAATTTCCTTTCCTGTGTTGACCCAGGTAGGAAGTGACATAACTGCTGACAGCACATTACTAAGTGAAGGGAAGCTGAGGCTGGTTTCCCTTACAAATACCAGACTAAAGTAGAGAAAAGTATATACAACACTGGGTAGCTTTACTCATCTGTGAGATGTGGGGAGTGGGCAGGGTGGGGGATCAGTAGTACCTTGTCAGTTGTGAGGAGATAAGAAACTAACGTAGTCTTTGGTACAGAGGTGGGGACAGCTGTGTTTCAGAATTCAGACTTTGTATGACTTGGAAAGGTTATATGGTATGTATAACATGTGTTCTGTACCACTCCCAGAAGAAGCTGAGGAAGTGAATCCATGCTCCTTCAATCAGACATGAATATTCATGTGAAGTGGAATAAATAAAGCCTATAGGCAGCTTCACACTAGTTCAAGTTCTCTCTTGTCACCAAACAAGTTTATGCCAAAGTTACAAAACAAAAACAAAGCAAAACAAAACTTTGTTTACAGAATTTGATGGATTTAGGAAATGCAATTAAGCCCTTCTACTATGTTATTTCTATAACTCAACCAGAAAGACAATTCTCATGTCCCTCTATTGGTCATTTCAGGACCACTTTGTTTATTCTGGTTATACTTTGGAGTGGAGAGACAGAAACTCCTATTACATTGACAGCACAAGACCTGATGTCTAGACCCTGAGGGTGTGTATGGTTCTATTAAAGTTGAGGTGAGGTCTAGAGCCTCAGAGAAGCAGATGTCAGCTCAACCGAAGAAGACAGCTGGCTGCAACTCAATCAACTATGATGTGGGAGCTGTGCTCCCGGCCATTGAAGGTGTTCAGGCTGAGATGGCTGTGTATACATCATGGATACTGCGGAGGGAAGTCCTGGGACAGGCCGACAGCTAAGACATGTGATATCCTAGGCCATAAGTTAAAAATTCTGTAATTTTATATTTTCTTTTTTTTTAAAAAAATATTTTATTTATTTTCAAGGAGAGAGACAAAAGAGACAGGCAGAAGGGAATGGGTGTACCAGGGCATCTAGCCACTGTAAATGAACTCCAGATGCATGTGCTACTTTGTGTATCTGGCTTTACATGGGTACTGGGGAATTGAACCCAATTCATTAGGCTTTTCAGACAAGGGCTTTAACTGCTGGGCCATCTCTCCAGCCCTAATTCTGTTATTTTAAGTAGGTATTTAGTTACAGTCAAGGGAAGTGTCCATCTCTATCATGTTAAGATTTATGGATAATCAGGAAATTGTTATTTTTTTTAATTTTATTTTTGGAGAGAGACAGAGAGAGAGAGTCAGAGAGAGAGGGAAAGGGAGACAGATAGAGATGGGCACGCCAGCAGTATCTCAGCTGCTGTGAACAAAATCCAGATGCGTGCGCCACCTTGTGGTCAAGTGTGGCATTGCGCCCTTGTGTCACTTTGCATCTGGCTAAACGTGGGACCTGGAGATTGGAACCAGGTTCTTAGGCTTAGCAGGCAGGCGCCTTAACCACTAAGCCATCTCTCCAGCCTGGGAAATTGTTATTTTTAATCTGTTTCTCTGGCCCTTAGTTAGAAGTGGAGATTTACAGCAGTTAGTCTATTGCTGAACTGTGCTCTGTAGAAGATTGGTAGAGTTCTCTGATCAAAAAGGCTTGTTACATAATTCAGTTAGATGACATAATAGTTTATACCAGGGCTCCTTCCACTTCTTCCATTAATAAGCCCTTTTAGCCTGAGAAATCTTTATGTGACCCTAGGTATATAGGTATATAAAATAGATACACAAACCAAATATTTGTTGATAATGAATCACAGAGAAATTTATGTAAAAACAATTATTTGACATATTTTTTTTTATTAAAGACAAAGGCAAAGTTGTATGCTATTGAAATGGATGTGCTTATTTCTTTTTACATAAAGAATTGAATTGGTTGGATATTTGACAGTGTAGGATATCCAGCATCTTTAGTGATTTTCAGAGTTGATTGATACTTTGATTTAATAGCCATCAATGCTGAGAACACCCTTTTGCATAAATACATAGTACAAAGTGGCACAAATATGCTTAGACCTACTCAGAAAGTTTTGGAAATTCTGTCCGAATTCCCTAGCCAAAATTCATTTAACAATTTTTTAATGAAATTCAAATCACCAATTCAAATGGCAATTTGAAAGAAATCAAGCATTCTAACACAATACAATCCAATTTGATAATTGCATGCTGAGGAATGATGGTAGGAAACTATTAAAAATCTTTGTGTTGCATGATTAAAGCATTATGTTTCTGTAATAGCAGAAAACTTTGTATGCACAGTAATAACACTGTAATTCATTACATACAATAGTCTCAAATCCGAGCTGGGTGTTTCAGGCACTGTTCACTAGCATTGTGTGGTATGATGGCATGCACAGTACACAGTGTGCACGATCAGAACCAAGGCTGCAGTGAGGTCACGCTATGTGACACAGTTGAGCACTACCGAAACCCTTCAGAGGCATCATGTGTTTGACTTTTTGTGCATTCAGTAACTTTTTACTGTTGCCTAATTTTTTAGCGCCCACATTCAGTTATGTGACTTCATATGGAGTCATGACCCACAACTGAAGCAGCTGAGGGTAGTTTTAAGAGTATTTCTTTTCTAAAACCTAATCAGTAGGGCTGGGGAAATGGCTCAGCAGTGAAAGGAACTTTTGGCAAAGCCTGCCAGACCAGGGTTCAGTTTCTCATCACTCACATAAAGCCAGACACAAAGTGGTGAATGTATCTGTTATATTAATGATCCTGCCCACTAAGATAGTTTAAAATGCTAACAACAGACTGTAAATGTCCTAGAGAAATAAGTAACAGGCCAACTTCCTCCAACTTAATTTATCTACAGATTCCAATGAGAACCTTCCAGGGAACAACACCCTTTGAGATGAGCAAGTCTTGTCTTTGGTAAAGGTTTATAGAAGTTATTGTATGATGGGCCTGGCACCAGGTGTGGAGCAACAGTGACTAAAGCTCAATTTCTGCCTTCCACTCAAGGATCTGAGCCTGACATTTTCATCAGTTAAATGTTTACTTATATTTGAACACATATTTTCATATCTTACGCTTTCATATAAAATGTATTCCCAGTTTGAATTCTTTATTCTTCCTACCTTTAACTGTTACAATGGGACATCATTTGCTAAGGAGGAAGTCAATACGTGGAGCAGGCTACACAGATGTGGCTGAGGCTGGAGGCTTCTCCCAGCCAGCAGACCTTCCCACTTCCCACCCCCGCCAGCTGCTGGCCCACCCCAGTCTCTGGAGCACAACCTTGTTACTTGTTGTCTCTGGGCCTGGATGAGCCACTTGGAGATGTGTCTGAGATCATTAATGGTGCATAGAAGAGCTCAGGGCTCCGGTGAAGCCAAAGGTGCTGAGTGCTCAAGCCATTCATTACCAGCATGATGAATGCCAACAATGGGCTTATACTGTCAGATCATGCACTTAATTTAATTAATAAAAAAATTAAGATCATCACCATTAACCTGCATTTGCTCAGAATGCCACAGGGGTGATTAGTTTGAATGGCACTCAAGGTTTTATAGTCCACTCTAGTAAGAATTACTTTGATACCAATTAGGATTTTCTATAATACCACCCAGTGTAATATCCCTATTACACGGCGCATTTTCTGCAAGTGATTGAGTTCAGTATCACACAGGCACGATGTCACAGGACTCTCCCTCAGAGCAGGCATGGGAACTCCCTCAGATGTTAACATCTCCCTAGTGAGAGGAGACTTTGATCTTTTATATTACACAAACCCATTTAAAGCCTGGTGATTCCCTGTCCCACTCTTAGCACTTTGGGAAGGTGGTCTTGTTCCTAGCTGAAAGGCTCAGGCAAGTTCAGATCCTCCCAGTACCTCTCAGATCTCATACCATCCTGCTTTTGTGCGTAACTTTTTATAATTTTAAAAATAACCACTACATGAGTATTTCTGTTCATTGGAGAGAAAAATCAAGTAGTAAACCACAGAGAAGGAAAAAAAAAAAAAGAAGAAGAAGAAGAATAGAAAACTAAAATATGTCCTCATAGCCTTTCATCCACTTATTACTTATATTCTTTTCCAGATTTTCAAAAATAATTTTTGAGATGGGACCTTGCTCCATAGCCCAGGTTGGCCTCAAATTAGCAATTCTCCTGCCTTTGCTTCCCATGTGTTGGAATTATAGTTGTGCACCACTATGATCGGCTCCAAATTCTTTTCTATGAAAATACATTTTATAATTTTAATAAAAGGGGATCCTATTACACATGTTGATTCACTTAGAAATAGCCATTGAATTTTTTCCCCATGCTGGAGTTTGACTCCAGGACCTTGCACATGTGAGGCAAGCACTGTACCACTGGGCAACAACACCCAACCTAAGCCATTGAATTTTTATGGAATATATATTTGCTACTAGCTGCTGTTCATCTAGTTGAATGAGGGCTTTTCTTTCTTTGTTTTGCTTTAGAAACTTTCAACCCAAGACAGGTTTGACAATCCACAGGTATCAACAAGTCTAGAAAGAGACTAAAGAGCCAAATACTAAGAGAGAGAGCAAGCAGACAAGGTCCAGAGCAGGGAACCTATTCCATAATCAGTATCTTTCAAGAAAATGCTAACATGCGAGGGAGCAAATGGACTGAAATCCAAGCAGAAGCAAGAACAGAATCTCAGGCAGCATTTGTTCCAGGCTCAGAGGTGGGTTTGTTAGGATGTCATTTTAGAGAAATTTGCTTTTGAAATTAAACACAGGAAACAAGCACAATTAGTAAATACAACGATGTAGTCAGGTTCTGGTGCTGTAACTCCCTCTGTCTCTCTCCTCTCAGTTACCCGCACCTCCAGGGCACTCTGCCTGTTGGGAGGTAATGTCCCAGTGGGTCTTAGAAGTGGATTCTGGAGCTAGACTGCCTGGGTTCAAATTCCATTTCCAATATTTATACCTTTGCAACCTTGAGTGTATCCTGGATTTTTCCAAGTCTTAGTTTTCTGTTCTGTAAAATGGGTATGATAATAGTAATTACATGATATGGTTTAGGTTAAACTTCATTTGTTAAAAGCTAAATTATAGCTTTTACTAATTGGTTTTGTTTCTTTTCTTTCATTCTTCTTCTTTTCTTTTTCTCTTCTTTTTTTTCTTTTTTTCTTTTTATTTTTTTAATTTTTTTTATTTTTTGAGGTGGGTCTTACTCTAGCCCAGGTTGACCTGGAATTCACTATGTAGTTTCAAGGTGGCCTAGAACTCACAGCAATCTTCCTACCTCTTCCTTCTGAGTGCTAGGATTAAAGGCATGCACCACCATGCCTGGCTTTAATGTTCAATTTCTAATTTAACTTTCTAAATACCAGTTTGATGAACACTTCATTGGATAAATCTCTGAGCATTTTAAAAAGTTTTTCCACTAGGATAAATTCTAAGAAGTAAAGTTTCTGGGCCAAAAATTATATACATTTTAAGGTTTTTGATATTGTCAAATTGCCATGCAAAAAGGTTTTTTAAATTAATATGTTTTTCTCAGTATCCTCAGCAAACAGGCTTTAAGTTTTTATTGTGTTGTCTTTGCTGAATAAATATGTGGAAATGGTCCAGTCAGAGAAATCTCCATTGCCCGGCTCAAACCAGTAAGTGTTATCTGAGTAGCTATAAAGTGGGGCAAAGTATGAGGATCTCTGATCATCATGAGATTGTTAGCAGGGACTTAATTCAGAAAGCTCTCTGTGCCTGGGAAACAGAGCACATGGGGTGTGAGGATTACCATGGCAATGACATCACTTAACACTGGAAGCTGTAATGGAGAAGTAAGTAGCATCCATTGGGATCTGCACTCAAGGGTGACACATGTGGAGAGGAAACTGGCTGGTGGGAAGTAGAGAAGGCTCAAAGATTTTCCTGGGCTGGGGAAATGGCTTAGTTAAGGCATTTGCCTGCGAAGCCTAAGGACCCCGGTTTGATTCCCCAGGACCCACATAAGCCAGATGCACAAGGGGGCGCATGTATCTGGACTTTGGTTGCAGTGGCTAGAGGCCCTGGCATGCCCATTCTCTCTTTCTCTCTATCTGCCTCTTTCTTTCAAATAAATAAATAAATTAATTAAAAAAAAAAAAATTTTCCTGCACTTAGGAGAGAGAGTCCTGGGGAGATGCCTCCTTTCTTCATTCATTCCAAAAATCTATCCTGTGGATTACACACTTTTCTAAGAGCTTGGACACCATGATGAAGGCAGTGAGAAGATTCTGTGTCAATTTTTTGTCTGATTGGACACCAGACCAGACCTGGGAAAAGAGGAGCCTTGCCTGTAGGAATCACGCCACTTGGCTTAGTCATGAAGTGTCACAAGAAAATCAGGTGTGACTCAGATAAAGGGAAAGAGGGTGAGCAAGAGAAGAGCTGTCAGGGAAGGAGGGAAGGCAGAGGAGAGAAGAGCATGTGAAAAAGAGAACAGAAAATAGGGGCCTTTAGAGCACCTGACCCTCACAGTGCCCCTCCCCACCAAGGCCAGGCTGCCCTGTTCCGCATGCTCCTTCCGCACTGATGAGGTGGGACCTGGAGGGACAGGGCATCCCCCAGGCAGATTCATGCTCCCCTTGTCAGACATTCATGTACCCAAGATGCTGCAAGCCTGGCGCTTGGGCTGACAGAGGCTCCTCTAGTTCAGAGGACTTCCTCTCAGGCTCCTGTCAACTCTGCTTGTGTGACCTAACCCAACTGGACTTTCCATTTTTTCTGAGGAGACCTGATCTTCTCCCATTGTTTCTCCTTACTGCCCTTCAAACACTAAAAAATAAAACTCTACATCACTCATCCTGTCACATTTCCTAGACTTGGCACAACAGCTGCAAGGGTCACATCCACTTAAGTCTTAACTGTAGCTACAGATTAGGCAGCCTCTGTCTGATTCCACCTGAGGTGACAATATATAAAGGAATAGAAAAAGTCATCCTGTGTTCCCTCCCCCCTTACTCCTCCTCTTTCTCCTCTCTCTCTCTCTCTCTCTCTCTCTCTCTCTCACACACACACACACACACACACACACTTTTGTCCTCACTTTTCCTCTGGCCTCTTGCCACTGCAATGAACTCTAGATGCATGCACCACTTTGTGCATCTGGCTTTACGTAGGTACTGGGGAATTGAACCCAGGCTGTCAAGCTTTGCAAGCAAATGCCTTTAGCTTGAGCCATCTCCATAGGGGTATTCTTTAGCTAAGTTATCTCTCTAGCTCAACTGAATCTTTTACAAAATTTAAATTTTTTTAAAATTAAAAAATTAGAAAGAGAGTGAGAAGGAGGGACAGAGGGAGAATGGCATTCCGCAGTCTCCTGCCACTGCAAATGAACTCCAGACACATGTGCTACTTTGTGTGTCTGGTTTTACATGGGTATTAGAGAACTGAAACTGGGCCAGAAGGCTAAGCAAGCATGTGCCTTTAACCACTAAGCCATCTCCCCAGCTCTGAGGACACCAAATCTTATTGTGTATGGTTCCTAAGAGTTTGGAAATGCTCCCCATGAGGTGATGTACCACCGTACTCTCCTATGTGAATGGAGAAACAGAGGTAAGAAGGCAACTCATTTGTCCAAAGCCCCAGGCTGTATGCACAAATCCACGGCAGCCTGGTCTGGAAGTCCACATGCGTTCCTACTGTCTGGACCCCTTGAGGTAGAGCTCATTCAGTGCTGTCCTCCTCCTTGTCTGTCCTGTGTGGCTGACTCTGGTTCTTAGCATCTCCTAGTCAAACTGGCACAACTGCTTCCTAATGGTGCAAATTCCTGGGTTCCCACATCTCTCTCACCTCCACACTCCTACTTGATCTGACCAAGTCTTTGCTGTGCTGGAGACGCCTGTGGTGGTCCCTCGGCATGTACAGAATCCAGTGCATTCCTTGCCACCATATCCCAGGCTCTGTCCCTCAGGCTCCAGTCTCCATGCCTCATCTCCCAGCATTATGACACCCTACATCACCCCAGAAACCTGGTGGTACCCTTCCTATCTTCATGGCTCCCCTGGGAGCCTTACTTCCTTGTCTTTTCTCTGGCGGGGGCCTTCACATCTTCTCCCTGTCCAGTATCTCAACCTCCCTCTGTACCTTTCCCCGAGACCTATACCAGTTTCGTAGGTAGTCTACATTGAGTCATTTCCTACCTTGGTCTCCCTGTGCACAGAAAGGTGGATATCTCCCAATAGACCCACCCCTAGAACCTTCCACCTGTCTGCTTCTGTCATCATGGCTCATGCTGCTGCAGAGGCAGGAGGAGCGACTTGCCAGAGACAGTCCGGAGGATGGCCACAGGAGGTGAAGGCATGAGTAGTGTATGGTTGGCCTGTGAGATGGGGTTCTATAGTTAATTGCAAGGCAAGTGCTCGATGGGGAGTCATACTCCAGTCCAAGGTGGACTTGGGGTCCAGGCAGAGAGATGGAGAGAAGAGCGAGTTAGGAAGAGGATGAGACCCCACCAGCCACGCTGCAGCACACAGCACAGAAGAGACATCTGCTCATTCATATTTCAATCCTGGCCTTCAGCATGCCCCTGTGGAGTGGACAAGGTAGATTTACTACCCCATTTTACAGAGGGGAAACTGAAGCTCAGAAAGCTCCAGGACTGAGTGGCAGATGAATGAAAGAATTCAGACTGAAATGCAGGACTTTTGGTTCTTGGTTACAGTTTACTCTTGGCACATATGCTGACTCTTAATCATTAAGGTGATGGTACTGGGGAGGGTTGAGGGGTCATGAGGACTTTGCCATCGTGAATGCAATGAGTGCCCTTACAAAAGAGCCTTTGGAGAGCCTTCTCTCACCTTGGTCCCTTCCTCCACAAGGTGCTATTTTGGAAACAGTGAAGCTCTTACCGGATACCAAATCTGCCAGTGCCTTCATCTTGGCCATCTTGGTCTATAAAACTGTGAAATGTACATTTCTGATATTTATTAATCACCCACTCACAAATATTTTGTTGTAGCAGCAGAAACTGAGGCTGTCTTCTTCCTTAAGGCACTGCTAGCCCACGAGGAGCTTTGTGTGAATATCAAAATGGAACCCTTCCTCAGAGCAGGGGCAGGAGGCACCCACAGGGCCAGTTTGGCAAGCAAAGCACTAGGGAGGTTACTGCCTCTCTTCCCCGTAGCATACCCTACCCAGTTTAGCAGTGTCCTTCTGCTCCACCTCACCCAGTCTCACTCCTAGGTCTCTGTTCCTCTCCCCTATTCAGACTTACATCTCACTTTCTACCCTCTCTGGTGAGGAATCCAGGTGACCGGTGTGCTAGGCTGCATGGTCCATGGTTTCCAAGGGTGACCCACTGGAGGTGTGGGTGGCATTCATACCAGAACCCTGCCTGAAGCATCCCACAAACTCTGTCCTCATGAAGCCCCTACTCCATTTAACATCCCTGCTGTCCCTTATGTCCTCCTGGCAGCCAAGGACATGCTGTGGTGCAGTGTTTCACCATGTGCATGCTCCATAAATACAAATGATGACAGGAGATGTTTTTCAAAAAAGATGAAGGTTCCACCTCTGAGGACTGTCTTCTGCTGTACATCTTTGCCAAGAGTGGGCTAAGATGGCCCATCTTTTAGAAAGAATCAGGGTTTGAAGATTAGTGAAGTGAGGACTGGTCAGATTTTAATGGCACAGGTAATATTTTATTTTTATTTCAATTTTAATATACTATCAACATGCAATGAAGTAAGATATATGGCAACACTTGAAGAAAGAACAGCCCTCCAACTTATCTTCAGTTACCAATTTGGGACTAGCTTCTGAAGTTATTTTTCTGCCAGTCTTGAGAATCTTGGATAATTTTGGCTTCATCAAAATGATGTATTAGGAAGGGTAAAGTTCACCTTAAACTTTGCACAAGAAATCAGGGAAGTGGTTGACCATGACACTTTGGATTTTTTTCCCCTCAAAGATATCAGGAAGCCAGTAAAAAAGGAAAACTTCTTTCCTCTGAACAGTGAACTTTCTTCATTCCTTGGTGGCATCCAAGACATTTATTTTGACCCCAGAGGCCTTTAGATGTACACTTCAGCTCAGTGGACTGGGAAAACTGATCTAGCTGCAAAGACCCTCAGGACTGCCATTCTTTATGTGTGTGTTTCTGTTTAGAATGGGCATCCTCTGGGTCAGAAACTCATCTGCTTCATCACAATGCCTCTACCACCCAGCCCGCTGTCTGACATGGAAAAGCCATCCATTGTGGTTCTGGTGACATAATACCCATCAACATATGGGGAGCATTTAGGATGGAGTATTTTGTTTTGTTGTTTTTTGTTTTTCGAGGTAGGGTCTCCCTGTAGCTCAGGCTGACCTGGAATTTACTATGTAGTCTCAGGGTGGCCTCGAACTCACAGCGATCTTCCTACCTCTACCTCCCGAGTGCTGGGATTAAAGGCATGTGCCACCACACCCAGTATAGGATGGAATATTTTATGGGTAGCTTTTCACATGTAATATTCCATGGACCCTATGGTATGTTCTGGTCTGAACCATGTTCCTCCTCAATTCACATGTTGAAGTCTCAGAATATAACCTTAGTTGAAAATAGCATCATTGCAGATGAAAGTTGTTAAAGTAAGGTCACTTTAGAATGTGAGTGGGGCAGTTATGACTCATATCCTTGTAAAAAGAGGAAATTGGACACAGGCACTCTTGCAGGGGCTGGCACTGGTGAAGGCAGACATTGAGATGATAAGGCAGAAAACAAGAGGTACCAGAGATGCCCAGAAGATTGCCAGAAGCAAAGAGAGGCATGGAGCAGATCCTCCCGCCCAGCCACCATAGAAACAAACCTTGCCAACACCTGGCTTCCAGACTTCTACCTTCCAGAAGATTCCAAGATGACACAGAGTGTAAGTGTTCACCCCAGGAGAGAAAGCAGGTGCAGCTCTACAATTCCCTGCTTTCCCCATGACATACAGAAACCTGTCACAGGCTTGCCACAGGACTGTACACGTGTTGCTAAACCTTTTGCTCTTCAGTTTGCTCTTCATGAGGCCATGTTTGTCATCCTTGTGCTGCAGGCACTGGACACTTGAAATATATCCTTGTCCCTCAAAGAGGTCACAGAATTATTGGAAAGATAAGGAAAGTGAAGGGAGCTAACAATGAGAGCCAGCCGCATACCAGGGGCATCATCATGTGGAGAGCGACGAGATTCTCACAAGGACTGGCGAGGATATGAGACTTACAAAGTGACACTGAGTGTCAAAGTTCAAACAGCTGGGAAATGATGGGCCTTTGAGGGCCTGACAGGTGTAACTTCAAGCCCTACAGCCTTTCTAATCTCCTTTACCTGGGAACTTCCACACAACTGTACAAGAACAAGCAAGAACTCATTAAGTGCCCGCAGGTGCCACTGAGACACAACCAGCCCTGGCCAGCTGTGGCAGTAGGGAGTGATGGGGGCAAGGGATGGACTTGGAGTCACATGGATATCTATGTGGAATGACGCTGCCTCAAAGATTGTTTTTCCTCAAGAAATGGAGGATCTCCATTTCAGAGTCCTCTCTCCTAGGAAGTCACATCTCAGTCACTACAAGACAATGAGCACTTAAGGACTGTAACAATGGAACAGTAAGTGGAACAAAATTCAATCACAAAAACAGAAGAAACCACATAGGCAGGTGGGGCAGCACATGCCTATAATCCCTGCACACGGGAGGCTGAGGCAGGAGGATAATAAGTCTCTGACTAGCCTGGGCTACAATAGTGAGATCCTGTCTCAGAAAGCAAAAATCTCACACACACACACACACACACACACACACAGTATTTTTTTTTTTTTTTTTTTTTTGGTTTTTGAGGTAGGGTCTCTCTCTAGGCCAGGCTGACCTGGAATTCACTATGTAGTCTCAGGGTGGCCTTGAACTCACGGCAATCCTCCTACCTCTGCCTCCTGAGTGGTGGGATTAAAGGCATGCACCACCACTCCCGGCTCCACACACTATTTTATTTATTATTATTTTTTTTTAGAGAGAGAGAGAGAGGGAGAGGAAGACAGAGATGGGCACGCCAGCAGTGTCTCAGCTGCTGTGAACGAAATCCAGATGTGTGCGCCCCCTTGTGGTCAAGTGCGGCATTGCGCCCTTGTGTCACTTTGCATCTCGCTAAACATGGGACCTGGAGATTGGAACTGGGTTCTTAGGCTTAGGTGGCAGGCGCCTTAACCTCTAAGCCATCTCTCCAGCCCTCCACACACTATTTTAAAAGCGATTATCACAGTGACTGAGAACTAGAGCTCTGGAGATAAATCTGAGCCTCGGTTACCAGCTGTGGCGTTACCTTGACCAACTGCAGACCTCCTTTGAGTCTCTGCTTTTCATCTGTAAAGGGAACTCATAACAATAAGAAAATCACTTGAGACCCAAAAAAATCACTGTCTTTAAATTATTAAAAGAACATTGCAAATGGACATGAGGAATCCTGTGATATCATTGCTCAATACTTGACATTGGAAACTATGCAAGTGAAAAACTGTACAGACCATATACACATATCCACACACATGTCCATGTATGCACACATACATGCTGTCTCACACATGTAAATGTGTGCACATACACATTCATACAAATGAGTACAAGCAGAATGGGAAATCTAAACCAAGTGGTACATGCTGTCTACACTGTAGTTGTGCTATCATATTATAGATTTGTAAAATGTTACTATGTGAGTTCAATAAAGCCTGCCATGTGAGTTTTTAAGAGTAGATGACAATTGTATATATGAAACTTTTAGTACAACTTTATCTCTTTCAGAAAAAAAAATGGATGCTGGGGAGATTGCTCAGTACTTAAAGGCACTTGCTTGCAAGCTTGCTAGCCCAAGTTCAATTCCCCAGCACCCACATAAAGTCACATGCAAAGCAGCATATGTGTCTGTGATCCCAATATACCTACATGAGTAAGACATGGAACAAGGAGAATCAGAAGCTTGCAGCTAGACTGGCACACACACAGTGTCAAAACAATAAGAGGGGCTGGAGAGAATGCTTAGTAGCTAAGGTGCTTGCCTATGAAGCCTAAGGACCCAGGTTCTATTCCCCAGTACCCAATAAGCCAGATACACAAGGTGGTGCATGTGTTTGGAGTATGTTCGCAGTGGTTAGAGGCCCTGGTGCACCCATTCCCTCTCTCTCCCATTCACTGACTCTCTCTCAAATAAATAAACAAGTAAAAACAAGAGAGACCCTGTCTCGAAACAAAACAATGTGGATGGAGGGGACAAACACCCCAAGGTTGTCCTCTGATATCCACATGCACACCATGGCACATGCAAGTCCATAATATACTCACACAAATATTAAAATAAGAACTTTAAGAAAAAATACTTCAAAGAAACCTACTATGTATTGACATAGTATTAACATAGCATTAGCTCAGGATCTCATTAGTACTGGGGTTATAAGAAGCTTAATTTTTCTTTCTAACTGTGCTCGCTTCAACTCTTTGTATTTTCTTCCATTGCCATAGTGCAGAGGGCTTTTGCAGGTCTGTTCCTTCATTCTAACAGAGCCTAATGTCTATTTGGGATCCATGTGGGGGAGACACCGTGGTTCTATGGTCCCTACCAGTACCGTCACTAAGGGAATAGTTTACACCTGAGCTTGACAAGTCAGCTTGTATCATTCCTGCTGGTCACACGGAGGCAGATGGACTAAGCCATTGCAGCCCAATCAGGTCTCTGGACTCTTGCTTGGGAAGATGGGACAGGAGAGGACAGGACTGGAGCTGTTGGGAGCTGACTCCTGGCCATGAGGTGAGCTTGCCTTAAGAGGGAGAGCCCATCTTGGAAACAAATAATGGAAAAATATCTTGATCTCAGGAATTCATGGGCCTTCTGAATCCAAACATTTTGTGTGTCTGGACATTCCAATTGCATGAGGAAGTAAGCCATCTTCATTGTTTAACCAACTGTAATCAGCTTTCCAGCTTCTTGCAGACATTTAAGATACAATCTTTTCATACTTAGAAATTAACAATAAAATATACATAAAATAATCACTGTGTCCATCGGACTCAAGGCCTCCTCCAACAATGTCCCCAACTCCATGGGTCCAGGATGACTGTCCCAACACTGGCTGACTCAGGGCTTCGTTCATGTAACCGTGAAGAGGCCCATGCTTTATGTCACTCTGTGTCCCACGTGTACCTGTGCCATCTTCTCACATGTCAGAAAGCTGCTTGAGGGCAGGGGTCATCACAAAGATGCTTGAAAGCAGAATTCATGTCTTATTCTCAGAAATCCCACAGGACTATTCTTCTGAGGTCTCACGCTCATATTTCTTCAGAAAAACCCCAGTTTAGACTTTAGCATTCTCTCCAAAGAGCTTAAAAAAATAATTTCACCTTCAATACTAGACTCACACATTTGTACATCAGTAAAACTATTCTTTATCAAATATTTTTATAATTAATTTGCAAGGAGAGAGAGAGAGAGAAAGAGAAATGGGCACACCAAGATCTCCTGCCACTGCAAGTACAGATTCATGTGCCACTCTGCATCCATCTGGCTTTACATGGGTACTGGGGAATTGAACTCAGGTAGTTAGGTTTTGGATACCAGTGACTTAACCACTGAGCCATTTCTCCAGCCTGGGTAAAAGTATTTTTTAGGTTGGTTTAACAAACATGAATCCCTAGTGATGAAGGGTGTGTTCTCTGAGCTGTGCCCAGTGCCAAGTGCCACCTTGGAGATAATAGGTACAACATTGCTCTCATAGTATAATCGAGTGTAGCCCTTTCACTTCCTAATTGAAGAAACTGAGGTCCACACAGTTGAGGGACTTGTTCAAGTGGAACAGCCCATTATGACAGAACCAAACCTTGATCCCCAGTCTTCTAGTTGTCCAGCAAATGCTCATTAGATTGTATAAAACCATACCAGTAGAATTAACTACAATGCACTCTGAAAATTCTCCCTGCAAAGGCTTCATAACTACTTCCACAAGAGGGTTACAGCAGGTTCGAAGTTGTTCACTCATTTTTCAGCTTGCCTGTGGCCCACATGATATAGAACACCAGGCTGATTCAGGAAGGGATTTTTCTCCACCGGTCAGCCAGGTGGCTTATTTCAGCCCCCAGAGTAGCTGTTAATCAGATTGCAATAGACTTCAGCATTTCACTCAGAACCTGTTGGCAATCCTAAAACCCCTACCGGTCCTGTCATAGCTGCAAAATGAGCTGGGGCGATGGCCCCATCCGTTTTCAGTTTTATTGAGGGATCCCTTCAGAATGTCTCCTGCTGCAGCATTAATGTGGACCTCAGCAGGGACCTCTTCCTCACCTCAAGCTGCTCTCTCAGGGCACAAGCAGTGTGCCTTCAACTAGAGATTTAATAGCATCAAGGTGAATGCTAAATGTGCTCTCTGTCTGGTGCCAGTCCAGCTCCTCCTATGTGCTCAGCAGTGGCTATGTGGAGCCTGGTACTCTTCTTTAGGTCTGTCAGAGCCTGTCTAATTTTTCTCCATGCAACTTTGAAGATTCTTCACATGTGTCCCTGCATGCACACAGGTTCATGTATGCTGTGGAGCACATGTGGAGGTCAGATGATAACCTCCAGTGCCAGTCCTCACCTTCCACCTTGTCTTGTCCTATGCCAGGCTAGCTGGCCCCAGAGATTCCAGAGATTCTCCTGGCTCTGCCTCCCATCTCACCATACAAGTGCGGGGATTACAGAGGCTGCTATTGCATATCACTTTTAGGTGGCTTCTGGGAACTGAATTCAGGTCGTCATATTTGTGCAGCAAGTGCTTTATCCAGTAGGCAAGACTCCCAACCCCAGTCCTTGATTCTTGATTTTTATCCCACCTATAACTCTTTTGTCTTCTGCATCCTAAAGAGGTCTAACAGAATTGTCATCTGACACCCTGCAGACCTGCTACATGTCAAATCTGACCTAAGCAGATTATCTCATTAAAACTCATGGCCATTTTATGTTATCAGTCCTTCTCGGGTGAGGTCATTGGGATTTCAATGAGCTTGGTTAACTAGCACGAAGCCACACTACCAAGAAATAAATACTGATGCTGGGTTTTGAAACATGGGCAGTTCAATTCTGCTGTGACTGTTCTATAGTGTTTATAAGCTTATGAAATGGATATGGTTATCATATATGCAAATTTATCATATATAAAAATTATCATATATGCAAATAGACACTAACATACCTTTGATAGCAAAGCAGTTTTATCCATTAGGGCTTCTATAAAAAGTCTGAATTCTAATATTAACTCTCCTTGAAATAGTAAAAGAACATGGTGAAGAGACACTGTGAGGGATCTAGTGACAAACCTGTTCAATATCTTGACAGTTCTCAAGGTTACAGAAGTGATCAAAGTACTATGCATATATGTAGTACAAGGCAAATCTGAAAAAGGTGGTGATGGCATTAGTGCCACTGTTCTGGTGGTAATACTGTGCTTGTTGTTTTGTCAGGTATTACCATTTGGGAAATTATTTGTCTTAAAATTGCATGTGAAACTAAATAGAGAGGGCATTGGAAAATGAAAATTAGTACATACTTAAGTTAGGAAATGTTTACCCAGTGTAATCTTATGCCATGCCAATTGGCTTGTTGTAATAAATTAATTATTGGACTGGAGAGATGGCTCAGCAGTTAAGGCACTTGCCTGCAGAGCCTGAGGACCTGAGTTTGAGTCCCCAGTACCCATGTAAAACCAGATACACAAGTGGTGCATGTGCCTGGAGTCTGTTTGCAACAGCTGGAGGGCCTGGTGTGCCTATTCACTCTGACTATCTCTCTTGTATCCATCTTGGCTTACAAATAAAACAATCTAAAAAAGAATTATTTTATAAAATAAGTTTAATTTTATGCTCATATATGTGTGTTTAAATCACAAGGAAAAGCACATAACTCCTAGTAAAACCTCTCTCTTTTTTTGAGACAGAATCTCACTCTAGTCTAGGCTGACCTGGAACTCATTCTGTAGACTAGGCTGGCCTTGGAAGCATGACACTCCTTCTCCCTCAGTTTCTCAAGTGCTGGAATTAAAGGCATGAGCCACCATATCCAGCCTTTACAAATTCTGAAGCATAAGGGCCTGGAGAGATGGCTTAGTAGTGAATAAAACAGTACTGTGATTTGGGCATGAGTACATTGTAAAGTATGTGCGATGCTGTGGGTAAGGCCTTCAGAAGTCATGAGGTGTGTGGGATGCTATGAGTAAGGTCTTCAAAGGCTGCGAAGTGTGTGGGATGCTATGGCTGAGACTTTCAGCCTGTGCCAGAGGCTACCTATAGTGCGGTGAGCCCTGGACACCAATACAGAACTCGCCAACTCTAACAGGTCTTCAAGTACGTCACAGTCCCCAGTTCCTCCTGCATGCTCTAAACTTCTGGTGGTCCACAAGATGGCATAGTCTTTGTGAAGGTAAATTTAGCAATATGCATCAAAATCGAGCTTCTTGTTGTACCCTTTGACCTGGGAAATGGTAATTAACAATGAGGAGGGGTTGATAACCTCAGAGTGGAGAGACTTTTAAAATTACATCCTTTATGCATTTCTGTATTTCCTAAGGATTTAAAATTGAAGAGAAAGGAATCCAAAAAAAGGTAATTCCGATGTCATTAGCCAGGAGGAGACCCACCTTCACTACAAGCTCAGCACAAACGTAAATGAATAAGTGTGATGGTTAGGGGGTCATGTACCAGAAGTAAATGATGTTCTTGTGGTTAAGTGACTTTTGACAAGAATATCAAGAAAACTCAATGGAGAAATAATAGTGTTGAATAAATAATGATGGAAAACTGGATATACACATACAACAGAATGAGTTTAACTTCTTACCTCATCTGTCATAAAAAAATTAACTCAAAATTAATCAGAGATCAAAATGAAAGAGTTAAAACTACTTAGCTCACAGAATAAAACCTAAATGGAAATCTGTAGGCAACAGCTTCTTAAATATGACAATAAAAGCAACCAAGAAAATAAATGAGTAAGTAATTGGAATTTATCAAATTAAAAACCTTTGTGAGTCAAAGGACATCATCAAATAATGAGACAATTCACAGGTGGGGAGGAAATGTTTGCAAATATCTGATAAGAATGTAATATGCAGAGAAACTTCTGGGTGAGATGATGTTTAGAATCCATGTCTGAGTGTCTTCCTATAGTTAGGGAAACAAAAGAAGCAGGAATATTATATCACTTGGCCAGCTGCATCTGCAAGACCCACTTACTTATCACCCAACTAACTTCCCACACAATGGGACTCTGTTGCGCTATAATCCTTACTGAGACCAGGGATGCCTGAAGACCAGCCTTAAAGCATCTTCCAGGGAATCTCTACAGAAGCTCCATCACAAGAGATTGTATAAAAGGCCCCCTGGCAACCCCCACTCCCAGGTATGCCACTTGCACCCCAACAGGGAACCTTGAAATAGCACCCAACAAATGATGCTCAGTCTCTAACCAGTGTTCCAGCAACCCCACAACTGCCAGCTCAGCCTCATCACAGCACTGGCAACTGGGCACAGATCATCTCTGCCACCCCAACTCCTGGAACAGAGTCAATTAAATCCATGAGTGAGTTTCACACAGGCATGGCTCCAAGATCTCTGAAGGGAGATCCTGACTGGTGAGAATTCAAACAGTAGTCCAGAGCAGGACTGGGAGAGGAGAGGGACACAGAGGAACTCCAATAAGCAGGCCAGTCAGTTTGAATATCCTGGATCTCTACCCAGCTTTCTTTCCCTCCCTATCGCTCTCCCTTTTTGTATATAACACCAAAGGTCAATTATGATCCCCTCACTGTTCATTGTCTTTCTTTTCTTTTTCTCTGCTTTCCCTTTGGTCTGAACTCTCCCTTCATTTCTTTTTAAAAAATATTATTTATTTATTTGAGAGAGAGAGAGAGATAGAGAATGGGTGGGCCAGGGCCTCCAGCCACTGCAAATGAACTCTAGACACATGTGCCCCCTTGTGCATTTGGCTAACGTTTGAGGGTAGAATTTTCTCTCTGAGTCTTGTTCTTCTGTTGTTGTTGACGTGCTCACCATGAGCTTCTGGGAAATCCTCCTGTCTCTGCTCCCATCTTGCCATCAGAACGCTAGGATTACAGAACTCTGAATGGCTTCAGGCTTTTTATGTAGGGTCTGGGAATCAATCTCTGGTACTCAAACTTGAGTGGTTAGTGCTTTATCCACTAAAATATCTCCCCATTTCTGTTATTTTATTTTCAGAATGTTTCAATGCTGGATAGTGACTGTAGTTGCAGACAATAACCGTCCTCAGCGAAAGACTGGTGCCCTGAACACAAGTCTAACAAAGGAAACATCACTTCACCCCTACAACCTGCTCTCTTCTGAACACTGTAAACACTTCCACTGAAAGAAGAAAGGTGACCAGGATTAAAAAAAAAAAAAAAAAAAAAAAAGCAGAAAATACTTTAACCAGATGTGCAAGTCCCATTGCTGAAACACAAATAATATGAAAAAAACAAGACCACACATCTCCTCCAAGATTGCTAATCCCATAGTAAGAGTGACATAGAAGAAACTCCAGAGGAAGAATTCTAAAGAACGATTATAAATATAATCCAAGCATTCAGAGAGGACACAAATAAACTCTTGAATGAATTCCAAAGGAACACAAAGAGCAAAATTAAATGAGAAAGACAATTCAGATATGAAACTACAAGAGTTAAAAACTCAAGAAAAACCAAACTGAAATGGTGTTGGACATGAAAAATTCAATATATTAAAAAGAAGGTCAGAGGAAAGCCTCACTAATAAAAAGACTCATGTAGAGGACAGAATATCAGGACTTTAAGATAAGGTGGAGAAGCTGGATCAAAGAGAATTTCTCAAATCTAGAGAAAGAGATATCTACTGAGGTACAAGGGACATACTGAACACAAAACAGACAGGAACAAAAAAGGAACTCCATATATCATAGTTATAGTTAAAACAATAAATATACAGAAAAAAATGTACTGAAAACTGCAAGAAAGAAGTACCAAACTACATATAAATGCAGGTCCATCAGAGTAACATTCAACAGAATCTTTAAAAGTCAGAAAGGATCTGGGGAGATGGCTTAGCAGTTTAAGATACTGTTTTCCAAAGCCTGATGGCCTAGGTTGTTTCCCCAGTGCCCACATATGCCATATACAAAAAGTGATGCATGTGTCTGGAGTTAGTTCATTGAGGCCCTGGCATGCCCATTCCCTCTATCTCTCTCTTTCCTATCTCAGGTAAACAATTAAAGTATTTTTTAATTGATCCAAAAATAGAATAAAATCCAGAAGGACTTGGAATGTTATATTTCCAGTTCTGCCAACCTAGACTCTATATCTGGCAAAACTATCTGTCATAAGTGAAAGAGAAAGACAAACTTTGCATGATAAAAGCAGGCTAGGGCTGGAGAGATGGCTTAGTGGTTAAGGCCTGCAAAGCCTGAGGACCCATGTTTGGCTCTTCAGATCCCATGTAAGCCACATGCATAAAGTGACTCAAGTGTGCAAGGTAGCACATGTGCACAAAGTGGCACACGCATCTGCAGATTATTACAATGGTTGGAGGCCTTAGCATACCAGTTCTCTCTCTCTCTGTCTCTCTCTCTCTCTCTCTCTCTCACATTTAAAAAGGCCAGTTTGTTGGGCTTGCCTCAAAAAATTACAATAAAATCAGCCTAAAGGAATTTATGATCACCAAGCCCATCCTATAGAGGATACTGGAAAGAATTTTTTGGATGCAAGAGAAGGATAAATGCAATCAAGATGCTACAGAAAAAACTAAGCAATGTTAGGACAGTTGTTAAGCAAATGGGAACTAATAAAACACCGAATACTACGAAACTAATAAAAGGATATAACTTGAAACACACCTTTAATTAATAACTTTGAATATTAATGACTCAATTCCCAAATCAAAAGGCAGACTAGCAGATCATTTTAGAAAGTACAATCAAGTGCTGGAGAGATGGCTTAGCAGTTAAGCACTTGGTTGTGAAGCCTAAGATCCCCAGTTCGAGGCTCGATTCCCCAGAACCCATGTAAGCCAAGATGCACAAGGTGGCACATGCATCTGGTGTTCGTTTGCAATGGCTGGAGGCCCTGGTATGATCATTTTCTCTCTCTCTGCCTCTTTCTCTCTCTGTCTGTTGCTCTCAAATAAATAAATTTTTAAAAAAATTTAAAAAAAGAAAGTATGATCAATCTTTTTGCTGCCTTCAAAAGACACATCTATCCATAAAAGACAAATGTGATCTTAGACTAGAAAATGATATTCCAAGTAAATAGAAACAGGAAACAACCATACATTGTTATTTTAATATCTAACAAAATGAATTTTAAAACAAGCCAGGTATTGTGGCTCATATCTTTAACCCTAACACATGGGAGGCTGATGTCAGAGAATAGCTATGAGTTCAAGGCAGTTTGGGCTATAAAATGGTTTCAAGTAAGCCTGTGTTAGAGTGAGACCCTGTCTCAAAAAAAAAAAAAAAAAAAAAAAAAAAAGACTTTAAGCTAAAACCAGTCAGAAAAGATAAAGAAGGTCACTTCATGTTGATTAAGGGAACAATCCATCAAGAGGACATTACAAGGCTCGGCAGTTAAGAGCACTAGCTACATAAGCTTGGGGACCTCCCTCATTCAACTTCCCAGAACCACATAAAATGTGAGCAATGGGCTTCCACAAGTTAAGGTGCTTGCCTGCAAAGCCTATTGACCTGGGTTCAATTCTCCAGTACCCACATAAAGCCAGATGCACAAGGTGACACACGTATCTGGAGTTTCTTTGCAGTTGCTAGAAGCCCTGACACACCCATTCGCTCTGTCTGTCTGTCTGTCTGTCTGTCAGTCTGTCTTCTCTCTAGCTCTCTCTGCTTACAAATGAATTAAAAATCTTTTTTAAAAAAATGTGGGCAAGACCATGCACATCTATAACCCATCTACAGAGGGTGGAGACCAGAGAATTTCTGGGGTTTGCCAATGAACAGAGCTCCAGGTTGAGGGAGAGTCTGGCTCTAGGAAATATGCAGATGAGCAATAAGAGGACAACTGACATTCTTTTCTGTGCTCTGCATTCCCACAAATACAGTGTACATCTGCACGCACATACACTGCATATCACACATATCTACTCTACACACATATGCACACACATAAGAAAAAGAGGCTATTACAATTCCAATCATATACTCACTGAGCACCCAATTTTATAAAACAAATACAATTTCATATAAAGTCACAGATTAACCCCAAAACAGTAATATTGGATAACTTCAATACTTCACTGTCACCCTAGAGAGGTCATTGGGACAAAAAATAAACAGAGAAACACTGAAGTTAAATGACATCATAGAACAAATGGACTTACAGATATTTAAAGAACATTACACCCAAACATTACAGAATATGAACTCTTCTCAGCAGCCCATGGAATTTTCTCTAAAACAGATCACATATTAAGACATAAAGTAATTCTCAACTAAGTAGGAATATTGAAATAACTTTGTAATTTATCTCACCTCAATGGAGTAAAGCTAGAAATCAGCAACAATAATACACATATTCATGAAGAATAAACAATACTAATTGAATGTTGAGTGAGTCATTGAAGAAATCAAGAAGGAAACCAAAAATTTCTTTGATTTGAATGAAAATGAAAACTCAGCATACAATGAATAGGATTCAGTAAGTTAGTCCTAAGGGAGGAGTTCATAGCTCTAAATGCCTACATTACAAAATAAGAGAAACAGAAATAAATAACTTAATGATGTTCCTTAAAACCTTGGAAAAACAAGAAACAAACCCAAAAGAAGTAAGCCGAAAGAAATAATATGAGAGTAGAAACTGATGAAACAAAATCAAAACAAGAATACAATATAAAGAATCAATAAAATGAAGAGTAAGATATTTGAAAAAGCAAGTATAATTGACAAATTCTTGGCCAAGTTAACTGAAAGAAAGAGTAAAACCCAAATTAATAAAACTGGAGATGAAAAGGGAGAGATTATGACAGATACCAATAACTTCAAAAAAGTCAAGACATACCTTAAAAACCTAAATTGGAGATGGGTGTGGTGGCACACGCCTTTAATCCCAGCACTCGGGAGGCAGAGGTAGGAGGATCGCCATGAGTTCAAGGACACCCTGAGACTACAGAGTGAATTCCAGGTCAGCCTGGGCTAGAGCAAGACTCTAACTTGGGAAAAAAAAAAAAACCTAAATTGGAATATCTAAAAGAAATGGATGAACTTCTTAAATGCATAACTCTACTAAACATTTAAATAATTAATGTAAATGCTTATAAAATTATTCCTTAAAATGGAAAAGGAAGAAATGCTTCCAAATTCTTTTTATGAAGCTACTATTACATTGATACCAAAACCATATAAAGACAATAAAAAGAAAACTGTAGACCGCCATGATGAACACAGCCACAGAAAGTTTCAATGAAATACTTGCAAACCAAATCCAAGAACACATCAAGAAGATTATTCACTATGAGCAAGTTGGCTTCATACCAGAGGTGAAGGGATAATTCAACATTCATAAATCAATAAATGTAATTTGTCACATAAATGGACTTAAGAACAGAAATCACATGATCATCTTGATAGATACAGAAAAAGCAATTGACAAAATCCACAATCCATTCATTATAAAAGTCCTAGAGAGGGCTGGAGATATGGCTCAGCAGTTAAAGCACTTGCCTACAAAACCTAACTACTTGGGTTAAATTCCCAGGATTCACATAAAGCCAGAAACACAAAGTGGCATATGCATCTGGAGTTTGTTTGTAGCAGCTGGAGGCCCTGGAAGCCCATTCTCTCTCTCTCTTTCTCTCTTTTCTGTTTCTCTTTGCTTGCATATATATGTATATGTATGTATATATATATATATATATATATATATATATATATATATATATATATTTTATATATTTTAATTAATTATATATTTTTTAAATTTATATATATATATATATATATGTGTGTGTATATATGTTAAAACCCTGGAGAGAGTAGGAATGGAAGTAACATACCTCATTATAATAAAGACTATATATGACAAACCTATAGCAAACATGGTGCTAAGTGGAGAAAACTCCAACCATTTCCACTAAAATCAGAAACAAGATAAGGGTCTCCACTCTCCACTACAATTTAACACAGTCTTTGAAGTATTAGCTAGAACAATAAGACAAGAGAGAGAAATTAAAAGGGATACAAGTAAGAAAGCAAGAAGCCAAAGGCACTGGAGAGATTCTCAGTGGTTAAAGGTGCTTGCCATTACCCACATAAAGCCAGATGCACAAGGTGGCACATGTGTCTGGAGTTTATTTGCAATGGCTAGAGGCCCTGGTGTGCCCATTTTTCTCTCCATCTTGCTCTTTCTCAAATTAATTAATTAACTAATATTTACAAAATAAAGTAAAATAAAACTCCTTGGAATAAACCTAACCAAGAAAGTGAAAATTTTAAAACACTGAAGGAAGAAATTAAGCAAAATATTAGAAGTTGGAAAGCTCATGGATTGGAAGAATTGATGTTGTGGACATAGCTATCATACCAAAAGCCTTTAGTAGAGTCAACGCAATTCCAATCACAATTCCAGTACCATTCTTCACAGAAATAGAATAAAAATCTTAAAATTAATATGGAATCACAAAAGATCCTATATAGCCAAAACAATTTGAGCAAATAATAATGTTGGTGTTGGGTATGGTGGTACACACCTTTAATCCCAACACTCTGGAGGAAGAAGTAGGAGGATTTCTGTGAATTTAAGGTCACCCTGAGATTACATAGTGAATTCCAGGTCAGCCTAAGCTAGAGCAAGACCTTACCTTGACAAAAAAAAGCAAATAACAATAATAATAATCATTATAGTAATAATGATGTTGGAGATATCACCATACCTGATTTCAAGTTATATTACAGAGCCATAGTAATTAAAAAGAACATGGGGGAGCTGGGTGTGGTGGCACACGCCTTTAATCCCAGAACTTGGGAAGCAGAGGTAGGAGGATTGCTGTGAGTTTGAGGCCACCCTGAGACTACATAGTTAATTCTAGGTCAGCCTGGACCAGAGTGAGACCCTACCTCGAAAAACCAAAAAAAAAAAAAAAAAAGAAAAGAAAAAGAAAAAGAAAAAAAAAGAACATGGGGGCTGGAGAGATGGCTTAGTGGTTAAGGCTCTTGTCTATAAAGCCAAGGGACCCAGGTTCAATTCCTCAGGACCCACATAAGCCAGATGCACAAGGTGGCACATACATCTGGAGTTTGTTTAGAGTGGCTGGAGGCCCTGGTATGCCAATCCTCTCTCCCTCTCTCTCTCTCAAATAAATAAATTAATTAATGAAAAAAGAATATGGAAGTGGCAATAAAACAGACATGTAGCTCAATGTAGTAGAATTGAGAACTCATGTAAATCTGTGCAATTACAATCATATAATGTTAGACAAAAATGCCAAAAATATACACTGGAAAAAAGATAGCATCTTCAACAAATGGTGCTGGGAAAACTAAATGTCTACATGTAGAAGAATGAAACTAAATCCATATCTTTTACTTTTCACAAACATAAACTGCAAATGGATCAAGGACCTCAACGTAAGACCTGAAACTCTGAAACTGATAAAAGAAAAGTAAACAGGCACTTCAAGATACAGAAATTAGAAAAGACTTTCTGAAGAGGATTGCACTCACTCAGGAAATGACAATCAACAAGTGAGACCTCATTAAATTAAAAAGTTTCTGTACAGCAAAGGAAACTATCAATCAACTGAAGAGGCAGCCTTCAGAACAGAAGAAAATCTTTGCTAGCCTTACATTTGATAGATATACAAAAGAACTCAAAAAAAAAAAAAAACCCTAAGAAAACAAACAACCAAATAAAAAAAACAGGCTATGGAGACAACAGAGTTGTCAAAAGAATGAATACAAATACTAATAAATATTTTTAAAGTGTTTAATATTCTTTTTTTTTTTTTTTTTTTTTTTTTTTTTTGGTTTTTCGAGGTAGAGTCTCATTCTAGCCCAGGGTGACCTGGAATTCACTCTGTATTCTCAGGGTGGCCTCGAACTCACGGTGATCCTCCTACCTCTGCCTCCTGAGTGCTGGGATTAAAGGCGTGCGCCACCATGCCCGGCTTGTTTAATATTCTTAATCATCAGAAAAAAAGCAAACTAAAATTATTTTGAGAGTCCAATTCACTCAGGTCAGAATAACTGCCATCAAGAAAACAAATGACAACAAATGCTGGTGAGGATATGGGGAAAAGGAGAACCCTGATCCACTGTTGGTAAGAGTATAAACTGCAGAGTCACAATGGAAATCAGTGTGGAAGTTTCTCAGGAAACCAAGAATAGATCTACCATATGGCCATTCCTGGGCATATACCCCAACGACTCTACATTACTATAGAGATACTTGTTCACTCCTGCTCAAGCGGCTCTATTTACAATAGCAAGGAAAGGGAATCAGCCTAGTTAAGCATCAAATGAGGAATGAACACTGAAAGTACACAATGGAATTCTAGACACCTGCAGAAAAAACATAAAATGATGAAATTTTCAGGAAAATGGATAGAACAGGAATATATTATACTTAGTAAGCTAACCCAAGTCCAGAAAGACAAATGCCACATGTTTACTCGCATATGCAGATTGTAGCTTCAAAGTTTTAGATTTGTGTGTTTAACTTGAAGTGTCTACAGAGGCCAGGAAGTTAGAAAGGGGCTGTGATGAGGGTGACAAGGGAGCAGAGTCTTAAGGTAGGGAATAATAGAACACATGTGATTTGAAGGTAGAGAGAGGAAGTACTGGGAGTGGAAAGGTTTGGGCATGGAGAGAGGCATGGGGATAGGGTAGAGGAGAGGGTCGTGGGGAGAATCAACCCAAACTGGGGATGTTTAATAGAGCCATAAGGAAACCTATTACTTTGTAAGCAAATTAAAAATATGTAACTGTGGTTTGAATGTAAATGGCCCCATAAGCTCAGATATTTTCAATCAAGATTAAGCTTCCTACTTAAATCCCCAGTAGTGGAGCTTTACTGGAAGAGTTATGTCACCGGGGGCAGAACTTGAGTACAACTCCAAGGTGTGTGTTGAGAGTCAGCTCCGGCTTGCTGGTGCTGGCAGTAGTCTCTCTGTTGTGGATGTATGATTAATGAGCCAGCTTCTTCGGCCATAGTGAAGCTTCCCCTAGACTCTCTAAGCCTGAAATAAACCCTTTCCTCCCAAAAGCTGCTTCTTGTTGGGTGTTTGTCCCAGCCATAGAAAAGGTAACTACAATAGTAATAAAAAAAATAGTTTGAGGCCAGGCATGGTGGCACATGCCTTTAATCCCAGCACTTGGGAGGCAGAGGTAGGAGGATCACCGTGAGTTCAAGACCACCCTGAAACTACATAGTGAATTCCAGGTCAGCCTGAGCTACAGTGAACTCTACTTCAAAAAACTAAAAAAAAAAAAAAAGTTTGAATGATCCTATAGGGATGGATAATGCTGCTCCTGGAGAAGATACAGGTTACAAATGAAAACCCCAATGCTAGATGTGGGATATCTGTCTATGAATTTTTGTTCATAGAAGTTGCCAAGACCCCAAAACAATACAGTCTGTTGCCACTGCTTTCCATTGCCCACCACAACTATATGGTAAGACCTTATTGATGAAGACATGACACACTTTTGGTTACAGGACACAGAGATAAAAAGCTGGAACTGAGTGGGAAAGCTCCTCTCTGCTGACTCACTTTGATAGTGCCAGAAAGTGCTATGTACTTTACATACTGCATAACTGAATAGTCGGGCAGGATATAATCAATGATGCAATAGTAGCGTGTCTTTCATGGTGGTAGCCAACCACTTTCTGATTGGATTTGAGGCCTTCTCCACAGGAGGGAATTCATTCCTAATACTGTAAAATCTGGCCAAAAGTCCATAGTTGAGGGGCTTAGATACCCAAGAGGAGAAGCTACTACTGTTGTTTTGCTAAATGGACAGGCTATCAAGCTGCCTTTTAAATATTTATATGTGTGCCCATAGATTAGTGTTTCTCTCAGCCTTGGTCAAGAGAAGTGTCTTTTTATAGTAGGCAATGGTTAATGCAGACTTATAACTGGTCAAAATGCTGATAATACATGACTTGATACTCAGGCCCAAATGGAGCAACTGCATCACACCTTCCAAGGCCCAGAGAACATTGTGGAAGAGGGGGTAGAAAGAATGCAAGAGCCAGAGAATGGGAGGAGTGCTGTGAAACACCCTTTTCTGGACACAGCATAGCTGTTGCACTTATGAACTCACAATGCCTGTGGTTGCCTGCACAAGATTGGGCCTCATCGTGGATGAAGGAGGGGCTCGTGAAGCCCCACCCCTCCCTGAGGAGCCATTGACAGTTCATGGTTGCTAGGGGAGAGGGAGATATTTTCTTCAGTGGTGTAGCTCCCAGTTAGTTGAACATATTCTGTAAATAACCTCCTGCTCATGCTCATGTAAGCAACTCTAATTAAACTCAGTGGATCGCTAAGGATATATATGCCTAAACATGTATATATAAACACACACACATAAAAATTGATGAGGGGCTTGTTGCAAGGAAGAAATGCAGTGGGAGCAGGAGGAGGATAGGAGAGGGTCATGTGTGTGGTGAATGAATATGATTAAAATACATTATATGAGGGTGGGGAGATGGCTCAGCAGTAAAGGCACTTGCTTGCAAAGCCTGATGACCCAGGTTTGATTCTCCAGTACCCACATAAAACCAGATGCACAAAGGGGTACATGCGTCTGAGTTAATCTGCAGCAGCTGGAGGTCCTGGTGTGCCCATTTTCTTTGTCTGTCTCTCTTCTCTCTGCTTACACATAAATAAATAAATAAATATTTTAAAGAATATATCATATATATGTATGAAATTGTCAAAAAAATTAAAAATATTTATTTAAAAGAATATAATATTCAGGATATATAAAGAACTCTCACAACACACCAAGAGAAGACAAATCACTCCATTAAAGAATTGGCAAAGGATATGAGCAGACAGTTCTCTAAATAAAATGTGTATTAACTAGAGAATGCATCAAATATGCTCCGTGTCACAGTCACCAGGGAGCTGAAGGTGAGAACCAGCTAGACACCCTATTGATAACAGTTTAATGGCTCCACAATATTTTATGCATGAAGTTATCAAATGAGTCAGCAAATCCACTCCTAGGTAAATAACCACACAACAGAAAGCATGTGTTTACAAAAAAAAAAAAAACAAAAAAACAAAAAAACAGAAAACCTTGCTTATGAATACTCTGAGAGCATTATTAACCAGAGTCGGAGGACAGAAACAACCTACATGAATGGTAAAATAAAATCTGATGTATTCATATGATGGAAGATTATTCAGCTGTATAAAGGAAAAATGCTGCAACACAAATTAACCTTAGAAGAGTATGACAAGTGCAAGAAGCCAGATGCACAGGGCTGCATAATACATGATTCCATGTATATGAACAGGCAATTCCATTGGAACAGGGTTTCCATTTGGGGGTGATGGAAATATTCTGGAATTGGGTAATGTTGACTAGGTGATGGTTATATGACATTGTGATTATATGAAAATCCATTGAGTTAGTGCGTTACATGTTATATAAATAACATCTCTCAAAAATAAAAATAGAACTGGTGAATTTTGGGACAATGCCCCATCCATTTCAGCTGGAACAGAGCTTGGTAAGATCACTTGATGGTCAGTTAGTGTAGAAACACCTGACCTAATCAGCAAAAGCTGAGAGCAAGTGAGGCCCAGAACCATGCAAACCGGGGTGGGCCTGAATAGGGCATCTGCTAGGGCTGGCCTCGTGCACACAGTCCCAGCAGAAGGTTCCTAGGTCTACCTTCACACAGCTCAGCATTCCAGCAGCTTTTTCTCAGTCATTCCTCCTCCATCATGACTACAGTGTTGTGGCCCACCAGGACATTTTAAATACTGTACAAACAGAGGCCTTAACATCTTTATTTTAAGGGGTTGGAGAGGTGGCTCAGTGGTTAAGGCATTTACCTACAAAGTCTAATGACCATAGTTCAATTCTCCAGTACCCACATAAGGCCAGAGGCACAACGTGGTGCATGCATCTGGAGATTCTTGCAGTGGCAAGAGGCCCTAGTGTGCCCATTCTCTTTTTCTCTCTCTGTCATATCTATCTGCCTATTTTCTCTCTCCCAAATAAATACATAAAATATATTTTTAAGAAATTTATTTTAGGGCTTGCCTGAGAAGCCTAAACCCAGGTTTGATTCCCCAGTGCTCATGTAAGCCAGATGCACAAGGTGGTGCATGTGTCTGGAGTTCATTTGCAGTGGCTGGAGGCCCTGGCATTCTCTCTCTATTTCTATCTCTCCCTCTCTCTCTCAAATAAATAAATTAATTAAATATTTTAAAAATTATTTTTAAATTTTGCCAATAAAATAAAGCTGGTTTTTTTTTGTTTGTTTGTTTGTTTCCCCCCCCAGGAAAATCAGTACTGGCAGGCTGTCTGTGGTCATCTCCTTCAGAGTTTTGTCAACATTTTCTCTTCATTAAAGGTTAAGGTTTTTATTTCCCCTGCTGGACACCCTGGTTCTGCTGGCCTTCTGGAAGCTGGAGCCAGAGCTAGTTTCCCAGCCTTCCTTGCGTGGGTTTAGGATCACCTGTGTTACTAATAACTGTTATCTTTGGTAACTTCGACTGCAAGAGTAACAAAAGGTATAAATCACCCCCAAGGCTCTTAATTACTCCCATTAACAGTTGCTTTGTTACCCGGATGCAGAGCACTTCCCTGCTCTGTGAGTTCACACAGCGAGTTCAGAGGTACAGGCCTGGCTTCAAGCCAGGAGTTAAAATAAGTTATGCTAAATGGATGGCTCAATTGTTCCCCAGGACTCTCCTTGGGTTTGGGTTGTGGGCCTAAGCGAATGTGGAGGAGCCTGGGGGCTGCATATCCTCCAGTTCTGTGGGGTTCTTGCCACCTTTTGCCATGGTTATTTTATTTTTCCTTACTGTTCTGAGTTTTGCTTCTACTGCTCATGTATTCTTCCTCATTCTTTCTCCTTCTCTGTATCCTGTACCACAGCAAATGCATCTTTCTTTTTTTTTTTCTCCATGCAGTTTGTTGCTGGCAAAAGCTAGAGTTGTAATGGAAGGACTGTCTAGGCAGGAAAGCAAGCTACTCAGCTGGCCTTGGGGGATACAAGTTTGGAATTGTGAAGTCCTTCTTTTCAAAAATCTGTCATGGAGCTGGAGAGATGGCTTAGTGGTTAAGGCATTTGCCTGCAAAGCCAAGGGACCCAGTTTTAATTTCCCAGTACCCATGTTAGTCAGATGCACAAGTGGGAGCACGCATCTGGAGTTCGTTTGCAGTGGCTGGAGGCCCTGGTGAGCCCATTCTCTCTCTCTCTCTCTCTCTCTCTCTCTCTCTGCCTCTTTCTCTGTCAAATAAATAAAAATAAATAAATAAATAAAATCTGTCATGGCTCCCTTGTTTCCACACAGTTAAACTTCAATTCTTCCTCCTCATGCAACACATCCAACTCCCATTGTGGGGTGTGTCCCCAAGGGCACAGTCTGTGAAGATGGAAAGCAGGGTCTGACCTAGGAGTCCCATGGTCTCTTTGTGTGACCTCTGACTGAGCCCCAGATGTCCCCCAGGTACTAAAGAGCAGGAGGATTAAGAGGACAGTGTGGCAGTGTTTACCCCATGATAATGGGAGCTGCCACCAGAATAGTGGTGACAATCTGAGAAGCATGTCCTTTGGTCTCCTGTTTTTGTCTCTCTTCAAGCTCTTCAAGCTATTTCTGCAGTTGGGAACACACCATTGCCCTCACCCACTCTACCTCCCAGCATCCTAATGACCCTTGAAGATTTTCTGTCACAGTGCATCAAGTCCTCCACTAGCACCTGCCCAGTTGCTCTCCCTCTCTGTTCTCCCTCCCACATATTTAGAGCATAAGTTGAACCTTTAAGACATGCCCTGCCCCTCAGGACAGGATGTTGTTGTCAGGCTCAATCTTGTACAGGCCACGTGCCCCTATACAATTGTTGTGAAATCAAGAGTGCTTCCAAGGCAGCATTCTGCCTCATTGTACTCTTTCCTCCAAGTCTCACATTCTTTCTGCCCCTGCTTTTGCTATGTTCTCTGAGCCTTGGAAATGTATTTTTGTGGCTGAACACTGAACAGACCCTTATTCTCAGCCCCTTGGCCAGTTATGAGTCTCTAGTTACCTCTGTCCACTGTAGGAAGGAGCTTCTCTGACCAAAGCTGACAGCAGCACTGATCTATGGGAATAAATATAAATATTGCCAAGGCATTTTGTTGGGCACATCATGTCCATTTGGCAAAACGACAGCAGTAGCTTCCTCACTAGGCGCTGTGAGCTCTCTAGCCCCAGGCTTTTTACCAGATGAGGATTCCCTCCTGTGAAGTGGGTCTCAAGTCTAATCACAAAGTGGTTGTTTACTCCCATTACTTAGTTGCCACTATTGCAACAGTGGGCACGTCTTTCCTGGCTGGTTGGTATTGTACCACACAGGGACCACAGCTAAGTGAGACTTCTGATGACAATCCCAGCACTCTTTGGCACTATGAAAGCTAGCCAAAAGGAGGTAACCTTCTAATCCATTCCAGCTTCATTTCTCTAAGCACTCAATGTGTGTGGTATCTCTAGCAATTGGATTCTAACATCTAGGTTTTTTTTTAATTATTATTTTTTTATTAACAACTTTTATACTTACATACAAAAAAACCACCTGATATTTCCCTCCCCTTCCCCATTCCACTTTAGAACTCCAATCTCCATCATATCCCCTCCCTCTCTCCATTAGTCTCTCTTTTAATTTGCTGTCATCATCTATTTCTTCTATTTTGAGGGTCTTGTGAAGGTATTGGTAGGCACAGCAAGGTCATGGATAGCGAGGCCAATTTCTGTCTGGGCAGTTGCATTGTAAGAGGTCATATCCTTCCTTTGGCTCTTTCATTCTATCCACCCCCTCTTCCGCAATGGTCCCTGAGCCTTGGAGGGTGTGACAGAGGTGTTTCAGTGCTGGGCACTCCTCCATCCCTTCTTCTCAGCACTATGTTGCCTTTTGGGTCATCCCAGTGGTCATCGCCATCTGAAAAGAGAAGCTTCTCTAACCAGAATTGAGAGTAGCGTTAATATGTGAATATGAACATTGAGTGTAGTACTTTCAGGGCAGTTTGGTGGGAATAATATATACATTTAGTCAGACAAGAGCAGGCTTTATACCCCTAAGGCTCATGACCTCACCTACCATAGACTTTTGCTTAGGTTTTTCAGTACCAGGTATGTATTCCCTCCCATAGAGAGGGCCTTCAGTCCAATTATGGAGCAGTTGGTTACCCCAATAACATCTAGTTTTGGTGGGTAATCGCAGATATGACAAATACCTGGATTGTTTGGGGGGTCTTCCAAGGCCTCCCTGGCCAACCACTCATAGGGAGGTAGCCTATCACTGGCACTGGAGCTTTCATTTAATAACCTATAGGTTTGGGAACACATTTACCCTTTCAAAGAGAATGTTTATTTTTTTTTTTTTTTTTTTTTTTGAGATAGGGTCTCACTCCAGCCCCGGCTGATCTGGAATTACTATGTATTCTCAGGCTGCCCTTGAACTCACAGCGATCCACCTACTTCTGCCACCCAAGTGCTGGGATTAAAGGTGTGCGCCACCATGCCCAGTTTAACAACACTTGGTTTTGGTTTTGTAAGAAGCCACTGAAACATCTTGCAAAGTGGCTGCTGCCTTGTGCATTCCACCAGCAATGGATGAGCTTGCATAGCTCTATACCTCACCAGCCTTGCTGACATCATAGGCTTAGACATTCTCACAGGTATATCACACTGTCTTCTTATTGCAGCGATTTCCACAAACTGACAATGAACATTTTTGTGTGTTTGTGCTTATTTAACATCTATATATCTTCTTTGGTGAGTGGTCTGTCCAAGTTTTTAGCCTTTAAAAAGACTGAGTTGTTCATTTTCTTATTGTTGAGTTGTACATTTTGGATAACTACCCTTTTTCAGGAATGTCTTTTGCAAATATTTCTTTTTATATATGACTTGTCAATTTTTTTCTAATTCAGGAATCTTGAACTTTTCCTGTGCTTTGGCTTTTCATGGCCTCCCTTGGTTTCCCTTCTCCAGAACCAAGGACAGACTTCAGAGCCTTTTCCCTTCTCCACCGGTTTTGTGACCGAGTTCACTTTTTAAGTTGTCAAGCCACAGGAAGCTTTATTTGTCTTTTACACCCAGAGGACTAAACGGTAGATTGTTATTTTGTGCCAATAACACCTAAAGACAAATTTCCCCAAATTCCTGAAACCATATATCGTAAACAGCTTGCCTGTAACATACAGCATTTCAATTGAGTTAGAGCTTCACTTTTGCCTTAGCAATGAAATAAGACAATAGAACAATAAAATAAAATCTATTAAAGGGCCACAAGAGACCTCATGCATGCTGACCTTTAAAAGATACTAACTGAATTATTAGGAAGATAACTAGAAATTAGGACAGCCTGCTACTTGAAAGTCATTGCCACCCAGCCAGGGATCATTCTCTTCATGTCTGTAGACTCAGCCCCCAGTTCCCATCAGATGATTTACTTTGGAAATAATGACCTCTGTATGAGTTTCTTTAGTCATTGCTGTGAATAGGATACCTGACAAGACACAGTTGAGGGAAGGAAAGGGTTTATTCTGGCTTATAGTTTCAGAGAGATACATCCCATCATGGAAGGGAAAGCTTGGCAGCTGAAGCAGGAGATGGGCTGGGCACCTTGCTGCCACAGTCCGGAAGCAAAGATGATCAGGAAATGGGGCGGGGCTATAAAACGTCAAGGCCCAGCCACGTCCTCCAGCAAACCTCCTAAACGTCCCACAACCCTTCCAAACAGCACCAGCATCTGGCAACCAAGTGTTCAAACACATGAGTTAGTGGGGACATATATATATATACATACATACATCCATACATCCATATATACATATATATAAACACATATAATTATACATAAACACATATGACTTTATGTGTATTTATATATGCATAAATAGATATAGTTATATATGTTCATATCTCTCTATGTATATATATATTTGTGTGTGTATCAGACATACATATCTAGGCAGATAATGGCAGCTAGCACAGAGGGGATCATGATTGGTTCACCATTACCTTTCTTTTCTGGGGGAAAGAGAGGCATTTTCTCCATATTGTAGCCTCTAGTAAAGAACCCTCTAGGTCTTGCTCCTCTAGGTCATCCTTCACCCAGGATCCTATAAGCAACCTAATGAAACTCACTAGGTTCCATACACACACACACACACACACACACACACACACACACACACACAGGTAATAGAAGGGGGACAAGATGAGAAGAAGAAGGGAGAGAAGTGGGAAGGGGACAAGAAAGGGTAACTGGGGTTGAATATGATAAAAATACATTATATACATGAAAATGTTATAATAAATCCCAATATTATGTATAACAAACATGCTAATAAAAAATCAAACATCCTAACATGATATAATCCAAAGATTCACTAATTTGATAGTTGCATGCTGAGGAATGATGGTAGAAAAATACTCAGTCTTTATTTTCTGTAATGGAATCATCGTGTCTCTATAATAGCACAAGACTTTGGATACACAGTAAAAGTCCTGCAATTCACAGCATGCAATAGCCTCCACCTGAGGACCAATGATTCAGGCAGCATTGGCTGGCATGGCCTGGCAATGCAAAGTATGCACACCATGTGTTCAGAAACAAGGCAGCAGTGACACTGTGCAAAGCAACATGGGCTGTCATGGCCAGAAACACCTTGGATTCTTTAAACAGGAGAGTTTGAATTTTTTTTTCTGGTTGTTGCATATTTAGAAAACTTTTGCTGTTAGCACATTATTCTTCATGACCCCCTACATTTGGTTACATGACCCCATATGTCACAGTTTAAGAAGCTATGCTCTAAGAAATAAAGTCTGTTTTAAAAAATAAAGAAAATTATACATGTATAATCCTGTTCCTTTATAGCATTAATTGAAGGAAAAATTGTGGAAGCTGGACGAAGCTGTCCTTAGAGTTTCCCTGGCCACATTTTGAGTTCCCATTCCACATGCCAGAGTGCTGGGGCCTTCCCCCACATGTATTAAGCATGGTGTTGAAATCTGGAGGTGAGCCTTGAACCAGTATACATTCATAAAACAAAAGATTTGAAATAAAAAAGAGCCAGCCTTGGTGGCTGATGCCTGTAATCCCAGCACTTGGGAGGCTGGGGTAGGAAAGATGGCTGTGAGAACAAGGCCAGCGTAGACTACATACTGAATTCTAGGTCAGTGTGGGCTAGGCCAGTCTGAACTACATAGTGAATTCTAGGTCAGTCTGGCTACACTGAGACCTCATCTCAAAACAAAAAAACAAACAAACAAAAAACTAGAAGACAGACATTGAAGAAGTGATTATAATAATTCCACAGGTAACTGGCCTAATTGTGCTGAGTGTCCCAAAGGCTCCTCATGAAGGAATCAGGCCATGTCACTGGGGCCAGGGAAAGTTTCTCTTGAATTTAATCTTAAGTAAGGTTGGGAGGGTGCATTTCAGGTTGAAGGGTTGGAAGGAATTGGGTGTAGGAAACACCAGGTTCTCTGGAGGAGGAGGAATGTAGGGCATGCAGAAGAAGTGGACCGGCCCAGATGAGTGTGGCTTAGAAGTGAGCAGTGTGGGAAGAGATGCCATCTGGAGAGGAGGTAGATGGTAAATAATGTTTAAATTACCCTAAAAGTGAGGGTCAGCCACCAGAGGGTGGTAAGTGTAGGGTGATGATATTCTTAACTCTCCTGTGATATTAGATCCTATCCAATGCTTTAAAACATCAGAAATAGCTCAATCACCCCTTGAAGAAGGAAAGATGGGAGAAAAAATGCAAAAGCAGGGTGGGCATGCTCATGCCCTCGGTGATTTATTATGTAATCAATGGGACTGAAGTTGTCTGCAATTGGTAATGCAATATTCTAGTTATTTACTACTGAATTAAGTCATTATAATCATCACCATCATCACCTGTTATTAGTCAAAGAATCAAGTTTTTCTTAACATAATAACAAAACATACATTGGAAATTTCTAGTATAATTTCAGGTCAGGACATTCTCCACTTTCCATGTTCAAGATTTGGCAGGCACTTTTCTTCCCATGTTTAACATATCTGAAAATTTATGTGTCTCTCCTGATGAGAAATATAAAACTCAACAGCAACTTTACTACTAATGATGGGAGATACCGTTTTTTATTTGTAATCATTGATCTTTAATGACCTAAAGAGCTTTAGTACTTTTCCTAGTCAATACAAAGAAATATTGATCTTCCTTTTCCTTTTCCTTTTTCCTTTTCTTTTTCTTTGCTGGTAAAATCTTTGTGCTAAAGGAGTGACTCAGCTAATCTTTCTTTCCCTCACTTTTAGGCTAATAAAATGTATCAGGATGCAAAAATTCTGAGAATGAAGTACTCTCCTTATAGATAATGCTGTCCCAAAGGTAACTGACTTCTGTTCAGAATCTTGTTTTTTTTTTTTTCCTGTTGTTTTTGTAATGTCCTTTCAGACAGGTGGGGGGAAAATGAAGTTGGATTTAACCAGGTCAAAAGAGGCCTCTTCATATTAAAAAAATAAGGAGAGAGCTGTGTGGGGTAACCAAACTTACCAATTGACTAGAGACCATTAGAACGCAGACATTTCTTAGGAGCCTGGGTAAACACTGCGAAAGAGGAGAAGGAAGAAGAGTACCAAACCGAGGCGGCTTGCCAGCTTTCCTCAAATGTGCCCAGGTTCCTCAGTAGTACTAGGATAAACTCTTGCCAGATGTGGTCACCCCAAACTCAGAAGTATCTGCCCTATGGTTTATGATTCATAAGTGCATGTTAAGTGGGGTGGATGGAAAAAAGAATGGGTGGACCAATGGGCAAATCAAAGAAAATCAATGCATTTTGGCTGCTATTCATTGCAAAGAGGCCCGATGGCCATCATCTTGGAATCAGTAATCTTGTAGTTAGCAGAGCTGCTCAGAATGCTGCAGGCCGCGTGTATGGGAGTCAAGGGAGAGCATGTAGGGAGGCTAGGGTAGGGCAGGTACAGCCAGCAGGTCTCTTGCCTATTTGAAAAGTCTGCTTATATGAAACATAGGGCAAGGTTTTATAAACTATGATCAGGAAAACAACAACAACAACAACAACAACAAAAAAACAAACAGAAATAGTCCTTTCTGGGGTAAGACACCAAACATTGCAGCCTAAACACCACAAAAATAGCTAATATTTAGGAAGCATTCCCCGTATCCAGCACTAAGGATTTTATATAGTTTATCTTATTTCATCCTCACACTTACCCCAGGAACCATCCTACCTTTACCCATAAGACAGCGGAGCCTCACTGAGGCTAATTATCTATTCCCCTGCCATGGAGCTGTGATTCAAGCCAGGTTGCCTAGTTCCAGAAATGGGGTAACACTGCCCCAAATGATCCTGGGTTTTATTTAGGGCAGTGGTTCTCAACATGGATACAAGCTGGCTTCACTGAGGAACTTTCCAAAACGCCTATGTCCAATTTAATCAGGAATGAATAGAGCCCTGGTATTCAGCACAGCATAAAAGCTCCCTGTATAATTCTCAGAGAGTAAGAGAGAGAGAGAGAGAGACTGAGAGTTTAAAAAACAATTTGTTTTGAGTTTTCTCCCTAAAGCAGATGTCCCATCAATCTGTACACATGAGCATTTTCTGTCCTCACTGATGGCAAGTTGGCACCCTGGCACATGTCTACGGCATCCTGGAGCCCTTGGTTTGTTTTGAAGTGCTGGGTCTCATAATGCCATATTTGGGGAGGAATAAGGGAAGTAAGTCTATTATGCCCCCACTCACCTGTGGTTAAGAACAGCTCTCCTTCACCAAGTTAGAAACTGTACCAGGGGCTTTCCAAACATGTCCTTCATCTTCATTCCTGACATTTGGGGATGGCCCCATCAGTAAGACCCCTCTTCTTCTGAGTTCTAAGCCAGTTGAGATAGGCGAAGAGGTCAGGTGGATGGAGGTCAATATGTGAGCTTGAATGTAGGTGAAAGCTATTGGCAATTATAGAACAGGTGGGAGGCATCAGTGAGTTTCTACGTACTATACCCTAGAATTAGACTCTGAGTAGGAGTTTAGCCCGTGAACAGATGCACATGAACTGGAAGAGAGATGCCACAAGTACTGTAATGTATGTTCATAAAGCACTACATGATTATAACTTACTATTATAAAACAGAGACTTGCAATAGCCACTTTATTCTTCACAGGCACCAGGCTTGGTTATTACCATGGCTGCACACCACAACAAATGATGTGCAGTCATCTACAAATTTCTTCCATTTACATGCATTCGCCATTTGCAATATTTCCCCACACCAATCCCCCAGAAAAGTGAAAGAAAAGAGATTTTATTGTATTTCCATCTTTTATACCGTGCTTATGGGCACCATATGCAAGACACAGGTGAAAGGCATTGCCACAGCATGCCCCACATGGGCACTGCAAACCATTTCCATTAGGTTCTCCTGTTACAGTAGCTACAGGCACGTGAAATGTTTATTACTGTTGTATTGCTGTTGCTTTCATTTCACATATACCTGCCATTGAGCATCTGGTCCTGTGATGAAAACAATAGGAACATGTTGTCGTCTTTTTTTTTTTTTTTTTTTTTCCTGGAGCGCTAGGATTTTTTTTGTTATTGTTGTTTTGTTTTTTTCCAGGAAGGGTCTCACTCTAGCCCAGGCTGACCTGGGACTTACTCTGTAGCCCAGGCTGGCCTTGAACTCATAGCAATGCTCCTAGTTCACCTCCAGAGTGCTGGGACTAAAGGCATGCACCACTCTGCTGGGCTATTTTCTTTCTTTCTTTTTTCTTTAATAGTCTCTAGCTATGCCTGGCTTTCTTCCCTGTCCTGGCCCAGGGTCTAGACAGAGTAACCTTGGCATTGGTACAAAAAAGAACTTACAGAAAAAGATTACCTTGACATTAAACAAAGAAACAAATGCAGGTCTTTCCAATAAGCAATCACTTTCCAGAGGGAAGTCCATAAAGTTTCCCCAGGTTCAATATAGATGATAACTGCAGCCTACATTAGCCCATTGCCTCTTCTGCAGGCCACTGTGCGTGTCATCAACCATATTGTGGGTGCCTCAATTGCCAGCCACTTGTTTGGTGTCCAACTGCTCAGTCAATTAATTGTTTCCACTGGAAACTCAAAGCTGAGGTCTTTGCATGGAATATTAGTTAAATAACAAAACTTAAATGCAGTCATAGGCAATCATTTATTTAGAATATTGGAAAACTGCCTAGATCTAGACTAAGGTGGCTCAAAGAACTGGCTGGCTGTCATTTACTAGTTTTGGTTATATCACTTGGCCTCTTGGTCAATAACAATCATACGCTATGTATGTATAGTGAGTGGGAGGTTGGGCTTTGGGGGGGGCAATCGTATACATACATATGTAGTGTAAGAAAGTGAATTAGAAGGGAATATGTGGGCACAATGACAAAGGATGGGCTCAGAACAGGATGGCTTTCTCCTGGGGAGGAATCAGAGTCTAAGCCAAGTTGACAGGTCCACCTACTTATCTACCTGGTCCTGCCAATACTCGTGAGGCAGCAGCGTGGTATCAGCACTCCTCTCACTTCACACGGGGGACACAGAGTCCTTCATTATGAGTTCTCTGAGGTCACGTGGGTATTCATGCAGGGCTGAAATTCTCCTCAGGGTTTTGACTCCAGATATATACTTTTCCCTCAACATCACAGCTGCTTCTGAAATATGCATCAATTTGTATCTAAACTTGGCAATCTAAGTCCATTGTGACATAAGTATTCAGCTCTGCTGGTCCTGTTGGTCTTGCACAGAAGGGAGACTTCACTTAATAACAATAATTACATGTCTCAGATGAGAAGATTTAGGATGTTCTAACAACAAAAAATGACAACCATTTAAAGCAATGTATATACTAGTTACCCTAATTTGATCATTACACAATGAATATGAGTGTCAAAGTATCACACTGTAGCCCATAAAATGTGCAATTACATGTTAATTAAAATTTTCATGAATCCTTAGTTTTTCCATTTGTAAAAACATAGATAATAGATTGATATGGCAATTGCATGAAAGAAATGAGGACATAGTTCAGTATCACTTTGGCCATACATCCCGAGCTAGCTTAGATTTGGAGCTCTCTGTAGGTAATTAATTACACAAATGAATTTGTTAAGCACCCACTATGTGCCAGGTACTTGGCAAGGTGCTGGGATTTGAGGATAACTCTGTTTCATTAATTTTTGAATTTTTAGTGTCAAGAAAAATGACAGTAATTATAGGAACCCAAATATTTGATAGGAATGGATAAAAGTAGATGAATGAATGAATGAATGTTTAATTTACAAAGATAAGGAAAAGGAACATTTTGACCTTGCAAATCAAAATGATTCATTCAACAAACATTGACTCTCTACTAGTGGCATTATTCTGAGTGCTGTAGAAGACACAAATACAAACTGGATATGTTTTCTGCCTCAAAGAACAGCAACAAGATGTGGCAGGCTGGGATTTGAGGTCAGGTGACTTGTGCCTGCAGTCTTGATCTACCCTTAATGAGTTAGTCATTTTGAACAAATGTCTGAGCCTTAGTTTTTCCAGCCTGTGAAGTAACATGATTGTTGAAAGAAATAGTATGTCTAGAAATCAACTGCAAATTAGTATGTGATACCCTCATGTTAAGGGTGTAAGCATGCTGCTGGTGACATCATACCCAAGCTTGTGAGGGGGACCTGGAAAATGATTCCAATCCTCAGCTTTGCTTGGGGAGTGAGGACTTCACTGATGGTCAGGAAGGATGGGATAAGTGTCATTGTCACCATCATGTATTACATCCTTCCTCCCTGGAATACACCCAGGACAGCTAGAGAAGCACTTGCTCAGTTAAAGGAGATGCTGGCTAATCAAACACAAAGGTGAGTCTGAATCCTTGTGTCTGATGGTAGCTAGTAAGTTGCTGGTTATTGGGCTGCAATGTTTCTGAGCCATATAGCTGGCCTGACTCAGGGCTGAATCAGCAAATATCTGTCAGTCACCTTCTACTAACCTAACCTAGGGAATACTCAGAGAATATTACATGTGCAATTGATTCTTAGCCTCAGATGGGGTTATGCCCAGTAACATTGAGAAAATCTTCAGTCAAAAGATCATAAGCCCCAAATGTACTTACTACACCTCTTCTACCAAACACCATAGCTCAGTGACATGGTACACTGTAGAATATTGGTTTTCATCCTCATGATTCTGTGTGTGGCTGGGAGCTGCAGGTTGTCTCCACTGTCCAGCATCGTGAAAGAGTGCATCACACTAATCTTGTTACTCTTTGCTAGCTGGGAGAAGATCCAAATCCATATTCCAAGTATGGTTTCTCCTGAATACATATTGCTTTTGCAGAGTCAAAATTGTAAGTCAGAGACTGTGAGTCTATGTAAAAGGTTTATCCTCCAAATCAGCTTACTTGATTATAAAAGCTGGAAGTGCCTTAGTCTGCCATCTGCAAACAGATAAGGTAAATCAGCTCAAGTTCCAAGGTTTGAAGCCCAACACAGCTCCTGATGTGAGTCCTGGTCTGAAGATATTAGATGTATATGCCAGGTCCAAAGCAGAGAGAAATTTTCCTTCACCTAGTGTTTTTGACCTCTTAAGACCCTAAGTGGTTGGCTAATGGTCATACTGAAAGTCAATGTATTGAGTCCACCAATTCAAATACTAATCCCTTCCCAAACTATCCTCACAGATACCCCCAGAAATAATATTTTACCATCTATCTAGGAGCTCTTAACCCAGTAAACTTATGAGTCAGGCATGACTATAAGTAATTATAATGCAGTCTGCACACTAAACAGAAATATGAATAGATTATAATAGTAAAAAGGGCTTTGCCATAAAAAGTAGAGAATAAAAAGTATAGGCGTGGGGACACATGAAGGAACCTTAGTACTAGAACAGAAGTTTGCCCAGTAGTGGAGAGAGGATGCAGAGAAAACAGCTATCCAAGGACAAAAAGAAAAGAGAGCAGGGGTTCGTGGACTGCTTGGAGAGTGGAAATGACTTTATTTTATTTTATTTATTTATTTATTTATTTATTTATTTATTTATTTATTCATTTATTCATTTATTCATTTATTTTAATTTGAGAGAGAAAGTGAGACAAATAGAGAATGGATATTCCAGCGGCCTCTCAGCCGCTGTGAATGAATTCTAGACACATGCGCCTACTTGTGGGAAAGTGCAGCATTGCGCCCTTGCGTCACTTTATGTCTGGCTAAACATGGGACCTGGAGAATTGAACCAGCATTCTTAGGCTTCACAGGCAGGCATCTACTTATTTATTTTTTAATTTGAGAGAGACAGAGAGGAAGAGACAGAGAATGGGCGTGCCAGGGTCTCTCAGCTACTGTGAATGAACTCCAGATGTGTGCGCCCCCTTGAGCGCATGTGCAACATTGCACGCTTGCATCACTTTTGCGTCTGGCTAAACATGGGACCTGGCAATTCAAACGGGTGTTCTTATGCTTCGCAGGCAAGCGCCTTAACTGCTAAGCCATCTCTCCATCCCAGAAATGACTGTATTTTGATCAAGGAAAAGTTGTGTGACAAGAAGTAGCTCAAGATGAAGCTGAAAAGGCAAAATTGAACCAGGCTGTGGTGACCTTGAAACTCCTCTGAGAATGTGGGGCTCTAGCATGGGGATCATCAATCCCCACTACATAACAGAGTTTGCAAGACACACAAGATTCTGTGAATATTGTTGCATGACAGCTGTAGACACCATGTAACTATAGAAGTTCTCATTTCTCCTCCACCTAGCAATCTCTACTTTGCAACCCTTTAGACTCATTAAAAAATGGGAAGAGTATAGGGGAACAATAAATGTTACTAGAAAAGAAAGGTCAGGTGAGGGAAGAGGGCAGGTGATGGTGCAGAAGAAAGCCATCCAGAATGGATGCTCTGGGTTTGGTTGCTGCACACCAAGGTTTGAGAGTGCTTTACATTTGCCAGTTGTACAACTGGTAAGTCAAGCAATGGTCTGAGCTTCCACTTCCACACTGGTGAGAATGCCAAGCATCCATTGCAGTGCTTGGTGAGGACCAAACCAGAGTTCTTTAGATGCAGCGAGAATTGTGTACATTGAGGGTGAGCCTGAGGCCATCCAAGTGAAGTTGAAGGCCTTGGGGTGGAGGGGCTGGTGTGGGAAATCACACATGGACTGGAGCAGTAAACCTGACAGCCCCGAATGACTGAGTCCCGTTTCCAGGAGTAGTGGGTCTTGCTAGCACTGGCAAATGATTGCCATTTTCCTTGTCAAGCAGTGACAGGAGTTAGTTGACCTGAAAATTCACTAATAGTTCCATTAGAAAGGCCTTGGAATAGCCGTTTTTCTACTCATCCTGGTCAATTAACAGTGAATTAATGCCAGACGTATTTTCAATTGAGCTGAATCTGATTTCCTCTTTCTTGTTTTGCCTGGAAGTAGCCCTTAAAGATAGGGACTGCCAGCCAGTTCTGCTTCCCTCCCAAATCTGCGCTGGAATATTTCTGAACCAATGTCAGTTCAGGGAATTCATGAGAAGTGCATCAAAACCTAATTTTGAGCTCGGGGACCCAGGGTCCAGCAGCAGCTTCCCCAGGCACAGGCTCTGTGTACTTGGGCAAAGTGAAACTTTCTGAAACTCAGCGTGTAGTCTGCAAAGATGCCTAAGTCCTTTTTGGTGATTGCTTGTCATGAAACCACTTTGAAGTGGTTTCAGGAGTATTAGTGGAATGGCAAGCTTGACAGGGCCCTGGGCTTCTATATCTCTGAACCAACAGATAGCGTGTGTGGCTCAAGTGCTGGCCCCAATCCTTGTCCAGTGGTCCCCAGTGAGGACCAGAGGGTGGTAGAAGGAAGGAGGGAATGTTTTCTAGGTGGCATTGTCAATGTTTGAAGACATTGTTCAGTGTCACCAGCGGGGTGATGTTACTGGCTTCCCGCGGGTAAAGCCAGGAATGCTGCTAAACACTGCACACTACTGGGCACCACCCAAAGGAATGTCACAAACACCTGCCAATATTACCAAGGTGGAGACAACCTGCTGTGGTTTATTGGGTGGTTTTGGTCCCAACATTGTCATATTGTTGCTGCCAGAGTCCTTGTTGGTCAGGTAGAAATGATAATAAAACCTGCCTCTTAGCTGGGTGTCGTGGTGCACACCTTTAATCCCAGCACTTGGGAGGCCTGAGGTAGGAGGATTGCTGTGAGTTCGAGGCCACCCTGAGAATACATAGTGAATTCCAGGTCAGCCTGGGCCAGAGTGAGACCCTACCTTAAAAAAAAATAAATAAAATAAAATAAAATAAATAAAATAAAATAAAATAAACCATCCTATCATCTCATGGGGTAGACAACCAAATCTGACAACACACCACAGTGATATGAAATTTAAAGTGCTTTAATACAGGGAGTATTGTCTTCACAGGTAATCTAATCCACTGTCCCATGAGCTGCTTCACTGGTATGGGGTCTAGCAGCTTTCTCCAGCTTGTGATAATGACCTCGGTACCTGATTTCTAGGAATTGAGAATCAAGGTTCCAAACTCAAGTAGCTAATAAATGTGCAATGTGTTTTTATTCTTCAAGTGTACTTCCATTACCAGCCTCTAACTGTCAGGGGTCAGTTCCGAGTAGGGCTGGATTTACCTTCATGTTGCTGTGACTTTATATTCTCTTTACAGCGGTTGTGTAGGGTCAAAACCTTGGGGCTGGGGAGGGATCTATTAAGTCATCAATGACCTCCTCACCTACCTGAATATTCCCTGAAATGTTGTTTCTTATTGGGTCATCTATCTATCCAGGTCACTGCAGTGTCCTGCGCCCACTACTCTCCCATCCACTCACTGAGCATTCCTGCAGCCAAACTCCCCTGCTCTTCCAGGCTCTCCATGGCCCAGCGTTCCATCGCTCATAGAGCCTACCACAAACTGGTATCTCCGCTCTTGGAACACTGCCCTAAACTTATCTGGAATTTCCATTCTACTGCCCTTCAAATTTTTTACTGGAAGAGGAATGTGGCCAGGCAGAGTGGGTGCCCATTCCTAGGGCACACATCACGGTGGAAAGCTCTTTCCTTTTATTTGAACCTGTCCCCTCCTCTGGTCTTACATTAACTAGTATTCTCATTATTGTTATCATAACTCTCCAGCCCTAAAGATTTTGCTACTCCAAAGACTAAACTTTTTATATTTTGATGCAGTGATGCAGCTGGCTTGGAAGTCACTCCATAGCTTAGGCTGGCCTGGAACTCCTTCTAACTCAGTCTTGGATTATAGGTGGGAACCATCATGTCAGCTGAGACTAAATTTTTTTAAAAATTAAAAAAGAGAAACACTTTTTTCTTCCAAAGAAGATACACAGAGGACCAAGAAGTACATGTAAAAATATTTAACATCAATAGTCATTAAGGAAATGCAAATGCAAATCAAAACCATTGTGAAATATAGCTTTGTACATACTAGGATGACTATGATCAAAACATAAACAAAAATGAGAAAATCAGAGCTGGAGAGATGGCTAGCATTAAAGGCCCTTGTTTGTAAAACCTGACTGCCAGTTTCAATTCCCCAGCAACCACATAAAGCCAGATGCACAAAGTTACATATGCACCTGGAGTTCATTTACAGTGGCAGAATGCCCACACCCAAACTCACTTTCTCTGTGCCTACCTCTTTCTCTCTGTCTCTCTCTCTCTCTTAAATATATAAATAAAATATTTTTAAATGAGAAAATGTTAAGTGCTGGAAATGGTGTAGAGAAATTGTAATGTATGTGCACTGCTGGTGTGAATGTAAAATCCTGCAGCTGCTATGGAATGGCATGATGATTCATTTAAAACTTAAAAACAGAGTCACTACAAGGTCCAGCAGCCCCACCTTTGTTTTATACACTCAAAAGAAGAGAAAGCAGAGACTCAAAAAATATTTATATGCCTGTATTCAGATAAGCATACATACTACCTCAATATTGAAACAACCCAAATGTGTATTGCGGAATGAATGAATAAACAAAATTTAGAGATTCTCATTCTTCTGATTGGTTTTTTAGATGCTTCAGTGGACTGTGGGAAGCCTGGCCTGGGTAAACTAAGTCTAGCAAGAGAATTGTTCCATCTACCCACACAGAGCTCCAGACAAGTTTCGTCTTCAAACAAACAAAGCATGAACAGAAAAGGGTCCGTCCGTCTCAGTACATCCTACCTCTGCCAACTTGAATAAATCAGTGCACCACTTTTAAAAGCTTTAATTCTTGAAGGTCTGTATGGCACCAGCTGTGTGGTTTTGGGAGCAAGGAGTTTCCATTGATGAAGCAACTAAAAAGAGAGGGGAGAAATGTTCATTTGATGAATCTCTGTGTTCAATCCCTTGGAAAAATGTTCTCATTTAAATGAGGGTGACAAAACAGTATTATGTAGATTTCATCAAGCAGGCTGGAGGTGAAGAATAAATTCTGAAAACTGTCCCTATGAATCTGGCTACTCACCACATACCCATCTCCTTGGATTATCCTGACCACTGAGTCTCACTTGTCATTGGGGAGAGTCTCCAAAAGCTGTCTTTATCTCTACCTCTATCATCTCTATCTCTATTATCTATCTATCTATCTATCTATCTATCTATCTATCTATCTATCATCTATCTATCTATCATCTATCTATCTATCTATCATCTATCTATCTATCATCTATCTATCATCTATCTATTATCTATCTATCTATCTATCTATCATCTATCTATCATCTATCTATCTATCTATCCATCTATCTATTATCTATCATCTATCCACCTATCTGGCTTCAGTACTCAGCAGAGCAATTTCAGGCACCCTGGCTTTGAAAATATCTCGAAGGGTCTAATCTTTACATCTGAAAGTTCTAACTGTATAGGAGCCAGCATGAGGTTGTGTGATGGCCTCTCTTATTGCCTCTCTGGGCACTCCAGAGTCCCTCAGCCTTAGAAATATACCCTCAGGGGCTTTTGTTCTTGGAACCCCCTCAAGGAGGACTGGCCTGTATGCACTGCTCCAAAGTGGAATTCAAAGATTACCTGGGTTTTATTTAAAACTTATTTGAGCTGTGTTCTCACGCACAGTGACGTCAGCAGATCCCCAAGATTGAATTACAGCTTTGCATTCAATCAGAAATCATGCATTATTCTCCGTGTTATCCATCACTGCTTCCCCACTGCTCAAAGGACATAGTGACAGCAGTGCACACAATGGGCGGCACCTGAGGGGCTTTAAACCTATCAATAATAAGCATTGTTCTCAGAAAGATTTTGCTCTGTGGAAAAAGCAGAATGGAACTGCCTTTCCAATGGCCAGCAGAGGCTTTGAAACAGTTTCCCATTAAACATCCGAATTTTGAAGTCAGAATTCAGCCACCACCTCATTTATGTCCTGTGCATTTATTTTGAGCTGAATGAAAATATATATATTCCTATTACATATAAAATTACCACTGGATATCCTGCTTCTCACATTTATTGGCATAACAAACACTAAAATCTAATCTATGTACAGTTAATGGATTGGTGGTGAGTCTCCTGTTTGTGTTTAATCAGAAAATTACATGATGCATCTTGAAAGAATATTAATTGAAATTTATCAAGAAGGCAGTAAGCATCCAGACATAAATACAAATTCAAAATATATCAACACTCGTGCCAGGAATGACCTGTTGCTATACAATTCTGATGTGTTTAAACAACAATGAAACAATATACATACTTGGGCCATTTTAGACATTAGGACTGTCTGATATATTTTGTTTTTCTTTTTAAACTGAATTGTGCTACACATGGAGAACACATGCTTGTATTAATGAAAGAAAGCACTAGCAATTAGTAATAATCATTAACATTTACTAATTATTAATAATTAGGTATTAGGTACAAATTTCTGAGGCTAGATTGAATGTAAGACTTGATTCTTTGTGTGAAAAACTAAAACAAGCAAGCTCTTGACACAGTCTTCATAAAAACTATTGTAATGACAGAACATATTTACAAATCAAATAAAGCCAAGGGAAACTTGGCCCTTTAAATTCTTTCACGCTTTAGCCACTACAGAAGTAGAGTAGAACCAGCCAACACCTGTGGCTTCTTGGGGTGGGGGCTGGGATTTCTGAGCTGAATCTGCCACATTGTTTCTTCTCCCTACTGATTGGGATGCTTAATCCTTTATATTTAAGATTCTCCCTTTTCCCACCCAAAACGGGGCCTGAAATAAAGCAGTGGAAAACTTACCAGTCTCCAACTTGAGAATGAATGCTTACCATTGTGGATGTTTCAATGTCTGGATGTTTAATTCCATTTTTTTTTATGTGCCCACTGGATGTCCATCAGAGTGTAGGATTGGTCCAGTCCCTTTGGATCCTCTAAGACCAGCACCTTCTCTAGGAAGCTGTAGGGATCATTCAGAGGACTTCTCACAACTTCCACAGAACTGGCCCTGGCCAACAACCAAGTGCCTCAGCTTCTTCAGGAATTCTGCTGCTCCCTTGGCGGCCATCATCTTGTTTAATCCTCATAGCTGCCCTGGGAGGTAGAAGGAATTTCCCTGTTTAGCACATGAGGAGACTGAGGCATGAAATATGCAACTTGCTCAAGAATGAGATGCAGATTACTGCTAAAAGGAGAAAGAGAAGAAATCACTTGAGCTAGAAATGACAGAGTTGGGATCCAGAACCAGGACCATGGGCTTTCAGCTACCTTCTGAGTAATGTTGTACACATTTTCAAAAGGACATAGATTGACCAAAAATCCTACTGCAGTCTGGTTTTCTAGTATTTTTCTTGGGGGAAAATCAGAATATCTTATTTATTTATATCAGGGCTCTGGGAAGTGAATCTCATTCTTACATTTACATTTTTGTCCTGTTTGTATATGGAAACACAAATATTCTGCTTACTCCATTTATTTGCTTGCACAAGGTTTCACACAAGTTGTTAGCTAGCAATATAGCACAGTGGTTATGACATAAGGCTTCAAGGAAACCCTCTAGATTCAAATATGAGCTCCTCCATTTATTATTCAATCTTGGGAAAATTGCTAAAGTTCTTTAAGACTTCATCAATAAGATGGGGATGATGATAATATTAACTGTCTATGGATTACATGAGAACCCTTGTGGCCTGAATGCATTAGCTACTATTGCTGGTGAAGTGTTTGGGCTTTAACTCAAGGCTACACTAAGACAACCCAACAACAACGGACCCCCCACCTCTCCTCCTCTCTTTCTAGCTAACTAGAAGACAATTAAGAGTCCTAGATCCAGAGCCAGAACAAGGTCATCTCCTAGGATGAGGCCAAACAATGGAGTCACAATGAATTACAAACAGACAAGACATCTCAGTTTTGTCTTCAAGCAGGCTTTCCATAGCAGTAACAAATATCTGAGATCATCAACTAGTGAAGAAAAATGGTTTACTATGGCTCACAGTGGGCATACCACTTTATGCCTGTGGTGGTACTCCTTGACGGAGGTATGTGACATAGCAAATGCATCCATTTCATTCATGAAAGGGAAAAGAGAATAGGGATAAGATGGCACTATTCTCTTCAGAGGCATACCACTCAAAGACCAAAAGACCTCCTGGTAGGCCCCACAATCTTCATATTTATACAACTTCCCAATAGCACCACACTAACCAAGCCTTTAACATTTGGGCCTTTGGGGGGTCATTCCAGTTCCAGACTCTAGCACCTACCATTAGTGACTTTGGGCAAGACACTCTCCCCACTTGGCTTTCAGTTTTCTCTCTTCAAAACAAGAGGCGCTCAATGGGCCCCATCAGGTTCCTGCCAGCCTTAGCATTCTAATAAGCATCTATACTGATGAAGCCCTGGATCCTTAGAGTTTGTCATGCATTGCCATGCCCCACGTGAACACTACCAACCAGCACAAGAAGCCAGGTATGCAGGCCATTCCTGAACCTTGCACTTGAGTGCCCAGAGCAGCTGCTCACACCCTCGGTCGTGCCCCACACCTCCTTAATCTGAAATTCTCATTAGTTCCAACTGCAGGCCATCTATTACCTTATGCCCATAATGGGAGTTAATTTCTGTTGGGATCAGATGGTCTTCCCCCTGGAAATTTTTATTCATATTTCTTTCCTGTTTTGTGATTCTCAATTGGAGTTTTCTAATAACAGATCATTTCTTTTTGTCTAACTTTAATCTGGTCCTGCTTGACAAGCCCCATCCTTTTCATTGAAGGGTAAGACCACTTAAAGGAAGGCCAATAAGCCCTTGCACTGCTCGGCCGGCTGGGGTGATTTGTCACCCGGTGCAGTGGTGGTCACACCAATGGATTTATCTCAAGGTAAATGGAGATGCTGAGAGCCGGGACCTGGAGCTTTGATTAAGGCGCCCTTTTTGTGGTGTTGATAGATGTTGCTTGTGTTTACCTATTTGAAATGCCACTAAATCTGCGAATACAATGGAAAAAGAGAGTACTTGCCGCTGAAAACATATTAGTGATTTATGTTTCGGTAAGAAGCACAATAAAGAGACAGAGGCTATTAAGAGCAGCTATTTTCATGAGAAATAGTTCTGCTTTAAAACATTATTAACCCCACCTTGATAAAGACTTACATGCATGCATAATCATGTTTACTTACCCCTTTCGTTTGGTGCAATATGCATTTGGAGCACACATTCTCCAAATATTAATAAGTTAGTCAGCTGAATATTTACAGCAAAAGACATCTAACCCAGCACCGCTCTGCATGTAAAGTTCCTTCTCTCAAGATGAGGCCATGATAAACTCATCTAGAATGCTTCGGAGTTTATATGGACTCCATATTGCTTCTAACACTCTCAAATCCTCCTCACCGTGGTTTGCCGCCTCCCCCGCATTGAAGTAGAAATAACCGGTGGGGTGACACACCAAGATTATAATGCATGGATATAACTTATAACATGAATCAATGTCATCAAGACGCACCCATTTAAATGAATAGGGTCAGATGAGAGCGCTGTATCACCCTGACTTGTGTGACAGTTACAAATGCATCACCTCGTATGCATAATAGGAGTGTACAAACCAGAAGAGATTTGTAAACTTGGTTCATTTCAAGCAGAACTGACCCGCAGGAATGGGATGGAAACGGAGACAAGGCAACTGGGTTGGAGCTGTCTGTCTGTAAATCAGCGTTTCTCCTTTGGCTGTTTCACAGAACCCCTGGGGAGGTGTGTGTCCTCCAAACCGAGGGAGGGCGGAGACCAAGCCAGACGCAGGGCCTGTGTTTAGCATTGCTGGCTGGGGTAGCAGCGGGGCTCATTGCACGGTGGGAAGTAGGACAGGGCCTGTGTGGAGAGAACAGCTACAGTTGTGCAATTCTTAGCGAGTTAGAGAAAACCCCAAAACAAGCCCAGGAGAGTTGGGCCTGCCAGAATCAACCTCATGCACAGAGCGCAATTAAGTGTTTGGACGGTCCTGTACACTGTTTCATGGCTGCAGCCGGCTGGGGGATGCCTTTCTTGTTGGCTAGGTCTGCGGAGGGCGGGGGTCGCGGTGTAGCAGCGCCGGGCGGTGGCAGTCAGTCCCCTGCCGCCGAGCTCCGGCTTGGCACCGACGCTCGCCGGGTGGCTGAGCGGCGGCCACACCTGCACTTCATTTGCCTCCGCGCAGCACCACGACCCGCCTGCTGATGGGGAGCCTTGCTTTTCATCCTCGGGATTATGACAAGTTATTAATTGCCACCATTAGCCGCAGCAGCCTGCCCGAGATCTCTGCTGCTCTCTGGAGGTGACGAGCCGCGCGTCTGAACGCCCAGGGAAGAGGCGCCGAGCCACGCGGGGCCAACCGGGCCTCAATCTGCCCAAAAGGGATTGTGAGATGCTGAATAATTTATTAGAAAACATTTTTCTTTGTCCTTCCCACAGACCCACAAATCCTCCCCAAGCGCTCTTTACCAGCTTTGTAGATAATGTACTTACACATCTCAGAGCCTGCTAAATAGGCGGAAGAGGCCGCGGGGTTCGCCTCCAAGCCGGCTGCCAGGACCACACCCGGCGCCGGCCTGGCCCGCTGCCCACGCCAGGTGATTAGGCGGTTTGCAGAGGCAGATGCCATGGCTGCCCCGCCTCCTTACATGCTTTATCCCTGCAGAGCCCACACCATGAGCATCGACGAAGCTCCTAGGACAGGGACTCCCTCGTCCCCAGACCCCAGACCATGAGTGTTCCTGTGAGCCTACCTCGGACAGATGCAAAGAGGAGAGATGCAAAGAGGAAGATAAACAGGGGATGCATTCCAATAGAGAATAAGAGGGCCCGGCACAAGTGCAGTGGTGACACAAAGGGAGGCGATGAACTGAGGATGTATCAGGCCAAGTTTTACGGTTTAGTGGACCATTATAAAATGGCACAGTTTGGAGCCTTGTGACGGCCTTCTATGTCAAGGTTTCAAGAGTGCCATATTTTCTTCTTTCAGTGATGCGCCAAGATGTGTATCTGTAGGGTCTTGGTGGATTATTAATTCAGTCTTCCAACAAATCTTTAGAATGCGCTTATCGTATGCCAAGTCTCCACCAGGCTCTAGGCATGCACTGGTAAGTTCCCTGCCACTGCCGAGGACTGCTCAGACTCAAGAGATGACATCAAGGCTGCAGGTGCCAGGTGGGCAACTTCACGGAGAGCAAATCAAGCCAGGAAGAGCTAAAACCACTGCTCCCAATTTTGTTAATGTACCACAATGACAAGCATGACGAGTGTTCTAATCCTGGGCTGCTAGTGACAGCCCCAGTGTTGTGGGTAATTTCATACAGACCACAGAAGCATACACACATGCATGAGCACACAGAAGATGAACATCTCTGAGGGGATAGGACACTGAAGACCTACTGTTCTATTTACTTATTTGACCAAAACATTTTGAGCACCAACATGAGTCAGGTTTCCTGACTGAGGTCAGCCACTTTACACTGACCTGCTCCTGCTCTGCTCTCAGACTATTCCAGAGTGGGGCTGGGGAGATGGAGCAAGCATAAGAACCCAAGGACCTACATAAGGCGGCAGGTATGGTGGCATGTGCCTGTAATCTCAGTGCTAGGGATGCCAAGACAGGAGAGTCCCTGGGACTGGGCAACAGATCCCATCTCTAAAAAGATGACGAGTGATCAAATAAGACAGCCAATGTCAACCTCCGGCCTCCACATGTACATCCCTCCCATGCCACACACATTCAAATACACATAAGCATGCACACCACATGTGCACACACTATGTGTGCTTCATACCTACCTAGGATATGACATTTCAGAAACAAACAAGAGACTTGGAAAGGTGAAGGAGATGGCATAGATGAGAGAGGGTGTAGCTACATCTTGAAGGATGGGTGGGCCTGGAAATAGAGCTCAGGAGATCCTCCCTTATCTGTGGGGAAGGGAAGATAAAGAAAAGTATAAGTGCTACACACTAAAGACTATTGGTCAACGGAAATCATCCACCATCTATCCATTTGTTCATAAAACACTGTAATCTACTACACTGTTATGGACGGTATCTACTGCCCTTAATTTCTAAGTTGAAACCCTAAACTCTAGTATGGCTATACATGGGTTAAAACATAATAATAATTAAGGTTAAATGAGGTCATAAGGGCAGGACCCTGACCTGATAGGACCAGTCTCTTTTAAGAAGAGACCCCATATGATGGAGATTGGAGTTCTAAAACGGAATGGGGGGAGGGGAGGGAAATATCATGTGTTTTTTGTATGTAAGTATAGAAGTTGTCAATAAAAAATTAATAATTAATAAAAAAAAAGAGACACCAGAGAGCACATTCTGTCTGTGCACACCCTGAGGAAGGCCTTGTGATGGCACAGGAGCAGGCGACACTGTACCAACCAGAAAGAGGAGACTCACCTAAACCAATGAAGTCAGCAACTTGATCCTGTGTGTTCCGTTCTAGAATTGTGAGAAAATAATTTCTGTTGTTTAAGTCACCCAATTCATGGTACTTTGTTATTACAGCTCAAATAGACAAATATACTTCTTTTACCCAAGTCATTCCCACTACCCTCAGAAGCTCATGACTGTGCGAGACTGATCAGTCCATGAGCAAGGACCAAAGTAAGCTTGAAATAACCATAGCTTATTTTGTGATGTGAACAACTTGATCTGTTCTAATTTAAAATTTAAAATGAGGAGTATTCCTAAGGGATTCCATGTAGGAGCTGTAAATACTATTTACTAACATTTCTACTTCTTTCTTAAATTTTTATTTTTTAAAAATATTTTATTTATTTATTTGAGAGAGAGAAACGGGAAGAGAGAGAGAAAGAGAGGGAGAGAGAGAATGGGAGTGCCAGGGACTCCAGCCACTGCAAATAAACTCCAGATGCACGCTCCCCCTTGTGTGTTTGGCTTACATGGGTCCTGGAGAATCGAACCTGGATCCTTTGGCTTTGCAGGCAAGCTCCTTAACCATTAAGCCATCTCTCCATCCCCATCTTTTTTTTTTTTTTTGAGACAGACCACGCTAGCCCAATCTGACCTGGAACTCACTCTGTAGCCCAGAGATCCTCCTGCCTCAGACTCCCAAGTGCAGGAATCTACTCCTTTTTATTCTCAGAAAATTTCTCCCTCTATCACATATACTTGGAAGTTAGCTAGGACCATGTAACTTGCTTAAGCAGAAAAGGCTACAGATATGCCTCAGCAATTAAGGTTCTTGTCTGCAAAACCTAACAATCTGAGTTCGATTCCCCAGTACCCACGTAAAACCAGCTGCATGGTGGCACATGCATCAGAAGTTTGTTTGCAGTGGCTGGAGGCCCTGGCATGCCTTTTCTTTCTCTCTCTATCTCTCTCCTTGCAAATAAATAAATAAAATAGTTAAAATAAATAAATAAAAAGGAAAGGATTTGTGAACAAAAGTGTCAGGTGTCATTTGCAGAGCAGAGCCTTTAAGAACCAGTGAATGATCTGCAAGTCCCCTTCCTCTGCATAGTAACCACCACTTCCTCCAGGTGAGGTAGGCTCTCCAGCCTCTGAAGAAGGCAATCAGGCAATTTAAGAATGGATTGGGTGAGTTTAAGTCTCACCCGCCATGGCTCAGGGAATTTTGTGGAAGAGGAGGTGGAAAGATATAAGAGCCACAGTTTGGGACATCATGACCAGAGACATTCCCCCCGCCCGCCCCCAAATAACTGACTGCTGCTCCCATAATGCATAACCCACAACCCCATAGGGAACACTTGCAACCCTACTGAGGAGTGTCCCCAGTGGAACGGGGGCAGCAACGAGGGAAGAGAGGGTACCAACACATGACGTATCCATACAAAGTATGTTGTTTATAATAATAAACATAAAGGAAATGTAGTGGTATGGTTCTTTGGTGTTTGGTTTTGTTTGTTTATTAGAGGCAGGGTCTCATTCTCACCCAAGGTGATCTGAAACTCACTCTGTAGTCCCAGACTGGCCTTGAACTCAGGGGATCCACCTACCTCTACCTCCTGAGTTCTTTGATTAAAGGTGTGCCCCACCATGCCCAGCTTAAAATATTTTTATTTTTTTATTTAAGAGAGAGAATGAGAATGGATGCACCAGAGTCTCTTGCCTCTGTACAGAAACCCCAGACACACGAGCCACTCTGTGCATCTGGCTTTATGTGGGTAGTGTAGGATGAAACCCAGGCTGGAAGGCAATACAAACAAGTGTCTTTAACCACTGAACCATTTCTCCAGCCCCAATCATTAGTGTTCTAAGCTACCAAAGTTTACAGTTTATTATTTCATCACAGTGCATCTGAACATGACTAATGTAAGAACAAGAGGGCATCATATTCTTATTCCAGTAGACACTTGATCACTTGGGAGAATCAGAGACTGGACTCTAGCTTCTTCTGTTTGGGTGCTGCTTGTGTACACCATCAGGCCATGAAGCATTCACTGTTTCTTTACAGGCAATATGCACTCAAGATTCTACTTTCTGATTTCATTTTTTTTTTTTTTCAGGCAAGCCCAATAGACTGGCCTTTTCTTATGTGGGAGAAAAGAGAGAGAAAGAAAGAGAGAATTGGCATTCCAAGGCCTTTAGCCACTGCAGTCAAACTTCAGAGGCGTGTGTCCCCTTGTGTGCATATGTGACCTTGCATGCTTGTGTCACTTTGTACATCTGGCTTACGTGGGACCTGGAGAGTTGCACATGAGTCCTTCCGCTTTGCAGGCAAGCACTTTAAACACTATTCAGTCTCTCAGCCCTCTTCTGTTTTTACTTTTTTATTTATTTTATTTTATTTATTTTTGGAGAGAGACACAGAGAGAGACAGAGAGAGAGAGAGAGAGGGAAAGGGCGAGAGATAGAGAATGGGCATGCCAGCAGTCTTTCAGCTGCTGTGAACAAAATCCAGATGCATGCGCCCCCTTGTGGGCAAGTGTGGCATTGCGCCCTTGTGTCACTTTGCATCTGGCTAAATGTGGGACCTGGAGATTGGAACCGCTGGAGATTGGGACCAGCGTTCTTAGGCTTAGCAGGCAGGTGCCTTAACCGCTAAGCCATCTCTCCAGCCCCCTCTTCTGTTTTTTTGAGGCAGGGTTTCACTCTAGTTCAGGCTGACCTGGAACTCACTCTGTAGGTCCAGGCTGGCCTCAAACTCATAGTGATCTTTCATCTGGGATTAAAGACATGTGCCACCTCATCCAGTTTAAGATTCTACCTTCTTGTTTACTTTCATTCTTCATATAAAGCCTGTTAGCAAAGATGCTGCATCCTACAGATGCTCAAATTTCTCATCTTCCAAAAGACTTTTGTCCTTTCATGTCCTGTTCCAGAGCCCAAGAGTAGATGGTTCTGGAGTCAAGTGTCTGACTCTAAACCATGCCTTAGCTACTTACTAGTAAAGGGGCCTTGAATACGTTACTTATTCTCTTTAAGCCTCCATGTCTTCACCTGTAAAATGCAAATAAAATAGTAGCTGCCTGCAGAGGCTATGTTGTGAACTAATGAGTAAGGTCTATACAGCTCAGTGAATAGCTATGGTTATTATTTGGTAGTGTTGTCATTAGCATTTCTCCATCTAGATAAGCTTGAAGCCAAATGCTTTGAGTCCTTATCACAGAGCCAGGTGTAAGGGCATCTGTCTATCATCCCAGAATTCAGGAGACAAGCCACAAATATTCCTACTGTGTTTACTTAAGGATCAGCTGGGACAGAGGGGTTTGGAGTCCACGATCCTCCAAGTATTGTCCACGTTTAGCAATCCTTCAGCATACTGAGCTTTGAAAGGGAGATGAAAATGTCTCTGAAAGTTCCAGCCCAATGGTTGTCCTGCCAAGAGGGCCCTTGGTCAAGGCTGGTGTGGAGCAGGGCATGACACTTCTATGAGTTCTGGTCACTGGACTTCTTTTGTGGCTTCTCTTTTGGAGATTTAGCACATCACTCTTTGGAGAAAGATTATCTCCCTTGTGAAAGTAACCTGAGCACCTGTCAAAGCCGCCCTTGGGAGAGCATTGTGGAGCTAACTCTGGGCTGTCTGCTTGGCTCTCATTTAGGTAATTACACCAGCACTGGCTGCTTTACTCTGCACTAACTTGGTTTCTCATGCCAGCCCTCTTCTGGGGCTCCCTCCATGTGGCTGAAGAGCTGCTACCACCTCCCCACATAGCCAAGGAAGTAGAAGTGTGTTTGACCTTGACACAGAAGCTCTGTGAGGGCTGCTTGTGATTGTGGAAATGAGTTGCTATTGGAGGGAAAGTGGAGACTGAAAAGAGTAAAAATGGGAGGAACTCCACATATTCCAATTCCCTCCTATAATGAATTAAGTTTGAACATTGAGCTTTAAGATAATTCTTTGATTGACTTATAAAGAGATTCACTAAGGGCCAGGCCACATACTGTGGGAAAGTGGAGCAAAGATTCACAAGGCATCTAGCTTCTTAGAAACGAGGTGGTGCTATATAATTCAGAGACTAGCTTTGAACTTGCTTTAGTCCAGGTTGGACTAGATTGAGATCCTACTGTCTCAGCCTCCTGATTATTGAAACTGAACGTGTGTCCCATTATGTCTGCAATGTTTTATTTATTTTTTTTTTTAGAGGTAGGATCTCACTCTAGCCTATGCTGGCCTGGCAGTCACTCTGTAGTGCAGGCTGGTCTTGAACTCATAGCAATCCTCCTACCTCCACCTTTGAGACAGGGAGACATAGAAAGAGTCAGACAGAGAGTGAGGGAGAGAGTGGGTGTCTAGGGCCTCTTGCCTTTGTAACGGAATTCCATATGTATGTGTCACTTTGTGCATCTGGCTATACAAGGGTATTGAGGAATCAAACCCAGGTATTGGGCTTTGCAAACAAGTGGCTCTAACCACTGAACAATCTCTCCAGCCCATGTCTATAGTCTTTTAATGAGACAATAATCTACTCATTTACACATCTGTCAACACACCACTTTCACTGGGCATAATTGTTTTCACATACTGATAGACCTAACAGAAAACTCCCAGCCATCATGGTGGTTGTTGCAGTCAGGTTTGCATTACTGGCAGAAATCACCCAACCAAGAGCAGCTTGTGGGGGAAAAGGTTTATTTTGGCTTACAGATGTGAGGGGAAGCTCCATGATGGCAGGGGAAATGATGGCACAAGCAGAGGATGGACATCGCTTCCTGGCCAACATCAGGTGGACAACAGGAACAGGAGAGTGTGTCAAACACTGGCAAAGGGAAAACTGGCTATAATACCCATAAGCCCACCCCCAACAATACACTACCTCCAGGAGGTGTTAATTCCCAAATCTCTATCAGTTGGGAACCTAGCATTCAGAACACCTAAGTTTATGGGGACATCTGAATCAAACCACCACATTCCACCCCTGGCCCCCATAAACTGATAACCATCCATGATGTAAAGTGCAATGCATTCATCCAACTTTAAAAGTCCCCATAGTTTTTAATCAATCCTTATGATGTTCAAACATTCCCATAGTCCGAGATCTTTTAACTGAGCCATAATACAAAAAGTACCCCCAAAACCCATAATGGCACAGAATAAACATTCATACTGCAAAAGATGGCATTGGACATAGCAAAGAAATATTCAACCAATACAAGATCTAAACAGGGCAAACATCAAACTCCATAGCTCCAAGTCCAACAACTCTAGTCAGTGACAAGTCTCCAAGTCTCTGGAGTTCCAATTCTGCCTCTCCAGCTAGGCTACTCACAGTCCTGGAAAACTTCATCCAAGGCCGGCTCTCCTTAGCAGCCATCTTTTGGTCCTGGGTCTCCACTGCAATCCATGGTCCATCCTCACAGCTTCATCAGTGCCCATGGCCCATTTCTAAAACATAAGACTGTGTTGCAGATTCAATGACCCTCTTTTTACTGCATTTATTATATTCCATAATACCTGGTGGGGTGCCAATTTGTTAATCCAGGGGGGAATAAAGTAGACTTTGAGGAACAGGACACTACTTGAGCATTCAGATCCCTTCAAAAGAGTCTACATTCTTCCTGTTCCTCCAGTGCATGTCAGCTGGCCCAATCTCAAATGCTGTAATCTCTCATATAATTGCAACTGAACAAACTGAATTTTCAGCCCAAAGATTTCATTTCTGTGCCATATTCCTCTACTCACACCAGTCCATTTCTACACAATGCAACCCTACACAAAATCTCAGGAGATGGGCATATCAGCAAATCTCTCATGCAAATGCTTCTAGCCCAGTCCAGACACAGCTCTTTCTCACCTTCACAAGCCAAACCTCACAATCCATAGTTCTTCCTGCATTCAGGTCTTTCAACTCTGACCAGAATAGTCCATCAAGCTGTACTTATAGCACTGCAAGGTGTCTCTTAGGCCAAGGTTTCAAATCCTTCCACATTCCTCTTGAAAATCAGCTCCAAAAGGCCAAAGCCACACAGTCAGGTGTCTAGCAGTAACAACCCCATTCCTGGTATCAACTTTACTGTTGCAGTCAGGTTCACATTACTGGCAGAAAACACAGGACCAAGAGAAGTTTGTGGGAAAAGGGGTTTATTTTGGCTTACAGACTCAAGTGGAAGCTCCATGATGGTAAGGGAAAATGATGGCATGAGCAGAGGGTGGACATCACCTCCTGGCCAACATTAGGTGGACAATAACAGCAGGAGAGTGTGCCAAACACTGGCAAAGGGTAAACTGGCTTTAACACCCATAATACACTGCCTCCAGGAGGCATTAATTCCCAAATCTCTATTAGCTATAAACCTAGCATTTGGGACACTGAACTTATGGGGGACACCTTAATTAAACCACCACAGTGGTACAGCTGGAAAAGATGAGCACAGTACAGCACACAGAAGTTAACTGATTTAAAAAATATTTTTGTTTATTTACTTTCAAAGAAAGAGAGAGAGAGAGAGAGATATAAGCACACCAGGACCTCCTTCTGCTACAAATGAACTCCAGATACATGTGCATCTGGCTTTACATTTTGTGCATCTGGCTTTATATGAGTACCAGGGAACTGAACCCTTGCCAGCAGGCTTTGCAAGCAAATTCCTTTAACCACTGAGCCATCTCTCCTATTCCCCAGAAAGTAAATGGTTTTATGTCAAGAAAGGAAGGCTGTAGGCATAACAGAGGTCAGGATAGGGCTGGCAGAGCACAGGGAAGACACATGTACAGGGTCTTCCAGAGCTAGATGGCCACCTTCTTATATATTCTGATTGCAGGCCCATACTGGAGGTAGGGATGGGAGAGCTCAGAGAGGAAGCCAAGTGCTCAGAAATGAAATTAACCACTGTACATATACCTCAGAAGTATTTTCTTAGCATGCAAGCCATTGGGGTTTTAAACTCAGTAATATCTTCATTTGTAGTGTTTGTGTACCAGTCATTTCATAGAGCACTTAGTCTGCAAATGTTATTACTTCATGGCATTAGCACTGAAGTAAGGAAGTGTCACATCTTCTTTTCTGCTGCCGGTGCTCTCAAAATGCTCCCCACCTCCCACCCCCATGCCCAAGCATCTTCAGGGATTCTCTTCTATCTTCCTTCCATGCATCCTTTCATCCCACTTTCATAAACTCTACTTTGCTCACTTGGATTTCCTCATCTTGATAGTGAATGTCTTAAAGGCAAAGAATGTGTAAATTATCTCCATATGCCTAGGGTGTAAGCTGTCCCAGTTTGGATTTGCCCAGAAGCAGATCCAAGAAAAGCACTCAAGTAGGCCTGGTTTATTTGGAGTCAGTGATGGTACCCAGTGTCAACTGGGTAGATTTGGTAGCTCAAGGAGCGCACAATGAGAGGACTCTAAACAGAAGCTCCAGGCAGGTCTCACAATCCTGTCATGACATCAAGCCTGTAGTGGGGGATTAGCTCTGGGGCCACCTGGGAATTTGACATTGGCAGGGATGTTTGCCTGTGCAGTGATCATGAACAGAATCCCTGTGAAGACCAAAGTGCCATTTTAACCCCTTATATGATGGGTTCACATATAACACACAATTTCAGAGATTCTGGCCCATGATCAGTTGGCCCTATTGCTCTGAGAGGGCAGGATATCATGGCAGGAGCATGTGGCCAGGAAGCAAGAGGGGTGAAAATGGACCAGGGTTCAACAATTCCCTTCAAAGTCACATCCCAGTGACCCAAAGCAGTCCCATTAGGCCCCACCTCTTAAGGTTTCCACCACTGCCCAAGTGTACCTCACTAGGGACCAAACTTTTGACACATAGGCTTTCAGGAAACATTGCATATATATTCACATCAAGGTGATTGGGGGCATGAAATAAGATAATATACATGAAGTCCTTAATATACAAAGAAAAAGCTCAATAGTCTCTTCAGATTACTTCATCTTTCTCTATAAAATGATGAAGTGGAGCTGTTATCTCCATCTTGTGGATGAAGATATTCATGGCTAGGGACCTTAAATGGACCATGAACTCCATGAAGAAAGGGGTATGTCCACCTTGGTCATCACTACACTGGTTATATATGCATAGAAGGCTTCACTAAATATTTATGGTTCAGAGGGATTCAAATTCCACCTGTCTTGATCCAAGACTGGAGTCCTTTCCAGTGCTATGGAAGTCATCAAATTACCCTCTGGGTCTATGGGCTGATGTAGTTGTTCAAGACACAGACTGAAGGGCTGAAGAATCGGTGTTCAAGTCTCAAGTTATGTAACTACCTTGTGAGCCAACTACAGACATGCATCACTTAGTGATGGGAACATGCTCTGAGAACCACATCTTTAGATGACTTCGTTGTGTACACATAACAGTGTACTTGTGAACCTGGGTGATGGACTGCATACCTCAAAATGCAATCAGGAGAGTATACACGATGTGTGAGGCTGCTGCCAGCACAGTATGCCACGTTGCTTTATAATAAACTATTTTTTAACAAGCAGAAGGAATACACTCTAATGACAAAAAATAACACAATAAATCCATAGGTCAGCAACAGCTGTTTATCATCATTCCAAGCTTTATGTAGAGTAAATTGCATGTGATGCACTTTCACATATCTGGTCGTGTGTTTTTTTTTTTTCATTAGATGCATCACAAATATCAACAAGTTGTGCTATGATGCCACTCAGTGATAGGAACTTTTATGCTCCATCATAATCTCTTTAAAAATATTGATCCATTGATTTATTTGAGAGAGAGACAGAGAGACAGAAAATAGGTATGCAGGGCCTCTTGCTGCTGCAAATGAACTCCAGGCTCATGTGCCACTTTGTGCATCTGGCTTGCATTGGCACTAGGGAATTGAACCCAGGTTTTCAGGCTTTGCAAGCAATTGCCTTTAATAGCTGAGCCATCTCTTCAGCCCCTCCATTATAATCTTAGTGAGACAAATGTCATAGGTACAGTCTGTTGGTGCAGGACCATGTTTATATAGTTCCAGTACTCTTCATTTCCCCAATATAAACAAGCCCCTTACTTTTCTGATGTTCCAGAACATCTCAAGGGCAACTGAGTGAAAAGGGCTTATTTGGGAGACAGAGCTTTAAAGGACAGTCTCATCCTGGGAGGTCAGTACACTGGTGACAGGAAAGAAAGACCTTAGGGGCAAGGTCCAGATAGAGTGCCTGGGATTTGTTTCATCCGAGGGGAACAGAAAGAACAATAGAAAAGAGCAAGTGGGAGAGGGAGCTAGGGATTTCTTGACTCCCTAGTTTCATGTTTCCTATGTGAGGTCTCAGTGAATCCCCGTGAAGTTTCTGTAAAGAAGATTCCCATTTTACAGCTAAGGAAACTAGGGTCAGAAAAGTGAAAGTGCCTCAACTAGTTCAACCAACCTGGTTAGAAGACTAGTTTCTAGGTAGTTTTGACTCTAAACTGTGTTCTTTCCACAATGACACGTGCTTCTCTTTAAAGTAAAAGAAAATAAAAACAGATGTCTCTGTTTTTTTAATTTCACCAAAAAGCATTGCCTTCTCTTAGGTGTTCTCTGGGAAGTGATTTATCTCTGGAAACAATGCCACCCCCATTCCTCTCCCTTTACATGACTGTCCTATCAGTGTAATATCAGGCACCTGCTGCTCCAGCTCCCTGGAATTTTATTCCGTGATCAGGCTGCACTTTTGTGATGCCTTTAAATATGATCCATGCTTAACTTGTTGTTGAAACGGATGGGTAAATAAGCATATTCCTTCTAGTTTAAAGTACAATGTCGATTTCACTTATTATCACACAGCGGAGAGGTGAGAGGAGTGAAAGTCAGCATGCGGCTTAAAAATTGAACCCTGTAAAGTTTATAGGCGAGGCTCAATCTAACAGCCATGAAACAAAAAATAGCACAATCACTTCACAGGGGTTTTCCGCGGGACTCTGGAATCCAAGTGTTCAAGTTCAGCCCATGTAATAAAAGGGAGTTTATGGTGGGTTTCCAACAGGCAGGAGATGGAGTGCTTCTGGTGGCTCACCATTCAGCAGGACCAGCTGTCATCAAAACCACAGCCTGTGAGCAGAGGCTATTAGGTGGGCAAAACTTTGCAAAAGAGAAAGAAGACTCAGCTGCAAAGGGAATAAGGTCCCTGAACTAAAAAACCCTAGAGACCAACTTCCTTCTTTCCCTCCTCCCTTCTCTATATCCTTTCTACCTTCCTTCCCTCCCTTCCTTTCTTGTTTCTTTCCTTCCTTCCTCCCTCCCTATATCCTTTCTACCTTCCCTCCCTTCCTTTCTTGTTTCCTTCCTTCCTTCCTTCCTTCCTTCCTTCTTTCCTTCCATCCTTCCTTCTTTCCTCCCTCTCTCTCTTCCATACTTTCTTCCTTCTTTCCTCCCCTTCCCCTCCCTTTCCTTCCCCTTCCATTCTTTCTTTCTTTCCTTCTTCCCTTCCTTCTCTTCCTCCCTTAGTTCTTTCCTTCCTCCCTCCCCTCCTTCTATCCTTTCTTCCTTCTTCCCTCCCTTAGTTCTTTCCTTCCTCCCTCCCTTCCTTTCTTCCCTTCTTTAGTTCTTTCCTTCCTCCCTCCCCTCCTTCTATCCTTTCTTCCTTCTTCCCTCCCTTAGTTCTTTCCTTCCTCCCTCCCTTCCTTGTATCCTTTCTTCCTTCTATACTTCCTTCATTCTTCCCTCCTTCTTTCTATCTTCTTCCCTTCCTTCTCTCCCTCCCTTCCTTTCTTTCTTCCGTCTTTCCTCCCTCCCTCATACAGCAAATTCTTACTTAGTACCTAAAAGCTAACTAAGGCAGACTCCCTGGGTTTACCATCCATGTGAGGGGGTGTGACAAACAGTTTTGTGCTTGTCAAACAAATGCTGTGTTTGAGATGTGCGGCAGCCATTAAAAACAAATGCTTGCTGGGCACTTACAACAATGTCATCCGCACTGGGACATGAGCACAACAGCTCTGTGAAGTAGGTGCTGATAACTCCACTTTACAAATGGGGGAAACATGGCAAAGGACTTGCTCAAGGGGAGGTGATGTGCTATGTACAAGGGGCCATGAGAGACTCTTGGAGAGGCAGAGTGAGGGCAGGAAAGATGCGCATGACTTAGAGTCTAAGAAAGTAGGAGGAATTTTCTGGCCAGAGGTCATATAGGCAGGTGCATTCTACCCACTGGAACAGAGAGGGCCGAAAAAGGCAGAGTCATAAGTATGGCATTTCTTTTAACTTTAATTTTTATTTTTATTTATTTATTTGAGAGCAAAAGACACACAGACACAGAGAGAGAGAGAGAGAGAGAGAGGCTCACCAGGGCCTCCAGCCACTGCAAACAAACTCCAGATGCATGCACCCCCTTGTGCATCTGGCTTGCGTGGGTCCTGGGGAATCGAGCCTCAAACCAGGGTCCTTAGGCTTCACAGGCAAGTGCTTAACTGCTAGGCCATCTCTCCAGCCTTCTTCTTCTTCTTCTTCTTTTTTTTTTTTTTTGGTTTTTCGAGGTAGGGTTTCAGTCTGGTCTAGGCTGACCTGGAATTAACTATGTAGTCTCAGGGTGGCCTTGAACTCATGGCGATCCTCCTACCTCTGCCTCCCGAGTGCTGGGATTAAAGGTGTGCACCACCATGCCCGGCTCCAGCCTTCTTCTTTTTAAAAACAAAATCTTTTATTTATTTATTTTATTTTTCTGAGAGAGAGAGAGAAAAAAAAAGAGGCAGACAGAGGGAGAAAATGGGCACACCAGGGCTTCTCACCACTGCAAACAAAGGAGTTTTTTTTTAATATACATACATACATACATGCACATATACATACCATGCACACTATATATGTATATATATGTAATATACATATATATTATGAAAATATATATACATACATATGACACAGAGAAAGAGCAGGGGGAGAGAAAGTTTGTGTATGGGAACCCCAAGGCCTCTTGCCATTGCAAATGAACTCCAGATGCACACACCACTTCGTGCATCTGGCTTTTCATGTGTGCTGGTGAATCAAACCCAGACCAATAGGCTGAGCAAACAAATGCCTTTAACTGTTGCTCCATCTCTCCAGCCTCTAAGCAAGGACTTTACAGAGACTCAAGATACTATTGCAGTTAACTCTGGCTGAGCATGTAGTGCAGGGAGATGATGTGAGGAGGCAAGTTAGTCATCCCAACCAAGCTAGTGTCTATGAGGACGCCAGGAGGAAGGAACGTTTAAGGACTCCTCCTCCTCCTCCTCCTCCTTCTTCTTTTTGCTTTGTGTGTGGGGGGAGTGTGGTGTGCTTGCATTCATGTATGTGTTCATATGCATGTGGCATGTGAATATGCACAGGTGCATGTGTACATGCATGTACATACATGTAGAGGTTGATATCAGTGTCTACCTTTATTGCTTCTCCACCTTACCTTTTGAGATGTGGTGTCTCACAGAACTCAGAGCTCAGCTATTCAGCTAGAGAAGCTGGCCCGTCAGCCCAGGATCTTCCCCAGTCCTGGGATTCCAGGTTTGCACCACCATGCTTGCATTTTATATGGATGCTGGGGATCTAAACACAGGTCTTCATGCTTGCAGGACAAGCACTTTATCCACTGGGCAATCTAAGTGCAACTGGAAGGATCTCTGAACAATGCATTTGTACTTCTACAATTATATTTCTGTAAGTATGAGGTAAGAAGTAGCAAGATTGGTGGACAGAATAAAACACTCGCAAAGGGTAAATCGAGTCTCATCCATTCCATTTTATTTTAATAAGCAGTAGAATTTTCTAAAGAGCTTTATGTGCATAGGCAATGCTCAAAATTACACACAACACACATTACCCAAGGGCTGGAGAGGCTGGTAAGCACTCCAAGCCTCAAAACTAGAAGATAAATATCTATTTAACCGGTACAGTCATTTCTAGTCTGTAAGGAATCATCTTGATTCAGTTGTTGTGTAAGAGTTGATTTGTTCAGGTTTCAGGAAAATGAGTTAGTTTTTCTTTAACATAAAACATTACACCTCACCCTCTTGTACCTATAAGTCTCTCCCACATCCTCTGTTATGGACAGAATATTGAGCAACAGAGGACACAAGCTACTTGACCAAAGCCCCACAGTGAGGTAACAAAAAATCAGCAGGCGATGTGTGCACCATCCATAGTCTTCATTAATGCCACTTCTTCCACTTTAAGAGAAAGTTAGAAAATTGTGGATAGAGAGGCATGAAAATTCTACATAAAAGGAAACATTTTTTTTTAAATACAAATGTGGCCTAATTTAATTTCCAACCCATGTCTCAACTGGCTTTGGAAAAAAAAAGGTTAAAATGTAATTCTCCAAAACGAAGTTATTTGATAGAAGAATATTAACCTCCTCGCCCCTTGTACTTTGACTCGTTTTCTCTCCTTTTCATTTTTGTTTGTGGGTCTATTCATTTTGGTGAGGCCAGGCACGTTGCTAGGTAACGGGCCCATGGCGGGCCAGTCTGTTAGGCTGGCTGGCCGGCAGGGGTGGCAGACTTCCCTAGCGCTAGCTGGCGGCAATGCAGTCTCTCACAAAAAGCATTTATCACCGGGCAGGCACAGTAATGGCCACTCACTGGAGGGGAAATTGAGCTGACCCAAAGGCCAAAGCTGTTAGGGAGACTGGTGGGAAGGGTAAGAGGGTCACAGCACCCTTTTCCCACCCACTTAGTGGGCAGTAAGCGGTAGAACAGCCCGGCCACTGTTTTCACTAACATATCCCCAGGCTTTGCACCTGAAATAAATGTTTGCTTGACATTAAAAAAAAAAAAAAAAAAAAGGAGGCAAAAAAATAAAATCGGTTTGCTCCAAGAACAATGAACCCTGTGATTTAAAGTTAGCCAAAGTTCCCTCAAAATCTTGATTTTGATAGTTAGGCTGGAAAGAGATTCTTCAGAAAGGCATTCTAAATAGACATTGTAATAGTGAGATGCAAATGTGTTTGTAGCTCTTGAATTTGAGAGTCTGCCTATGGAGATAAGTGCGCCTTTTCCTTGTGTGTTCCTAGAACGGTACCGCTTTATGGGCATCACGGTCAAACTGATATTTGTAAAGCATCCTTTCCAAATCCCTACTCAATTACATGCCATTTCTCTCCAATAGTTATTTAGGGCTGGCATGAGATAAAATTTAACACACAAAGCGGGAACTTTTTAACATACTTTTGAAACATTGAATGATGACACATTTAAATGTGATACTTTCGTATACAATGTTATGCATTTTTCTGGAAACATTATTTTGTCTTTTTACAGAATTATTTTGCGCAAATAAATATAGTAGAAAGCAAGATGTCGTTACATTGTGAAAGTAAGAAATACATGACTAATGCCTGTAAGAATGAAAATTGCTATAAGTAGTATGAAGGTTACACACACAAAATATTTTTCTTATATGAATAGTGTTGAAATGTTGGCAAACTTCACTTGTAGGAGAAAACAGATATTCCTTTATTAGGCCATTTATTTTTTGCAATCAACTGTGGGCCATGCCATTTTGTGTTAGAACTTGAAAATTTATACGAGAAATTACATAGGGGTTTAAATGTCTGCATTAAAAAGTAAGCACTGCGTATTATCTGGAATTTCATTTTTAATTATCCTCTGTATTAAACATCATTCAGTTTCAATATTCTACTTTACTTGAGTATCAGCGCTTTCATTTTCAAACGAGGAACATCTTGTTAGCTATGTGATTTTGGCCCAATCGTTTCCCCTCTGCACATCAGCTTCCATCAGCGAAGAAGGGAAGGTGCCATGCCTGCCCTGGTTACTGCCCTGAACCGTGGTGAGGCTCACATGAGGTGTGATGAGGGAAACATCATGCAGATGTGAGAACACAGTTTTATTCTGAGAAAAATGGAGATGTCTGAAGAAACTGGAAGGATGCACGGTAGATTTCCAACAGCACCCAGTGTGGTCTTGTTTTGATGGAATCGGGCTTCTTGCCATGCAAGACATCAGTCACAGGCAGGGAAAGCCAGCTGTGGTCTCTCTGGCCAATGAACCTCACGTTCTGCATGGACAAGAGGAAGTCCTGCAGCTTTTCTGCAGAAAAGGATGGGAGGTAGGAAGCGCCTGTTCACCACTCTAGCTCCTCTGCTTTCAAACAACAATATTTAACCAACAAAAGAAGAGACCAAGTCAATCTCAGTTTTAGTGATTCCCTTGAAAGTCATCAAATAAAAATGTGAACTTTAAAATTGATCAGGATTAATTTCACTGACACTGTATCATAACATATATCTCTTTCGAGACTCATTTGTTGAGCTGCGGATGCAAAGAAAGGAAGGGAAGAAATAAATCAGAATACAATAAGGCAATTAGACTTTTGCCAATGATAGAATACTGAAAATGTCTGATTTATCAAAGCATTAACAAGCAGAAGTAAACACAAGACTTGTATTTTCTTACAAGACACCTAGAGAGGAAGATTAAAATAATAACCAAGACTATGTGTATCAATAAATTTAATTTATTAATGTCGCTCCATTGCCAAAAGATTCTATTTCATCCGCTAATTTGAAGGGTGCCATAGGCAAGGATGATTTATCAAAGCCAGCACCATCCAGCATGGAACTGCTGTTCTTATCTCCAAGGACAGTTTCTCACGCAGGTGAGAGGTTCTAGTGAATATGGAGAACATCTTGATGAGGGAAGCTTCATCTTTACCTGCAGTCCGGCTTTGGTTTGCAATTAGCCAATGTATTTGTTGTGCATTTATTTTTATAAGATCTCAGTGCCAGTATAGTTACAAGAAGATGTTACCTGTGCCAAGCACTGCCCAACACACTTACACGTATTTCCCCATTTAAGCCTGATACCAGCCCTATGAACTAGTTATTATTATCCCAAAGTACCCACGAGAAAAGTGAATCTGACAGAAGGCCAACAACTTGCTAGAGTTTGTTGCCTGTCTGTTTGAGACAGGGTCTCACTACATAGTTCAAGCTGGCCTTAAACTTGTGATCTTCTTGCCTCCTCCTTCCACCTGCTAGGATTAAAGGTATGTCCTTCCATGCCCAGCTGACAACTTTTAATAAATAGCAGACTTAAGATGTGAACCCATTCCTATTCAACTCCAGAATGTGAACTTATAATCCTAACTGTAGAATTATTTCAAAGCTGTGCTTGAAACTCTTGGGAATCAGCTTTCTTTAGAAACAGTGATGGGTCTGGGGAGATGGCTCAGTGGTTAAAGGCACTTTGCTTACAAAGCTTGTCAACTCTGGCTTGATTCCTCAGTACCTACATAAAGCCAGATGCACAAAATAGCTCATACATCTTAAATTTGTTTGCAGTGGCCAAGTGTGCCCATTCCCCTCACTCCCTTGCTCTCTAATAAATAATTTTTTTAAAATAAGGAATTATAGTGTTACCTATAGAAGTTATATAATTTGGGCTGGAGAGATGGTTTAGCAGTTAAGGCGCCTGCCTGCTAAGCCTAAGAACACGTGTTCTATTCTCCAGGTCCCTTGTTTAGCCAGACTCAAAGTGACACAAGGGCATAAAGCCACACTTGCCCACAAGGAGGTGCATGCATCTGGAGTTCGTTCACAGCAGCTAAGAGGGTGTTGGCACGCCCATTCTCTGTCTGTCTCTCTCTCTCTAAAAAAAAAAAAAAAAAAAAAAAAAAAGCTATATAATTTAACACAGGTTAATATTAAAAAATCAAGTTTTCATCAAAGAATTTTAGTGGTGAAAGAACTTCAGGGATTATGAAAGTTCAACCTTCATTTCTCTGATGAGGCTCTACTGAACCAATACTTAATATACCTAGGGGTACATCTAAGGCCCCAAGTAAGCACTTTCATCCATAGCTAGTATGTTTAAAATTGTGGTGTCATACATCTATAATGCAGCACCTGGGAGGCCAAAGCAAGAGGATTATGAAGTCAAGAGCTAAATGGCAAGGTCCTGTCTCAGAAAATTTGAATATCAGTCAATGACCAATATTTCTATCTACACAAAAATGTCAAGGAAACATATCTGCTGCAAGATGAGATAGAGCTGTATTAGAGGTCAGGAAAGCTGGTTTTCATGGCCAGCCTGTGATACAGAGTGAGTTTCAGGATAGCCTGGGCTAGAGTAAGACCCTGCCTCACAACAAACAAATGAACAGCAGCAACAAAAGGGCAAGGAAAACTCATGTATTTCCTCTATGCAGGCCTCTACAGACAGGCCTGTGTCAGGGTACTTGTGACACAGAGACATAGAGTTCTGAGTCCAGACTTCACACAGGGACACTCAGGGTGGTCTGGCCATAGACTGCACAGTAATCAAAATAATATGAATTCTTATTCATTTTAAGCAACTTGCTTGAAATTTAATTTTGAAGACTTAGAAAAAAGCTAGGAATACTGCAAGTAAAACAAGATTAATCTAAATTATGTGTGCATCAAAACAGATGGGACAATACTCAGTAAGCCAAGGTGATATGCTGGAGTCATTTTCCTCTTAGAGGAAGAAAACTTCCACCAAAATGCCCCTTCCAAATAGCACTGTCCCTAAGGCAACCCAGTACTGTTTTGAGATTCTGTCCCCAAAGGCCAGTTGAGCAGAATTCCTACATATCTTCATAATCACACCAGGCAGGCATTGGAAATTATGGAATCAATCATGCTAGTATAGAAAAAGAAACAAGATATAGAATGAAATAATTCTGCAAATCTATGAGTGTTAAAGAGAGCTTATTATGTCAACCTGTATAATGTAACAAGCTCCATTTCCTATTGAGCAGCCATAGAGATATCCAGGGGCTTGTGTAATGCTACAACAATTTGATAGAGTCAGTGTGGGGACTAGAACCAAGATCTCTGGGCCTCCATATCTGCTGCTCCTGCTAGGTTGGACAGCAAGCGTACTGTGCTCATGAGAAGGAGAGGAAGCTTTCAAACCACTTTATATTGCTGCTGTGGCACAGAAAGCCAAAAGGAAAAAAGAAAGTGACAGTTTCATTGGGCTTTGGCTTTCATATTATAAATTCCCCAGATGGAGATTTTCTTCCTTATTTGGCACATTGATCATCTGAAACTATTACATTACCACATATTAATTAGCAATAAGGAATTTTCAAGCACATGGGACAGAAATTGACATACAGTAGAAATTCTAAAAATATTTATTATGTAAATTGATGAATATTTTCTTCACTTTCAAAATGGATATCAAACAAATTGCATTTATGAAAAATTAGAGTGGATATGTATACACTCTAAGTTACATATATATAAAACACATATAAAAATATATATGTAAAATGCTGAGGCTTGAACTCAGAGCTCACACACACTAAATGTACAATCTACCACTGAGTTCTACTCCTAGTCCTTCCTTTTAATAAGTCATGTTTTTTTAAAACAGTATCATTTTTAAAGATTTTGAACCATCTTAAAGAGAATTAAATTCTGTTCCTATTTTATTTTGGTCATTAATTTATTTATTTTGAATTTTGAGGTAGGCTCTCTTGCTGTATAATCCTGATTGGCCTGGAACTCTCTATGTAGATCAGGCTGGTCTCAAACTTGCAGTGATCCTCTTGCCTCTAATTCGAATGCTGGGAGCATAGGCCTGTGCCACCATGACCAGCTAATGTTTTTTTTCAATGGGACACTATTTTCTTTGTGCTATTTGCCATGAGTTTGTTTTCCTTAAAACTGAAATTTCAAAGCTGAAATTTAAACAGTATTAGAAGTAGTTGTGTTTTCTAAATATTTAATAGAATGAAGCAGGATTACCCTATGCCTTCTTAAAGTGCCAACTATTAAAACTCCACTCACCTTTAATAGCTTCACTAATGACGTAGAGCTGAGACTTGACGAATTAATTCTTCTAATTCTAGCATCAAATACTCATCAGAGTATGTTATACTTTTCCATGGCAACCCTGGATCAATAGTTCAATACAACAACATTTATGTGTCATGCTAAATTTAAAAATGAACAACACATAGTACCTGTAAACCTCATAAGTGTTCAGAGAAATGACAATATATAAGAATTGGCACACCAAGGGATGGGAGGACAGCAGGAGTGGTCCTCCACACGTGTAAGCATCAGCTATGTAGAGTTTAAAAGCCTGACCACACCTTGGTCGACTTCTTATCACTGCCATGTGCCAGTAATTCTAAAGGATGGCTATAAGGAGTTGAATAGCAAACCCTTAGAAATTCATGTCCTTTCCCAAACTTCAGAATGTGACCCTATTTGAAAATAGAGTCATTAATAGTGTCATTGCAGATGTCATTGACATGAGGTTGTGAGGTGATGCTGGATTAAAGAAGACCCTTTATTTAAGTCCCTTATTTTCTCAATGGTCTCTAGTTTTTCCTAAATAGACAGGTAGATGTAAACAAGCAGAGAATGGCGTGTGATGACAGAGGCAGGAATTGAAATGATGAATCCAAAAGGCAAGGAAGGCTGAGGATTGCTGGCAACCTCCAGAAACTAGGAGAGAGGCCTGGAGCAGAGCCCTCCTAGCTGCCTCCAGAAGGAACTGTACTGCCCACACCTTGATTGGAGATTCTAACCTTGATGATTATGAGTCAATGGATTTGTCTTAAACTGCTCAGGTTATTGTGCTTGTTTATGGCTGCCTAGGACACGAGGTGCAATGCCTTACACTCTTGCTAATCACTGAGATCTATGACATAAGGACATGTTTACTAAAGTGCGTGTTGTGGCTGCACCTGGTGGATAACTGGGAGCACAGAAATGTGTGAGCACACATCTCGGAACATGGTAGGAGCTGCAGTGGCAGGTGCGTACTGTCTAGGGATCACAACGAAGATGGAGACCTAGAACTTTCTACAGCAGTAGCCTGCATGTTCAGGAAAGAAGGCAAATGAGTTAAGTTTGGCTGGAATTGATTTTTGGGTAAGGAAGGAAAAAAAAGTGATGCACCAGGGGATTCTGGGGGAACAGTACAAGCAGAGACAGTGATCAAGCAACAGCTAATGTTTATTGTGATGTGCTTTTTGTATCCACTCACTTCTCAGGTCATTGTATGGAACTTAATTGCAATTATGATGGAAAGAGTAGGTCCATAATACTAAAGCAATCTTAGATTCTGAATTAAAAAACTCTTTAGCCAGGCGTGGTGGTACCTACCTTTATTCCCAGCACTCGAGAGGCCGAGCAAGGAGGATTACCATGAGTTTGAGGCCACCCTGAGAATACAGAGTGAATTCCCTACCTCAAAAAACAAAACAAAACTCTTAAATTGATGTCCAGAGAAATCAAAAGGAGCTTATTTGTGGTCAGCTTATAATTTTGTCAAATTGGTTTTACTTGTTTTATTTTGTTGTGCTGGAGATCCAACTCAAGGCCTTGAGCATGCTAGGCAAGTGTACCACAGAGCCATATCCCCAGCCTTCACATTATGATTTAAGTATTAGTTCTTCAATTTTTAAATTATTTTTAATTGCCCATAATAATTGCACATGTTTATGGGGCACAATGTGATAATTTCCCTTCTCTTGCTTTCTCCTCTCTTTTTTTTTCTTTCTTGTGCTCTACTGCTAAGCTATATACCCAGCCTTTCCACCCACTATTTTATTTTAAGATAGTGTCACAAAGTAGACCAGGCTGGCCTTGAATTCACTTTGCAGGACAGACAGAACTTGAGAAACTCCTACCTCAGCCTTCCAGGTGGCTGAGATTCCAGGCCTGGCCAGCATGATGATCCTGTACGTAAACACAGTATGCAGAAATTACATCAAAATAGTCATCATTTCCACCTCCTTAAATTCCTTGATGCACCATGACCTTGTGTTCTCAGCCTACAGATGTCTCTCTTCTCATTTTTTATAAAATAACAAATTGTGTGGACTATAGTCTCTGTACTATGTTGTAGAACTCTAGAGCTCAATCTTGCAATCAAACCATATTCTGATAATAACGTCCAACCTCCAACTCCTCCTCAACTCCTTTCTGTCTCTTAGTGATCTCCATTCTATTCTCTATTTGTCTGGGATTTATTGTTTTGATATCTATATCTATCTATATCATCTATCTATCTATCTGTCTGTCTGTCTGTCTGTCTGTCTGTCTGTATGTATGTATGTACGATGAGAGCAAGAGAGAAAGAACAAGGGAATTGGTACATCAGGGCCTCCAGGCATTGCACTGGAAGTCCAGACATGTGCACCACCTTGTGTGCATGCACGACCTTGCGCTAGCATCACCTTGTGCATCTGGCTAACACCGGACATGGGGAGTAGAACATGGGTCCTTAGGCTTCGCAGGCAAGAGCCTTAAATGCTAAGCCATCTCTCCAGCTCATTGCTTTATTTTTTTTTCATTCTTTTATAGTACTGGTGAGTGAACCCAAGGCCTTGAATGTGCTAGGTAAGTGCTATAGCACTGAGCCACATTCCAGCCCTTTTACTGCGTTAGCTTCCGTGTGTGAGTGAAATTATGTAGGATTTGTCTTTTTGTGTTTGACTGACTTTATTTAACATAAACTCCATCCATGTTCCTGAAAATTTCAGGATATCATTCATTTTTATGGCTAAAAAACACACGCACACGCTTTTTTTTTTTTTAATCGACTCATCTGCAATGGATACTTCAGTTGATTCCATTCTTGGCTACTGAGAGCTGCTATGCTAACATATGAGGCATGCTCATCTTTTGATCTTCATAGTTACCCTGTGTTTTGATCACGACAGACACAAGGAATAGCAAAGTGAGTAACAGCCCAGTATCATACATCTAATAAAGGCTTTAGGATGGGGGCTAACCTGGGCTTCTTCAGCTTCTTCAAACACCCCAAACCTCTGCAGACAAAGTTCCTTGCACTTGGAACACCCTGCTTTATCTATTAAAACCTCAGTCATTTTTCTGGATCCCACTTTCTCTGCTTTCTCTGTGGCTTTCTTCCCAGGTCCCCCACTATCAACTGCATATCCCTCAGGTCTCCCTAGCATCTTTTTCATATCCGATGACTTGCATGCTGCTTGTCTCTCTCCGCCTCTCCTCCAGAAGGAGGCCGTGTTTGGGGGAGAGGACTGTCTCCTTAGTCTTGCCTCCTGTGGACTCGGTTTGGTGCTAAGCCTGGAACAAAGATTGATTTCAGATGTGTGAGGGAGTCAGCTTGCCCGCATATCTTACTGGCATCCCTAACCCTTTCCAGCTTGACAACTGTGATCATGGAGAAGGTTGTAGTGAAGGTGAAAAGAAATGAGATATGTGAAGATGTCAACCCAGGGACAGGCACATGGAAATGGCCTTTTAAAGGGATGGAATAAGTGAAGAAAGGGACTTAGAGTCGAAAAGAAAAAGCAGAATAGAAAAGTTACAATGAAAACTACCACTATTGACCAAGTGCCAGCCCCCATACATGCATTACTTCATAGTCTTCAAATACTACCTCTTATCAATTATCACCATATTCTTTTTTTATTATTTTTTAAATTTTTTTGTTTATCTTTTTTCTACCATATTCTTTTAATAAGTAATTCAGCTGAGGTTTATACCATTTAATTTTTTTTTTACCTAGTTTAAAGGGAAAAGCACGTTAAAATTGTAGTCCCAGTGAGTCCAATACCTAAGCTTCTAGGAAAAATAAATTTAAAAAAAACAAAAAACCAAAGAGCACAACATTAAATTGGCACAGCAGCCCATCTACATGTGTGTCACTATACTTACAACCTCTAAAAACAGAGAGTTAGTTTAGCAGGTGTGCACAAAAACCTTTAAAAATCTGAGCACTTTTAAAATGGCATTCCTTAATACAAAAACAAAACAAACAAACAACAACAAACAAACAACAACAAAAAAAACAGTAGCTGGCAGTCACTTGAGAGTTGGCTGAACCTTACGAAACAGGCGGTGTTCACGGGTGGTATGTAAGGCTGCTTGTTGCTGCTCAGCACTGTGGATAACTAACAGTTAGGAGCAAGCTTCCCACATTCAGTGCAGTGTTTACAGACTGGCAAGTTAGCAAGAATAGAGGCTCCATCTAAACATGAGTTACATTAGCAAGAACAGACGTCTCATCCAAACATGAGTGATATTCTTTTGATGTTGGCTACATGGAGTCCTCCCTCTTACAGCAGCTGAATTTTTCTTTTAGGAAATTAGACTAGAAAATTGGAAAGTGTTTGTCCTTCTGTATGTTGCTCTTGACTCTCAGTTACAGGAGAACTGAATTTAGATATTTAAACCAATAAAATTCTTATCTTGGTGTTCCCTGACGTTTGCAAACTGCTGGCCCATGTGATGCCATGCCCTGCATTCTCTTCACTGTGTCGATCTGGGTAAATTAATTACAAGGCAATCCTCAGGAATTAAGTGTGTTTTAAGTTCAGAGGCATCTGCTTAGAGACTTCTAATCCCACTAAATAGTCCCTTTGGAAGTGCACTCGTTAGTATGAGTGGTATAATTTTCATTTCCGCTGGCATCGTGGCATATGACTTCTTCAGTTTCAGATACCCTCTGATTGACCTGTCAAGGGCATAAACCACTCTGAAGATGTTTATGCTTCTCCAGTATGTAGACGGGACTAGATTGATAACCTCCAAGAAAAGGAATTATTTAGAAGATGTTTTTAACCCTGGTTTTAATGTGATACGTTCTCTGTGTAAACACACACACACACACACACACACACACACACACACAGAGTTTAAACCTACTGGGCAACAGAACAAAACAAATAAGCATTTTCTTAGATAACAAATATTCCATGTATCTGAGGAAATAAATTAGGAAAAATCTATAATGTGATTATGTAAGATGGAAATGCATTTTTTTTTTTATTTTTGGAGAGAGACAGAGAGACAGACAGAGAGGGAGAGGGAGACAGATAGAGAATGGGCACGCCAGCAGCCTCTCAGCTGCTGTGAACGAACTCCAGATGTGTGTGTCCCCTTGTGGGTAAGTGCGGCATTGCGCTCTTGCGTCACTTTGCATCTGGCTAAACGTGGGACCTGGAGACTGGAACCGGGTTCTTAGGCTTAGCAGGCAGGCCCTTTAACCACTAAGCCATCTCTCCAGCCTGGAAATGCATTTTTAAGTTGAATGTTACTAAGATGTCATCAGGGGTTGGGAGTGGATTTAGAACACAAAGAATGAAAATTACATTTGAGATTTTTTTCCCTCCCTTCTAAAATGGGAATATGATGAGTCCTATCATCGGATTGTTCAGAAGCCACTGTGTTCTGGTCTGGAAGTTCTACACGAGGGTGACTTTAAAAGAGAGCGCTTTACCTGTCTCAAAGTACACACAGAGCAGAGTCAGCCATCCATCACTGGGCAATCTCCAGGAGAACCATGGATTTAAGGTTTGGTCCTTGGGATATGGTGGAACCTTTGAGACGTAGATCCTCATGAAAGTTAGGTCACTGGGGATATATCTTTGAGGAGATAATTAGGACCCTGGTCCCTTTCACACTGTCTCTTTCTGGTTCTCGGCCACCACCATGAGGTAAGCAGGTCTCTGCTACATGCTCCTTCCATAATGCTCTTTGTTATTGTGAGCCCAGAGCATTGGGGCCAAGTGACCGAAGACAGGAACCTCTGGAACTGTAAGCCAGAATAACTCTTGCCTCCTGTTAAGCTTGCTGTCTTGGGTACTGTGTCACAGTAGCAGAGTATGGATTAATGCACCTCCAAAAGCACATTTGATTCTGTGGAATAGCACCAAATCAACTATTTCTCCTTTTTGTTTAGTTTTTTTTTGTTTATTTGTTTTGTTTTGTTTTCGAGGTAGGGTCTCACTCTAGTCCAGACTGACCTGGAATTCACTATGAATTCTCAGGGTGGCCTCGAACTTATGGCGCTCCTCCTACCTCTGCCTCCCAAGTGCTGGGATTAAAGGTGTGTGCCACTACGTCCAGCTTAGTTTAGTTTTTGAAACTTGGACTCACGGTTATGTTCTCTGAAGCTGTAGAATGAGGAAGTGAGATCACAAAGGGCAAACATGTGCTCAGTGCCCAGCCCGGGGTTGCTTGTGATCGCAGTAGGAATTGTTACTGTTAGATTGTCTATACCTGCTTCAATGATTTGACGCTCACTTTTCCCATCAGGAAATACATCTCTCAAAATGTGCTCTGCAAACCATTTCTAAACCTGCTTAATAAAACAGAACTATTTATTGAATGAGTGAATGAATGAATGAATGAATGAATGAAGAAAAACTGTAGCTCAGGGACAATCAGGAAGAGATTAACAGAGCACCGGAAATGCATTGTGCATTGAGAAAATGATCACACCTGAATTCAGGAGCATTCATAGACCAAGTCATTTAACCTTCACAGCAATCCTTCAAAAGGTTGCAAGTGACAAAATCAATTAGCCCCAAAACTTTGGTAATCAAGGTGCACAGCTACATTTATTCATGCTAAAACCTGAGGTGGGGTTCAGAGTGGTGGGTCATTCTCTTCACCTTGCCTGCTGATCCACTAGGGGAAAACAAGTCCTGTGTGTTCCCGTAGAGGCAGACCCCAGGGAGAGGCTATTTCTAAGACTTGCCCGGCTGTTCACCATGGTACACACAGCACTGGCACATCTGGTAACATATCATGAATACTAAAGCAGTTAGCCTATGCTGAATCATGCCACGAAAGACACACACACACACACACACCCTCAAAAATAAAGAACTTACGCAACCCTCTTCTCTCCTTTACTACGACCCACTCCCCACACAGCACTTGCTGGATTAGAGGAGTAAAGTGACCTGACGAGGAAAAGAAATTCCTTGCACACACGCAGAGCTGAATATACATGTTAAAAGCCCTCAGCAAAAGAACAGAGCCTCTGCTTTGTTCTGACTCCAACCCCAAGGTGGGACAATGCTCTTCCTGTCACCTCTCTCATGAGACGTCCTGGCAGTGACGGGGCAATGGCTAAAGCAACCATGCTTCATCAACTGACTCATAGAGCATCTTCTACGGGCCTGGCACAGAGTAAGTTTTTGTCAAGGAATCCATTCCTTCCCCTTGCATTGATCCAGAGAAACCAGTCTATCCTCAAGGAACCTGAATTCTACTACTAGAATTATTTGTTTTTAATTATGATAAGTATTTCACAAAAGAAGTATTACATATGACAAGACCAAATTACAGAAGACACTAACCTAGACAAGGTACAAAACAAGACTTCCACAGGCAGGTGACATTAAGTGAAGGAGCCTGGTATAAGAAGAAAGCAAAGGTCAGGACCCCAGGTGGGAGAACAGCACCCCCTCCATGTGGCCTGCAAGCCCAGGGTGCAGTCCCATCTTCCTCGTGTCTGTATTGCTTTGGTAGCCCCACTAAGCTTCTTCCTCTTATTTAAATGTGTCACTTTGTTTCTGTCCCAGGAGACTTTTGGCATCTGTTCTGCCCTCTGCCTGGAATGTTCGTAGCTGGCTCTTTACATAATTGGGTCCCAGTGCCTCCCAGCCTGCTCCAAAAACCCCTCCACTCTCACCATGTGGGAGGCAACTGTTCTCCCTCCCCCAGTCACCATCTGCCATGCCAGTTTGCCAAGTCCTTCATAGCATCCAGGGCATGCCTAGAGAGGAAGTTCATAAGCACCAGTCTCTTGTGTGTCTGACGCAAATTAGCCACCCAATGACAGTGAATAAATGGGTTAGCATTAGTAGTTATGAAGTCTCTGTTTTGGAAAGGGATGAGGCATTTTGGGGTACAGAGAGGTCTGTGTAGTTAGACCATAGATTAACGCTTTACTTAGTATTGGTTATTTTCAAATGTATATATTGGGAGCTGGACAGATAGCTCAGTGGTTAAGATGCTTGCTTACAAAGTCTGATGGCCTTGGTTCTATTCCCCAGTTCCCATGTAAAGCCAGATTCACATGTATCTAGAGTTTGCACTAGCAGGACGCCCTGGCATGCTCATTCCCTCCCTTTTTCTTTCATTCTCTCTCTCTCTTTACAAATAAATAAAATATTTTTAGATGTATATGTTAGTATATGCAACATAAACAGTAGGCTCTGTGTTTGCTGAGTCAACCAACTACAGACTGAAAACATTTGGGAAAAAATGTTTTTCTTGTCATTATTCCAGAAGCAATACAGTATAGCAATCACCTTTAGCATTTACATTGCATTGAGTATTATAAGTAATCTAGCAATGATTTAAAGTACACAAGGGGATAGAAAAAGGTGATATGCAAATCTATGCCATTTTTATAAGGAACTTGAGCATCTGCAGATTTCGGCATGTACAGGGGTCCTGGAACCAATCAGTCATAGACAGCAAGCGACAGCTGCATGTTGGTAATGGCTCCTCAACCATACTTTTAATCATCTTGATCACCGTGTCTGCTTAGACCACCTACACATGTCTTGCACATAATAAGAACTCAAACATTCAACTGACTGAAGAATAGTTCTAGTCTATTAAGACCTTACTTTCTTATGTTTGCATATCAAATTTCAGATTAGAAGTGGTTTTCCACCACCATCTCAATGAATCACTAATTCAGCTGTGCCAATGAATGGACAGAACCAGCCCTAAAGGTGTGCCCTCGTTCCTTTTCAGTGTGACTCTGGGGTGTGGCTAAGGCAGAGGAATATATACCCCTTGGTAACTGTTGGCACACACTGAGTACTGAAGCTGTATCATGGGCCTGGACTGAGCTCATCGGATGACAGTGTGTGCTTTGTCTGCTCTCTGGATTCTTTGGTAGGAAGAGACTATCTCCCAGAACTGATGCAACTTTTTTTCTTCCGTGTTCCTGCTTGGATTCATTACTTTTGCATAGCTGTGACTAACTTAAAGAAAGCCTTGGCTTACAGTTTCAGTAGATTCAGTCCATGTTTACTTGGCTTGAGCAGAACATCGTGGCAGTGCAAATAAGTGGCCGAAGAGAGAAAGGGAAGGAGAGGGTGAAACAGCAAACTGAGAGGGGGTTAGAGAGATGGTTTAGTGGTTAAGACACTTGCCTACAAAGGCTTAGGTCCCAGGTTCAATTCTCCAGAGACCACATAAGCCAGACACACAAGGTGACATGTGCACACAAGGTCATACATGTGCACAAGATGGTGCATGCATCTGGAGTTTAATTGTAGTGGCTAGAGGACCTAGTGAGCCCCCCCTCTCTCTCTCATAAAAAATTTAAAAAATATATAGCATGACAGAAAGCAGCCAGGGATAACACATACCCTAGAGCACACCTCCTCCCATGAAACACTTCCTCAAGCGAGGTGCCACCTCTGGGAGTTTTTAGAATCTCACAATGTTTGACACAAACTGCTCTAACAATTCTGTGCCAAAGTGCAATGAATGGTAGTGGGAAGACCTATGGTAATAGTAATTAGCAGTGGAGTGAGGAAGAGGCATAACACCCCCTGCCAGAAATTCCAGAGCTCCTGGATACACTGGATTTGAAGCTAACCAGGTTGGAAAACAAAGCATCCTGAGAGAATTAGATGGAGAACCACCTACCTGGGTCACTGTGCCAGCTGAGCCTGACACAAGCCAATGTGCTGGGGAAGAACTGGAGCAAAAACACTCCCTATCTCTAAAATATCTGCCCAGCGACAAGAAGAGATTCATTGTGGGAGGAGCTATGTGATAGGCCATACAGCCCTGTGCATTGTGGGAGAGCTATGACAGGTCAAACAGCCCCTTGCACAAAGTCAGATCCAGTCACAGATGTTTGTTCTCAATTATGGGAAGACTGCAGCTGGTAGACTGAGACTGCTTTGACTAGAAATCTGGTAAGGCCAGGGCCAAGACTATGTTTTCTTTGCCCTGATCTATTGAGCACAGGTCCTAGAAAGTCACACATGGGGAAATATTCGTGAATGATCATCATATATCTATGCTATCTTATATATAAGATTATGGTTTAAAAACAACCCAATCCCACTAATTTAATGTCCTCCTAAATACATATTGTGTTGAGAAAAACTAAGTGTAAAAGATCTTATCAAGCTTTTGCAAATAATACCTTTTGACAATATCTTTGAGGATTTTTTTTTAAATCACCATGTGAGATGAGTAATTTTGTTGAGTTCTTTGGAAACTATTACTTTAAGGAGAAAATCATGCTCTAGAAAGATTGAGAAGTGTAAATAACCTTGAGATGGCTGAAGAAGCAGGTTTGGAAAAGTCTCTGTAGCAACCTAAATTGCAAATGGATACATATTTATATATTTTTTTTCTGTCCTAACAATTTGCTCTGCTTAAGATTCAGAGTCCCAGGGAGAGAGGCTGATTTTTCTAACCTCAGTCATGATTCTATCCCTTGATTAAGAGAGAAAAGAGAATCCTGTTTCCATCATTGTACTCAAGGAGAAAGGATAATGCACAAAATAGAATGGCAGTGGTGCCATTATCATAAAGAGGAACAGCACAGAGCTAGACTCCACCAATCCCCAAATCCACTCTCATGAAAGGAGAACGGGATTAAAGAATTCACATTTCCCTCAGGCATAGTGGCACATGCCTTTAATCCCAGCACTGGGAAAGCCAAGGTAGGAGGATCACTGTGAGTACTAGGCCAGCCTGAGACCATGTAGTGAATTCCAGGTCAGCTTGGGCTAGAGTAAGATCCTAACTCAAAATAAAATAAAATAAAATAAAATAAAATAAAATAAAATAAAATAAAATAAAATAAAATAAAATAATAAAATAGTTCAAATTTCATGAGCCCTTGTATAGACAAATAGAGTATAGATGCCTTACACCTACATCTCATTTCTCCACAGCCATTCTGAAAATGGGTGTTTTATTCCATTTTATAAATAAGGAAACTGAGGCTCACAGAGGTTATTGGCACCAGCATCATCAGCAAGAACTGAAGTGAACATCTGAACCCAGGTTTCCTTGTTGTCTGCAGTGCACTATGTGTCCCGAGCTTCAATAACAATTACTCAGGGGTTCTGGCCTCCCCTGATGGTATGTGCTGAATGAGAATCTGGAAAGAAGAAAATAGAACACACTGGTTTTTGTCTTGGTTGGTAGAATAAAGGGTTTTGCAAAGTTCAGTCAGGGAAAGAGTATAAGACTGAGATAGAAAGAGTCAAGTTCAAGTCTTGGTTTTGCACCTTAAAATTGTGTAAGTCTGGTTAAGTACATAAAATGTGGATTGCCTAGTGAACAGTCAACTTATAGAGAAAAAAAGATTTATTTAGACTCATATTACTGGAGGATCTGGTTCATGACCAGGTAGGCCCAGTGATTTTAGGCCTCTGGTTGGGGTAGCAATCATTACAGCAGAGAATAGTGGGAAAAAGAACAAAGAAGAGCCTGGAGGAGAGGGAAAGTCTTAAGGGGGTGGTAGTGTATATACATAAGTAGAAGAACAGATTACAGGGAGTGGAACGGCCTAAGTGAGGCCAGGGAAAGAGACTGAGTAAGAGAATGGGGGTAGGGTCAATCAAAATTCAAGATATTCTGAATAAGACATATAAAAAACCTACTTCTTTGGATAATGGCACATCCAGAAGCCATAGATTGTTATAAGAAAATGTTCAGTGCCAGGGATGGGATACCTTCCAGTGAGATGTTGGCCAGGGAAGTCCCTGTTGCCCCCCAAACATTACAGGTTATTGCTGAGGCCCTTGGTTTCCCACAAGTAACAGATGGTAAGACCCTATTGCTGAAGACTTCACATGTGTGGGCAGCAAGATCACTGAGAAATCAAGCTGGGACTGAGCTGAAAATCTCTATCCTGTAGACCAACTGACTAAAAGCTGGAAAAAGCTGCACTGCGTGAAGCCTTATGGGAGACTGAAGTCATCAGCGGTGAAAACAGTGGACACTGGAGGCCTCAAGTTTGGCCACCCAGGCCAAATGACTGAACAGGTACAATAATGGCATGTTTGCTGCTCTAGGGGAAACCAACTGGTCTCTAATTGGACGGAAGGCTTGCTCTATGGGAGGGAATACATGCCTGGCACTGAAAATCTAATCAAAAGCCTATGGCAGGGGAGGTCATAAGCCTTAGGGGTATAAAGCCTGTTCTTGTCTGCTTAAGTGCATATATTATGCTCACCAAACTGCCCAGTAAGCACTACACTTCATATTAATATTCATATTCATATTCCTATATGAATGCGACTCTCACGTTTGGTTAGACAAGCTTCTCTTTTCAGATGGCAGTGACCACTGGGATGACCTAAAAGGCAACATAGTGCTGAGAAGAAGTGATGGAGGAGTGCTCAGCACTGAAACATCTCTATCACACCCTCCAAGGCTCAGGGTCCATTGCAGAAGAGGTGGTGGAAAGAATGTAAGAGCCAAAGGAAGGGTACCACTCCTTATAATGCACCTATCAACACAGAAATTGGCCTTGATATCCACAACCTCATAGTGCCTAGGAATACCTTCACAAGAGTCTCATAATAGGAGAAAAAGAAAATGACATCAAAATAAAAGAGAAACTTATGGAGAAAGGAAGGGACATGATGGAAAGTAGAGTTGTGAAGGGGAAGTGGGGGAGCAGATGATCATGGTTTATTGTCTGTAAGTATATAAGTTGTCAATAATAAAATTATACATTAAATAAGAATGTAAAAAATAAATACAAATAAAAAATAAGCTGGGCGTGGTGGCTCACACCTTTAATCCCAGCACTTGGGAGGCAGAGGTAGGAGGATTACCGTGAGTTCGAGGCCACCCTGAGACTACATAGTGAATTCCAGGTCAGTCTGGACCAGAGTGAGACCCTACCTCAAAAAAACAAAACAAAAAATAAAAATAAAAAAATAAAAATACCTTGTCTGAAAGCATATAATGCAATTAGGACTGCCATAGGAAATGTGTGTGAAATTTTCAGATCTATGAAGATGTGAATATTGTATGTCACTTTTTATTCTTAAAAAGTACAATATAAGGCATAATTAAGAATCCGGGCATCCACAGTGTTATATTTCTATCACTGCCAATATCTATTAATTTGCCACGCTCCTTCAACAATACTGGCAGGTAGAGCTAGATCATTTTAATTTCTAGTCTTCAAGAGAGAACACCGAACTAAGAGCAGTAAGTACTTGGTATGTGTGTTTGGTCAGGCCTTAGCCCGTTAAAGTTCCTGTGGCACTAAAATATGATCACTAACTACAATCTCTGAGCAGCAATTCCTAAATTTCCCCCACAGATGTCACCTTCCATGGCAAACAACCTGGTGCAGACAAATGGAGCTGCCCTCGAGTTTCCTTAGTTATCATCACGTGGCTTTGTGGTTTTAGTTAGGCAATTCTGTGCACTTGCTGGAAATATACATGCACATGCTGAAAATGCCCATGCACAGGAAATCTCGGCTGTATTAATACTCAGCATGTATGTGATGAGAGCCTTTATCTTTAAACCTCAGCTCTTTGTCATTATGCATTTGTGTCAAAGTACAGAGTAGCAGGACCTGCGTATTCTGTGGGAATGGGAGGAGGGAATGACTCTCAGAACTCAAATTACCTTGTTTTTAAATTCACTGGAATCTAGAAAAAAAATGCTCACCCGTCACCAGGCTGCACATTTTGCTGGAGCTCTGAAGGAAGACTTGCGTCCAGAGCCTGAACCATACAAAGTGCTTCTCCAGATGGAATTGGGGGATTGACTGAAAAAGTTCTTTCCCCGAAAGATGAATTAAATTGATCATTTTTTCCTAGACATAGTGCACTTCAGGCTCATTTTGCTTTGTAATTAAGAAGAAAGCCAGAAACATCATTTACACATTAAGAATTTAATAGATATATTTTTCTAGCTTTATGCATTAGCACAGGACAGCCCATTAATGAAATAAGTCTTCCTTCAGGGTCAATTTAGATGGCTGTAATCTTCTGCAAATATATTGCAAATGAGGATCATTTAATGATCTTAAAACTAACTGCCAGGAGAGGATTGTTATAATTCTCCAGACAACAAAAAAGAGTTGCCATGGTGTGCAGTATCCTTTCTTTAATTTAACAAATTCTTAATTTCTGGCTACTACATTTTTTAATATTGCAAATGCCGTGTTCTGTTTTGGTTAGTCTCTGGCTTGCTGACCCAGGAGGTTAATTCTGATTAGGGAAATATTAGGGCAGTATTAAGTGATCAATAAGGTGACAAGTGTTGCACTGGTCAAGTATATTCTTTGTATTGCTGGCATGATGATGACTGTTGACCTGTGTTCAGGTCCCCTTAGGCTGGCCCAGCTTGTCTCCTGCTGCAAAACTCCTTTGCCTGACTGTACTGCCCCACATATATTGGTATCTACTGTCATGACAATACTCAGCATGTGTGCAGCAGTCATGAGTTTTAAAAATTCTTTCACATGTGCAATCTTATTTACCCTTGTAATAGCATCAGATGACAGGTGCGTGGGACAGGTCATTTTCCCTTTCATAACTACAGAGAAATCTAAGGTTCAAAGGGACCAAATGCTGGCCTCAAGTTCACAACTGTTCTTCTACTTTCCCTGCCCTCAGCAAGTAAGAGCTAACGTTCAGGCCTCCTGACCCTTGTCCAGTCTTCATAAATGCCCATCTGATAACCCCTCTCCTTTACAAAGCTATGAAGGCTTCAAGGGAAGATTCAGCAGAAAGCCTCCATGTCATCAGAGGATGTGCAATCTAGTTGAAAAAGAAGTTTTTAAAAATATATATATAGCAGAATATACTTGTCTATGTGGTAACTATCAAAGCAATGCACACAAAGGAAGTATTTAATAGTTCATGGAAGGGCTGTGGTAGAGTACATGCCATGCCCAATCTCCAGGATTCAACTCCAGCTCATATGTGAAAAAAGATCAGGGAATGAAGCAATGCAATGTGATGGAGAAGTCATCTACAGATTTTCTGGTAGAGGCAGACTTGAAAGAAGGGCAGTGATTTCCTGGGATGAGAGAGCACCTGGACGAGTCTCCAGCCTTGCTCTATGAGCTATAAGGACTGCCAGAAAATTATTATAAATGAGTCAGGTTTGAGCAAAACATTGGGAGACGTGTTGACTACACATTGCAGGGACTATTGAGTCCCAAGATAATGTCTTCCCCAGTTGTTTTCTATTTCTGCTTATAAACCAGAATCCTTTCTGGAAGGGTTGATTCAAGGAACTCAGAGTCTAGCGGGGCTGGCTCACACTATATACTAGATTGGACTGAGAAACACATAGGAGTTACCACGGTACAGTTGTGGGTGTGCCCGTGAGTCATTTCCAGAGATGATTGATATACGGAACAGCCACTGAGGGGGAACACTGCCCTGAATGTGGGTGACACCATCCCCTAGCCTTGGAGACCATGTCGAACAAAGCAGGACACAACCCACCTGCACAGGCTACCTCTCCCATGCTCTGCTTCCCGTCATCCATGAGGAGAGCGACTTTGCTTCCTCCTGTGCCCCACCACCGTGATGTTGTCACCTGGTCACAGGCTTGAAATCAATGCAACTTTGGACTACCTCAGACCAAAAACTCTGAAACCCTGAGCTAAAATAAATCCTTCCTCTTTTATGTTTTTCTCAGGTACTTTGTCACATGGGCAAAATAACCTAACAATTAACATCTACATGTTATAAATGCAACAAAAGAGGTTTGGAGAAGTTATAGAACTTTCCCAAGGTCTCATGCTATCTAATTGACAGAGCCTACACAATGCTAGGCTTCCCTGAGCCTGGGGTCTGCATGCTTAACACTGGAAATTTTGGGCTCCTTGGAAGAGTATGGACTCTGTAGGAGAAGCCTTGAGGGGCTGCACAAGATTTTGCATCCCTTTCTCTCCTTTGAGAAACCTGTAAAAAAACAAAACTGCTCTGAGCCACACCAAAACCAGAAGGAAAGGGGCACTTGCTAATCCAGCCTATGGCATTTGCCTGGCAGGGAAGCTGGTGAGTCACAGCCTGAGCTGCTAGGGGATTCTCAAATGAAAGGCCCCTGTGTGTCTCCAAGTGACTACCCTGCTGGGCTATCTTCTTCAGTAACTGTTTCTTAGTACAGCATTGCAGCCCCATGAAAACATTGCTGCATTTTCCCTTCTTCCAAGAGCCCCCAGCTTTCCATTCTGCCTGTCGTATGGGTTTTCTGGGAACTAACTTTCAAAGTCAGGCATTCTATAGTAAGTGTATTTTAAACCATGCAGTCTCACATTAAAAAGAAATGGCAGTCATTCTGCCCTGGAAACTGTTCCCTAGCATGACATTACTTTAATTCACTGGCTCCTTGTAATCAAGATCTAATAAACAGCACCTTTAAATAAGTCCTACACACAGCCTGCATTGTTACAATCAATTGAACTACTTAAAACAGAAGCCTCCAAGGCTATCTAGAGGCATTCTGTGCTTCCCTCTGTTTTATGGCACAGCCTCAGACAAGATGTGTGAAAAGGTCAAGACAGCATGTAGGCTTTCGCATTAAACAGCAGAACACTAATTAGCTTTAGTGACAATGGGGTTCTGTTACTGTGTTCTAATATTTTGATGCTTAGTTTTGTTTGAAACCTCCAACCGTAGCACACAAAAGCTCTTCTATCTCCCAGCTCTCCTATATCTTGATTTTCAACTCCACATCTGTTTGAACTAAGCACATAGATTTTCTATTTCTGTATTTTCATAAAAAGTCCTTTCTACAACTTAATTTCAAAATCCAGTTAAAAAGGAGAAATCAAAAAATAATTTAGTGCAGAATCCAATATTTCATGTAGAACCTACTACTTACTTGTTTCATGCATTATTTCCAATCCTGAGTGTAAACTGTGTAAAAACTCCTATCCATGGGCTTTAATATTTATGCATATTAACTATGCAGAGCAAATATTCTATGTTATAAAAAATTAAACACAAACATTTGAGTTTTAAATTTTTTTCAGTGGATCTCCCCATTCCTGAGTTCTATTTTAAATTAAAAAGAGCAATGATATAGTTCTTCAAAATCAGGCTTACTATCTGTATTCATTCCTCCACCACTACACGTATGGCTCTAACCTTATTATTTTTCCATATGAAGGTAAATTCTTAAAACCTCCTCTAGGAGGAAGAAATGTAACTGAAGAAAATAACAGTACTTGAGATGTTATTAACAAAATAATGTGTTCAAAACACCCGTGACTGTAAGTAGTGTACTTTATAGTATGCGATACATTATAACTTTCCATAAAATAAGTGACAAACAACACATTTCCCCAGCCAACTCAGGAAGTGACAGCTCCTTATGAAAGAGAGATTTATGCCTCTTTTTGGTATCACTCATTACTTTTTAAAAATTCAGTTTTAGGTCAGAAGTTTATGGTGATTCCTGTCTATTCCAGAAGTTTCTGCACTAATTCTTTCATGATGTCTTCTGGGGTTGGGGTGTGAAGCAAAGTTCTCCCCCAACATTCATAAGGTACTGGGTTCCATCCCATCAGCACATACACACACACACATACACACACACCTTTCATGATAGTCTTCCATGGGATTAAAAGCCATTTAACTCTGTAGGTAAGGACAAAGAAGTCCACATTCTTTATATTCATTCCCTGCCATGGTCAACAGAAACTAAGCTTTTACTGAAAGAAAATAAGGTCTTGTGGATGCAAAAACTCAGCTCTCACCTCAAAGGGAATACGAGATCATTTATTCTGGATACAAATAGGAGCTAACATGGCTGGGGAACATGGATTCAGGTTGTCCCAAATACTGTCTTCCAAGGTGGTAACAGTTTAATGAAGTTTTTACAGTTGCAGAACAAATAAAGTCATAAATCAAAGCACTTTAAAATTCTGTTTAAATTTAATTCAATTTAATTTTTAAAATGCTTTTTTATTTTATTTTACTTATTCAGAAGGAGAGAGAGTGAGAGAAAAAGAGAGAGAATGGACATGCCATGGCCTTTTGCCACTGCAAACAAGCTCCAGATACATGTGCCACTTTGTGTATCTGGTTTTACATGGGTACTGAGGAATCTAACCCTGGTCATCAGGCTTTGCAAGCAAACACCTTAACTGCTGGTCTTCAAAGGACTTTAAAATACCTTGGCAGGAGCATCAGATGTTAGGAATATCAGATGTTGGGAACATCAGATAGTAAGAGCGTCAGATGGTGGGATCATCAAGTGGTGGGAGCATCACATGGTGGGAGCATTAGATGGAGGGAGTGTCAGGTGGTGGGAGAGTGTCAGGTGGTGGGAGCATTAGATGGTGGGAGTGATGGTGGGAGGGTCAGGTGGTGGGAGGGTCAGGTGGTGGGAGGGTCAGATGGTGGGAGGGTCAGATGGTGGGAGGGTCAGATGGTGGGAGGGTCAGATGGTGGGAGGGTCAGGTGTTTTGAGCCTCGGATGGTGGGAACCTCACATGGTGGGAACATTGGATGGTGGAAGAATCATATGATGGAAGCATCAGATAGTGGGAAGGTCAAATGGTGGGAACACTAGGTGGTGGGAACACTAGGTGGTGGGAACATCAGATGGTGGGAGCATCAGGTGGTGGGAATGTCAGATGGTGGGAGCATCAGGTGGTAGATCACAGCAAAGCAGGAGAATCTCTGTTATTTGTTTTAGACATTCTCAGTTTTGGGGACTAGTGGTCTGTTATTACATCCCAAAAGGTTTCACATGAAAGTCACAAGGACGTTAGGTCAGACACAGATACGGGAAATGAATGGCTACTAAGAGAGCTAAGATAGTCCAGGATAATTTGCCTCTGGAACTGCAACATTTCAGCTCTGCACAGTCACAGAAACTCTAACCAGTCAGTTAGTCTTGCAGAATCCTTAACCCAGGTGTGGCTTTTTTGCCTGGGAAACTTTGTTAAGAGTCACTAGTGCTTCATCTTGTAAAGATGGCATTTTTGTGCCATAAGTGAATACACTGCTTTCTGCAGAGCATCAAGGTGCATTCCTTCTAAGACATCATGTTAATGGCGAGCTCCCTTCAAGACTGTCTCCTGGCAGTTTCCATGATGCTAATTTCATTGAGATAAAGCTATACCTGAAGAAACAAATTCAATTCTTCATAACCAATGTGGGATATGTGTAGTGTGCTATAGACTGACCACTGTCAGCCATCACAGTACTAAATGCATGACTGCACTTCCTTACTTTATTTTACTCATTAGCTCTTTTTTTTAAATATTTATTTAGAGTTGGGTGTGGTGGCACTCGGGAGGCAGAGGTAGGAGGATTGCCATGAGTTCGAGGCCACCCTGAGAGTACATAGTGAATTCAAAGTCAGCCTGGACTAGAGTGAAAAACAAACAAACAAAATAAATAAATATTTATTTATTTCAAAAGAGAGAGGGAGGGAGAGAGAGAAAAAATGGGCACACCAAGGCTTCTTAGCACTGCAAACAAACCAGACACATGTGCCACTTTATGCATCTGGTTTTATGTGGATACTGGGGGATCAAACCTGGGACATCAGGCTTTGCAGGCAAGTACCTTTGACTGATGAAACACCTCTCCAGCCCCTATTGTTTTAATCTACCTTTGGTAGAGGGGAAACCTGAGACTCAGAGAGGTTGAGTAACTTAATAAAGTTATACAGCTCATTAACTGGAGCACCTGTTGTGGTAGTTTGAATAGATGGCCCCCAATATACTCAATGTTTTATTAGTTTGTTGTTTGCTTCTGCAGCCACCTGGCTGGAGACAGTGTCACTGGTGGATCTTAAAGTGTGGTGATAGGTTTGAGATTTCAATCTAAAGATATGCAAAGGCTGCCTAGATGGAGTTCCTGAAGTGTGCTGTGCTGTGTGGCTTTTGGCTTTTGGCTTTTTTTCTCTGTGCTTAGTCCTGTGAAGGCAGGCAAGCTTCTTCTGCCATTATGGAACTTTCCCTGGGTCTTTAAGCTTCAATAAATCCTTTCCTCTATAACTTTGCCTGCTCTGAAAGTTCATCCCAGCAAACCTGAAGTTGTCTGCTACACCTGTGATACAGAAACTGGGGTTCTTTGACAATGTACCAATATGATAATGCCAACACACCAATATGATACGGGAATTGAGGGTATCTTTGAGAGCAACAGAACTTCTCTTGGTAAAAGTTCCACTGAGTTAGTGGCCTCTGGGCTCTTGTCTTATGGATTTAAAGAATTAAAATCCCAGCTGGGCGTGGTGGCGCACGTCTTTAATCCCAGCACTCGGGAGGCAGATGTAGGAGGAACGCCGAGAGTTCGAGGCCACCCTGAGACTACATAGTTAATTCCAGGTCAGCCTGGGCCAGAGTGAGACCCTACCTCAAAAAACCAAAAAAAAAAAAAAAAAAAAAAAAAAAAAAAAAAAAGAATTAAAATCCCTAGACAAGAGGGTAAGCCTTTAGAGAGATTTTATTAGATTATTGATAGAATTTATAGCATTGAAGAGAAAGAAAGAAGAGGGTCCAGAAAGCCCCTGCTCATGAGAAGGTGGAAAGGAGTAAAGCCCCTCAAGAGGCCCTGACTGGGGTCTTTTACAGGTTCTGAATGGGTACTGAGCTAAGCGACCCTAATGCCAAGTTTCTACATCTGATGGGGGCTGAGCTAATCAGCCCAGTTGCCAAGTTTTTACATAGGCATACTAAATAGGTTTAATCCTTCTACATAGGGTTTCTACATAGATTTAATCCTAAATTGTAAGTATTCAGGAAAGGTGAACTCTTTTATAGGAAAGGGTCAGATTGAGTCTAAGGACAAACAGATCTAGGGAGGGAACTCTTTTAGACAGCAAGGGATAAGAAGAATCCAGAGCCTTTTCTGGCCTCTGGCAAAGTGGAGACTGCAAGGGCAGGCTCAAGAACATTTCTCCCTTTAACTATTAGGGGGCCTTGTTATCCTAAACTGCCTTATTTGGGACTCTAAGGCAGAATCTGTCCAATCTCAGATTCTAGCCTTTTAACCACAAGATCATGTCCAACAAAACCAGTGACTGATGTCTGCTTTCATTTATATGCTGAACAACATATTTCTGAACATATCCAAGAATTTGCTTCATGATGACTATTAGTTAAACAGAATTAAATGGAACATTCAGGTCCATATAATTTCAACACTCAGAAGAGTTAACACTCACATATGGAGGCATCTTTTTTTTAAAAAAAGGACTAAATTCAACCAAGCCTTGTGATGCAAGCCTGTAATCCCAGCTACTCAAGAGGCTGGGGCATGAGGATCAAAAAAATCAAGGTGTCTCTGGGCTAGAGGGTAAGAGTCAGGCCAACTTGAGCAACTTAAAGAGACCCTGTCTCAAATTAAAAGTGATAAAGAGGGCTGGAGAAATGGCTTAGCGGTTAAGGCGCCTGCCTCCTAAGCCTAAGAACCCAGTTCCAATCTCCAGATCCCATGTTTAGCCAGATGCAAAGTGACGCAAGGGCGCAATGCTGCACTTGACCACAAGGGGGCGCACACATCTGGATTTCGTTCACAGCAGCTGAGAGACAGCTGGCGCGCCCATCTCTATCTGTCTCCCTCTCTCTCTCTCTCTGTCTCTCTCTGTGTCTCTCTCCAAAAATAAATAAAATAATTAAAATTTTTTTTAAAAAAAAAGTGATAAAGAAACAAGACTGGGAATGTAGCTCAATGGTAGCTTGGTGTGAGGCTCTAGATTCAACCCCCAGCACTACTACCAGGCTCAAAATGTGTGTGCATGTGTGTACATGGTGTATATGCATTTGTACATGAATGTTCGTATATATGAGTGCCCGTGTGTGTATGTGTGTGCGTGTGTGTGTGCGTGCGTGCGTGCGTGTGTGTGTACGTGTGTAGGCCAGAGGACAACCTTAGATGTTGTTTCTCAGAAAATCTGTCCACCTTCTTTGAGACAGATCCTAGATTTCACCAATTAGGCCAGGCTAGACTGGCTGGCCATTAATCCCCAGGGATTTGCCAGGCTCTGCCTCCCTAGGAGTGAGATTACAGCCATGTGCTAACAAGCCCCCACTGATGTGGGTTCTGATGTTCAAACTCAAGTCCTCATGCTTACACTTTACCCAATGAGCCATCTCCTCAGCCCCACCCCAAAAGAAAATAAACAAACAACAAAAACTGTATTATTTCCTTTAATCCTCATAATACCCTTCTGCTAATTTCCTTATCCTGACATACATACATACATACATACATACATACATACATACATACATACATTTCTTTATTAATTTATTTTTTATTCAGAAAAGGAAACTTAGCATCTTCTGGGTGCTGAGAATGCCACGTTCTTCCTGAGCTTGGCAGGTGCTGCCTCGAGGTGTTTGTGACCCATGATGCTTCCTTCTGGGTTTTGATGGGTGGGAGGCCATCTGGTGGGCTGGCTGCCTTCATCATTGGTGGTGCAGGGTCAGCTTGTGCTGTGAAAGGGCTGTGAGCATGTCAGCATGATCACCTGAGGCCTTCCTTCTCTGCGCAGCAAGCAACACTTCCTCTCTTGGCTGTTGGTAGAACAGATTCCTTGCTGTCCCTCAAATATCCCATCCATCCCCAGAATTTGTTGATTATGAACTCTTTGCCCACAATTCCTTCCCCTCCTCAGATTTTCAGATCTACCCATTGTTGTTCATTAGGTAACTTTCCAAGTATTCATTGACCCATAGCACCAAAAACATCCTTACCCAGTGGAACTTACATATTAGGACAACAGTTTATCACTTATTATACTGTAACACAGAAAAGACCATTGTGCATGTGGACTGAGGCTGGCCTTTAGGCCAATGCCTTACGGTTTCAACACAGTTCTAACGACATGGTGCTCCCTCTGAACCCCACCTCCCTCATAAGCCACACAGACCTCTGCTTTCTGAATAACAACCTTGTGAGGCACACAGAGCCACCCTATTTTGGGCTAAGTCAAGGATAGGGAGAAAGAGAACTAAAGACCTTCCAAAGTGTTCCGCCATCTCTCCAGCTCAGCAGTTCAACCAGTTGCCCTTTTGGTCATGTTTCAGCATCACCTGCTGCCTGGAACCTCAGCTGTGTTTCTGTCCACAGGAGCAACCAGGAAGCATTCCTGACTCTGAACACCTGAACTGGGTTTTGCTTGTCAACTAACTCAAAAAAAAAAAAAATGCACAAATAAACTGTGCTTTAATAATGAGTAAACTATTTTTCTACAATGCAGCTACTAGAGTGTCACAATCCCAGTTCCCATTATGTCTTGGTTCCGAACTCAATATTTTTAATTACTTGACTTTATTGGTCAGCCAAAATGTAGAGAAAAGTTTCAAGTAATACCTTTTATTGGACTAATAGTAGAATATTGACAGATAAGCTTTGGGAATATAGAAAACTTCCCTCAAGGTCAGCAAAGGATTGACTCTGAGGAAAGGATTTCTGTAGTCAGAGAAGCTTCTCTGTCAATATGGTACAGCTTTTCCAATAAAAAGTATTACTCAAAACATGGTGGGGAGGTCTGCTTTGACTTCTATGAACATTATTGTGTAGGATGGAGCTGATGCAAATATATGATCTTTCCAAATTTTCATTTCCTCTCCTTAGAAATAAGGATGGTAAAAGCTATCAAACAGCTATTATGTATTATTAATGTTGGGGAAAACATTTTTATAATTGGGAATTTTAGTAAAATATGTGGTTCAATTATTATTGATCATTAATATACCTACATTATAAATAGCAATAAATTGAAGTTAACAGATAGCAAAGAGATGCTAACAGTGATAATTAGCATGGTGGCAATGATTTTACTTATGATATTAGTTGAAGTCAATTAGAACATTCCTCAGCCCCACTAAGGGCCCCCTGCTATGTGCAGGGAAAGATAGCATTTGTCCCGTATCATTGCTACACCTCTTTTCATTCTCACTGTAGATATACAGCATATGGGCTTCCTTATCCAAGCTATCAGGATGAACAATTCCATTAACAAATACTAACAACCTAAAAAAAAGCAAATGTATGCTCTATTGATGCTGTTCATAAGATCCCAACCAAAGCTCTGCATTCTGCTCTAGAGAGAACTGTGGGGCTGTAAACATTTTGATATTTGTAATATCCCACTTTGGAATACTACAGACAACAGTCCCCCTAGGTCCTTTATGACTAAATTTATGCAAATAACAAATAGCCTGTACTTTCTAAGCTCTAGGAGTCTAGTGTTGTCTATATAGACAAATATAGATACCACATATTTGAAAAGCCATGGTCCTCAGTTGCATAGATTAACCCTAACAGACCAGTTTAGTGTATTTGCTTAAATCTTAATTTTCCTCAAAATAACAGAGGTTGTATTAGCTATCGTTTTGGCTAAAAGCTGGTCATGTTAAAACAACTCATTGGGCAGCATGTTTGGAAGCAGCTAGCTACTTCTTGACAGGGCTTCTCCAGATGAGGCATACAAGTTCCAAGGGCAAGTTTTCTGAACAACCCCACAGAACTGGATGAAGACGTCTGAGCACTCTCCTTGAGAACTGTGTCTACAGGGGGACCATTTAAACTGAATCAGCGGAAAGCATCAATGAAAGAACTGCTTTTGGGGATTCTTTTTGCTAAAGAAATCTACATGCTTAAACATATTGATGTCTCAAATATATTGATGAATCCAAATTCAGCTATTGAGCTCATTTCTTCAGTAATTCACTTGACAGTTCTGTGCTGAATACTCCCTATGTGCTGGCCATTATGTTGAATGTCAGCTTGCTCCCAGTCTGTGAGAGAGGCAGGCACAGTAACAAACACAGTGTGATGGAAATGGAGTCAGCTCTGAAGAGTGAAGCCCCTTGGGGAAGCGGCTCAGTGGATAAAGTGCTCATCACTCGAGACTGAGTACCTGAGTATCTGAGTACCTGTGATTGATTGTCAGACCCCATGTAAGAACCTGAAAACTGGTGGGCTGCTAGAATCCCAGCACCCAGATGAGAGGCAGAGACAGAAAAATTTCCCAGAAGTTCACAGTAAATGCAACAAAAATAACAATAGAAGGATATACAAAGAAATCCCACCTTGAATGAGGTAGACCAGGGGGACAGACTCAAAAGCTGTCCTCTGACCTCCACATGTGTGCCATAGCAGTGCATGTACATGCGTGCATGCACACACACACACATCCACACAAACCAATAAATAAAAAATTTTCAAAAGTAAAAAGGAAAGAAGAAAGAGAGAGAGAGAGAGAGAGAAGCTCTCCAAAGACATGAGACTTGAGAAGAATTGAGAAGCAATGCATCAGGAAAAGATGGAGCTCAGGGAGAGAGGGCATCCAGAAGGAAAAGTCCAGGCCGAGGTCAAGAGGAGAGAGAACTCATGGTGGTCTGGGATAAGATGTCCCTTAGGGTCTCACATAGTGTGTCTCAGAGCTGCCTACACTGCCTCAGAGGCCTGGTAAAGTTTTCAGGCTCACCAGAGGCTTCTGCTTAGAGCCCTAGACTTGGTGATTGTGTGCCTCAGCCTAGCCTTTCCCATGGTGGAGGAGAAAAGGCCAGCTCATTACACGCCCTGCCCCAGGAAAGCCAGTGCTGCCACTCCTCGGCACTACTTGTCAGCCCTAATATCACTCAATCCAAAAATGTCCCTTGATGAGCAGCCATGTCCTTGCCTCTCAAACAGAATAAAGCTGGGCCTCCTGTTTCATGTCTAATTTCTCCAAAGGCTATTGACAAAGAAGTGTCCATCCCCCAAAAGCAAGAGCACCCCCAGTGAAAAGAACACAATGGCAAGAAAAGCAAAACTAGAGACAGAAACTTGAACTTGACTTTAACAGAGGAACAAGTTTCCAAACTTAAATATTAAGAAATCAATAAATCCACCCACAAAACCCAATAGTCCTATTTGATATTCAGGCCCATTGCCCCCCGGCTACTGCAAGATGGCTTGAAGAAAGGCAGTAACAATGAGAAGCCATGCTCCCCTTTTCCACTGCGGTTCAAACAGTGGTTACAATTAGCTCTGCTGGTTTGTATCCACAGGCGAACACCCCATGTGCCAAAGCGATTTTTGTAAGGGAGTTATAACCTTGGGAAATAGGATGTTACCTTTGCTTAAAAAATCTGAATGTACCCTTAATTATAGAGATACAAACACCACAGTAAAGGCAACATCGTCTTTGACTGACTGGGTGAACTGGGTCCTACAAACGTGCTGCCATCCCTGTCCTTCTCACGGTTCCCACTGTCAACTCTAAGGACACACACTAGGACAGATTCAAGAAAATTAATCAGTTCAAGAATGCAATGTCGGGCTGGAGAGATGGCTTAGTGGTTAAACATTTGCCTATGAAGCCTAAGGACCCTGGTTAGAGGCGCGATTCTCCAGGACCCACGTAAGCCAGATGCACAAGGGGGTGCATGCATCTGGAGTTCGTTTGCAGTGGCTGGAGGCCCTGGCGCACCCATTCTCTTTCTCTCTCTTTTACCTGCCTATTTCTGTATCTCTCTCTCTCAAATAAATAAATAAATAAATAAATAAATAAATAAAATATTTAAAAAGAAGCTTCTAACAAAATTAATACTTAAAAAAAAAAAAAATGCAATGTCTTCCAATCATGGAAACTAAGGCTGTTTTAAAGAGATATGTAATTTTATAAACCATTATTCTTATTTTATTAAGCTAGTAGGCTTACTGGGTTTTTTTTTTTTTTTTTTTTTTTTTTTTTTTTTTTGCTATTTCTGCTTTTTATGAGATAATAAGAACATGACCTATGAAAAGCCACAGTCCTGGGCAACAATCACCAGCAATTAGAGAAACACTGCATTGCTGAATAAGCTCTCCTTTGAGAAATGTCACAGGGCTGTTTTACATGTGAGAGAAATGGCCGCACGATGACTCATGCCTTTTCATAATTGGTCCTGTTCGCACCCTGTGGAATATGCCCTTCCAGAACACATGAAGCAGGCCTTCCTCAAGACCCCTTTGGGATCTCTTCTGATTCGCTACAGAGAGAAATTTTCCACTGTTGTTGTCATTATGGAGTGGCCCCTGCCCTGACGCCACTCATAGTCCAGTAGTTGTGGCTACAGATATTGAAAAAAACCTGACACAACAGTAGATGGACAGATGAGAATGTACAGGTGCATTGAGTGCACTAAACAGGGGCATTTAATCCAGTCAAGAAACTTGCCTGGAGACCATAGGTGAGTTGAATAAATGTGGGTGCAAAAACAAAAAAAATTATACATACACATATATACAATGGTAAGAGATGGCATGGTTAATTTCATTTCTGAGTTTAGGGATGTTCAGATGACTGGTAAAAGTTTATTTCTAGGTGTGTCTAGAGGATGTTTCCAGAAGAAATTAGTACTTGGATCAGTAGAATGAGTCAAGAAGGTATGCCTTCCCCAGTGTGTATGTAAGTGATCCAATCTGTTCAAAGCCCTCATAGAACAAAAAGGCAGAGAAAGGACAAATTCAATCTTTGAGAGCTGGGACACCCAGCTCCTCCTCAATCATCAATGTTTTTGGTCTTGGGACTTCAGAGTGGAATTCAGACTTATACCATTGGCATCCTGGAGCTCAGATCTTTGAGTTGGATTAAAACCAGCTCTCCTGGGTTTCCAGCTTGCAGAGTATAAGACTCAGCTTTCCTGAGCACATGAGACAACCCCTTATGATAAATATGTCTGCTCAATGTGCCTATCTCCTATTATTTCTGTGTGTCTAGAAAACTCTTACCAGGACAGATGAACTTCAACAGTGACCTGCAGTCAAGCAAGCAAGAAAGAAAGAAAGAGGGAAGAAGAAAGGGAGGGAGGGAAGGAAGGAGGGGAAGGAAGAAGGAAGGAAAGGAAGATGGAAAGAGATTGCAAATAAGCAAAATGACCTTTGGAGTCAGTGCTCTGGAACTAGTGTGGGAGAGGAGGAAACAAACTGGAATCAGAAAACTGAGGTCAAGGCCAAAGCTCAGGTTCCCCAAAGCTGAGTCACCCAACAAAAGCCATTTACCCTTAAGGTGGATTTTTTTTTTTTCTCTTTGGTGAAACTAGAATAAAAATTCACCTGCTCCTTCTCAGAGTTGTAGCTAAAGTGAAATAGCAAATGTGAAAATACCTTCTAAACTACAAAGCATTGCACAAACGTTAGTTATTGTTATTAAAACTAAAGCAGAAATGGGCTGGTAGGATTAATAGGATTTAGATACAAGAAAAAAAACAGAGATTATGAATATAAAGTGAAAGATAGTTCCCTTCCTTGCTAGGGTAATGGCCAAAATTAATTTCTCAAGCCTGGGAAATTTGCCAAAAATATAGGAAGGAGGTGCAAATTCTTATTTTTTTTTAAAAAAGGAAGAAATTTAAAATGTGATTTTTAAAAAAGCAGTGCTCAGAGGAAGGGAAGATCTATTCCTTATTTAAGATGTCAAAGAGGGAAGCAACACAGTAAAATATACTCTCAAGAATTTTCTTCAGCGCTAAGCTAATGACCATAGAGATGTCAGATGTGTTCAGCAGCTAAAACATTTTTACTGAGTACAGAGTCACAAAAGGAAGTTGAAGGCTGCAAGAGTGAACATGAGGGTGAGAAGTCAAGCTGAGGGGAAAGGGATGGGCAGAAATCAGATGACAAAAGTGTGGCCAGGTAGATCAGGGTCACTCGACAGCCAAGAAAACATGGGCAAAGTCGCGGATACCACCTAGACTGAGCATCTCTCACAGGTCTCTGCCCAGGGACATATGTGCAGCAGCTCCTGTTGTCTGGGGCATTTCAGAGGCAAGCAGAATGGGAGTGACAATGGCCTTGAGACCTGACATTTGTGGGCTAGTACCATGCTGAAAGTGATGTCAAAGATACTGGACTCTGATGCAGCTGCTTGCAGTGCAAGCTATGCTTCCAGATGAAGGGGGCTGCAGTCCTGGGTCTGAGGATCACACTGCTAGGTTCTTGTGGTCTGCAGCACTGCTGGGAGGCTTCTATGGGAATAGAGGTGTTAGAAGGCCCTGGCCCATTCTCTCTCTCTTTCCTCTTTTCTCTCTGTCTCAAATTAAAAAAAAAAAATTAAAAATGAAGGTGTTGAGAGAAGCAGCACATCGGGAGTGATGGCTTCCCAACATCACCATTATCAGTCTCTTCATTACAAACTAACATCCGTGCTTGTGTCAGGCATTGTGTGGCTGTTGCGTGTGCACAGCACCATTCACAGTGTGATTCTCCATGATGCCTGTACCAGTGGGTTAGAGTCTGAGCAGAGACCAGATGAAATGAGGGAGCAATCCATTCAGGACTTTGGGAGAAAGACATTCTAGTCAGAGGAATTCCAAGTGCAAAGGCCAGATCTGGGACCATGTTCCTTGTATGAGAGGAGTAGGAGGGTCAGCATGGAAGGATGGTGTGTTTTAAGAGCACACCAGTGGCAGGTCAGGTCAGACGGTAATGGAACTGTTGTGTATGCTGAGTCTTCTTGACAGTGGTGAGTTCTGTCGGCTTGTGGAGCCGTGGTGGTTCATTAAATGGCAGCCATCATTATCATTTCTTTCCCAGCAATCATGACTACAGACAAGAAAGGTCACTTGGATTTTAAATCTTTAAGAAATAATTCTCAAATGACAAATGGAGGAAAATTCTAGATCTGAATGGTATTTCCTGTCTCTGATTTCTGGCTCCCTATCCCCTAGGTCATGTGCTGTGTGATGTGCTCGGATGGCGTCTGCTCTCAGGGAACATAAGGGCTGTGGACGTGCCTGGGCCTTACGTACTGGCTCCCAGATGCAAGCACCAATGGCTTGACTTCTCACTTTTCAGTTAAGGGCGGGCCACACTTAGCCAATCATTTGGAATCCTTGTTTTAGTCATTTCACACCATGTCGGTATTTCTGCCTCTGTCTCATGCACGAATATATTATTTTACAAGCCTGCTCATCTGCTCAAGAGACTCAAGAACACTACCTGGCAACTGAAAGTGAGGAGGTAATTGCTAGCATTTTTGGCCACTTCATGCTCATATGTTCTTTATTCAAAGGTAAACGAAGCCCACAGAATATAGTAGACAGAGCTAGAAGGACTTCTTCCATCTCATTGCTAGATTCACAATGCACATTGTGACTCAGAGCTTGGTAGCCACAGGATTTAGAATACCTCAGTTTATCTGTGCAAACTTTCCTTAGCTGCTGCCGCTCCCCGAATCCACCCCTTACACATGAGTGTTGGGTAGGATACACTGAATAAAAAATATACAAAGGCTTAATTTTTCCCCAGCCTACAAAGATCTCCAAATCTTTACTATTCCACACAGCTGCTTAGAACAGACAACAGTGGATCTATTGTCCATGATTCAAACTGAGGAGGAGGGAAAATACCATTAACCCTTGAAGACAGAATTAGCTTATTCTTTGGATTTTGCTGCATACTATAATGTGTTTGTGGCCATATTTGGATCATATCCGGTAAGAAGCAGAGGAACACAGGGATAATAGATATCATTCAGATAATAATTAGCCATGTTCTTGCAATAGCGGGATGTGAAGTCAAAGGAAAACACTAAAAATGTTGTTTTTTTGGATCATGACAAAGAGCTTTTTAAGTGAGTTTGAGCATTTTTTGTGGTTGACTCATGTCTGGAGGCCTCACTGTGGTCACCAAAGCTTCAACTTTTGTACTTTTAATTTCTGTCTTTAACAATTTTAAATGCTAAATAACACAAGGCTTCTTATTGCCAGAAAGTACATATAGTTTCCCTTTGTTCCTTCTGTTTTCTTTTTGTGAGCAAATGCTACAATTTTAGATCACATGTTTTAGTCATTGTTTGAGATTAAAAGAAATTAGCATGTCTTGGGACAATGGGCCCTATAATTTCACCATTGATGTCTTAAAACATAAAGTCAGTCCTATAAATTTGAGCCTACATTTTTTAACTTCATCTAAATTATGTATTATGTCATGCTTGGTAAGTTAAATGTCCAGTGGCAAGAACATGAATAACTATATTATGATAGCATATCTATTTATAGGGGAAAAAGACTAGAAGGAAATAAAACATGATACTATCAATGATTCAAGATGCAGAAGTATAGATAATTAATTTCTTCTTTGTCTTTTTATATATCCCCTAAGTTTTCCTTAATAGTCAGAAATTGCTTTTATAACTTTTAAACATTTGAAATGTTTAGTTGCTAAAAACAATCCAAAAACTTCAGTAGATCATTTATACATTAAAATCATATAAGGAGGCTGGGAAGGTGGCTCAGCAGTTAAAGGCACTTGTTTGCAAAGCCTTATGTTTCCCTGTTCAATTCCCCAGTACCTACATAAAGCCAGATGCACAAAGTGATGCATGAGTAGGAGTTCATTGGCTGTGGCAAGAGGACCCATTCTCTTTCTCTTTCGTAAATAAATAAATAAATATTTTATTTATTATATTTTATTTATTTACAAGACAGAATTGGCACAACAGGGCCTGTTGCTGCTGCAAACAAACCCCAGGTGCATGTGCCCCTTTGTGCATCTGGCTTGACGTGGATACTGGGGAATTGAACCTGGGTCATTAGGCTTTTTAGGCAAGTGCCTTAACTGCTGAGCCATCTCTCCAGCCCCAGCTTTGATTTTTATAACATACACAAAAACTGCTCTACGGGAACAGATATTGCTTGCTGCTCATTCTAGGAGTTTTTCATGTGTGCAGAGAAAAAGATTAGGGGGCTGGAGAGATGGCTTAGTGGTGAAGGCACTGCGAAGCCTAAGGATCCAGGTTCAATTCTCCAGGTCCCACGTAAGCCAAATGCACAAGATGGAGCATGCATCTGGAGTTAGTTTGTAGTGGCTAGAGGCCCTGGCATGCCCATCACCCTCCCCCCATCTTAAATAAATAAATAAATAAATTTAAAATCTTAGAAAAGAGAGAGAAAGATCAGGGAAATTCATATTTAGCTTTGGTTTCTCCACTTAGTTAAGATGTCTTCAAATATCAGCCCATTCTTCTTAACACTTCATACACCATCTGGATGCCTAAGTCAGAAGAGAGAAAAAGTACACTGAAGAATTTTGTGGCAAAATCTATGTGAGGATTAATAGTTGCTGTGCAGAATCACCCTGCTTGGGCTACATTTTGGCACTGCAAGCATGAACCCTTCCCTCCTCTTGTCAGACTCTCCGGAGATAAATTTCCAGGCCTGGTATTTCACTGATTGTCATAAGGTACTACTCAGGCATTCTCCCTTTCCGTCCAGTTCTTCCTTCTGCTGGCTGTCTTGGTCCTGATTTGGGAGAGCTGGTGACCACTGAGAGACCCTCCAAAGCAGATGCCCTCTGGTTCTGGGGGACCTTGCCTCTCAGTTCTTTCTTGCAGCCCAAGCTGTGGAACTTCAAAGACAAGTGCTGAGCAGAGCAAGGACGCAGGGGGCAGAGGGGCATGAGAACTGGGCCTTCCGTACTCCTGCTGAAACAGACTAGCTCTGTTCCTAACCCATACACCCCCACCCCAATTGCTGATGCTCAGCAAGTGAGAAATGTAAAAATGTCCCTATTAACAAAAATAATAGGATTTTAAGTGGAAATGTTTGGTAACCTTTGTTCATTAATAAGGTAATAGAAGGATTCCAGTATCTTTTCTTTGATCTTTCCAATGCCCTACTTTGAAGAAATTTGCCAGAATATGTCTCCCTTGAGGAGTAAGGAGTGGTTGTGTTTCCCCTGAGGGCATGGAGGAGGGGTGTACTAGATCAAAAAGGGGTCAGGTCCAAAGAAAGGTCTCCTGAAAAGCAAGTTATTTAGCATCAAATATGAACCTGGTCTGGGGAGATAGCTCAGTGGTTAAAGGTGCTTGCTTACAAAGCCTGTGGGCTCAAGTTCAGTTCTCCAGCACCCACATAGAAGCCAGATGCACAGAATGGTGCAAACATCAGGTAGCAAGAGACCTATAGGGTATGCACATGCATGCATCCAAACAAATAAATTTTTCTACGTTTTTTATTTATGACAGAGAGAGGGAGAGAGACAGAGAGAGAATTGGCATGTCAGAGCCTCTAACCACTGCAATCGAACTCCAAATGCATGTGCCACCTTGTGTGAAACTGGCTTATGTGGGTTCTGGGGAGCCGGACCTAGGTCCTTTGGCTTTGCAGGCAAGCATCTTAACTGCTAAACTATCTCTCCAGTCCATCATTTTTTTTAATGAACATGACAAACTAAACTTCCACACCTAGTGTTATTCTCATTCCAAGTACTTCTTCCCTCTGCCTCTGGCTTTGGAGGGAATTATCACTGGGTGTGGAGTATCATTCAGTATATATATACATGAGTGAAAAAGATATGGTACAGATGCACAATGGACTGCTATGTGGTCTTAAGAAAGAAGAAAACTGGGGTTAGCGTGGACAAACTTGGAGGACAGTATGTTAGCAAGCCAGACATGGAAAGACAAATGCTGCACAGTATCCCTTATGTGGGATTGAATTTCTGTTGCTTTTATGTGGAAATTGTGTTTATTTTTTTTTTCTTGAAGCCATTTTTGTTCAGTTGATCAACAAGCGCACATAGCACATCCATAGCAAGAATTCAGAAAGCTTTATGTGATGGATATTATTCCCATCCTATAGGTGGGAAAATAGAAATTTGACAAGGCTTAATAGCTGGGCCAAGGCCACAAAGTTGTATATAGAAGAACATAAGTTCTATCGACTACATTTACTGACATAATAATGCAGGCATCATCATCCTGAAAAAGAAAAGATGCTCACGAAAACACTGCCATCATCTCCATTCTGCTCAACGCAGCAAGTGCCCATTGCACATCAGGCTGAGAAACCACCAAAGCACTCACTGCTTTGTGAGATCTACTTTGGCTTTAAGAAAATCCACCCAATTTAGCTGGACTTTGTCAAATAAAGGCCCTAATTGTCCACATGATAGGAGACGCAAAATTAACATCGGCATTAAGGTAAGGCTCTTCCCAGGGAGGTTAAATTGTCTCTGACCATTATCTGGAGACTAGGCTGGAATGATTAGGCCAAGGAAGCTGGCTGACAAAGTTAAAAAGCTTCCCATTCTTTGAGGAAGCTTGAAAGACACTTCATGTCACAGGGTTTTTAACCTTTGCTTTTTGTTCTTTACATGATGATTTTGACCTGGGGAGAGTGCAATAAAACAGACACCATCATGCTAAGAGGAGTGTAAATTTATACAACCATTTGGGAAACAATACTAGTAATAAGCAACCAAAGCCCAGAAAAAGAGCTTTGCCCTTGGCCTTTAATTTCTCTTGAATCTACAACAAAGGAATTGTGAGGATCATGGGGAAGTCTTATATCCAAGTCTGTTCATACAATCATGTTTCTATAGGAAAATTTCAAAACAATTTAAGTGTCTGATATCCAGCCAGTAGTTGAAGCTTAAGTATATTAAGGTATACAGTGAAATGTACATAGCCATTACAACATGTTTACAAAGCCGTGTCAAATTATGTCAACATGAACCGTGTTACCATGTGCAGTTGAAAACATACATCTCCAGCTGGGAATTTATGTTGCTCAAGTTGGTAGAGTGTTAGCCTAGCATCTAAAGACCTGGGTTCAATCCCCAGCACACATAAAACTGGGTGTGGTGGTACATGTCTATAATTCCAGCACTCAGTAGGTAAAGGCAGGAGAATCTATTCTGCTACACCTCCACTCAAGGAATTGTTACAGAAGTAAATGTTAACATGAAAATACTTAAAGGTAAGAAGCACTATCAGCCATATGAAAGAGATCTTATTCTTATTTTCTAGGTAAGGCTAATGGAGAGGCAATACAAGTACCAAGGCAGTCCAAAAACAAGTAACAGAGCCTGGAGTTGAATCCAGATTCCTGATACCAACTCCCACATCCTTAACTAGTCTTAAAATACTGCTTGACAGAAGTAAAGGAGGGAGGATAGATCAGATTGGAAAGGAAGTCTGCCATTTAACAAATGTTGAGTTTGAAATGTATTCTTCAAAACGATGTCAAAAACACCAGATTATTAAGATGAACTTTATATTTTCTGACTGTTGAATATATTTTAAAGAAAGAAAAAGAAGTATATTGCAATGTCGTTCTATAGAATTAAATAATAACAATATGTACTTGAGTGGGTGAGAGGTAAGGAAACCCAGAAAAGGAGCCAAACAGTTGTAAAAAAATAAAATAAAATTTAAGTAGGAAGAAGGAAGATGACATGGACAAGAGAAAAGAGGGATGGGAAACCGTCACTTACAGATATAGGAGGAAAGTTGGTGCAAACTTGGTGGATATATTCTAAGGAAACCTTCCTCACAGAGTGAGGAGGGAGCTGCCAGAGGCTGGGCAGGAGAATGGATGGAAGACAAACACCCTCAGGACAGGAAGATATCAGCAAAATAACTGAATTAGTGGAATCTTCATGGTAATTGTGGTGATTTCAAGAATTACTGTGCCTTGAAAAGAAAAGTGATCATTGAGAAATAACCAAGCATCTATCGATGTAGAACAGGCATATGACTCAGGATGTTAGAACTGCCATCCATATATCTTATAGATTTCATTTGTATACATATAGATATGATATATAAATATGTATGTTAGAAATAGATATGAAGTAAGTGGCCTAAGAAATAGTTCTCCAGGGAATTTAGTAAGGAGATAGATCTCACTACCCTTTATTATTTTAAAATATTAATATCTAACCAGTTATTCATTTTTCAGGATGACACTTTATCTAATTTTGCATAATGTGCAATAGGTCACTGCAGGGACTCTAAAAATTCAGGAGGTCTTTTTATCACAGTGGTTAAAATATCAACCCTGGCCTAGGTTTGAATCCCAACTCCAATACCTCCTTGCAATGGGATTTTGAGCACATTATTTAATTTATTTAAGCTTTAATTTCCTTGTCTGTGAAATAAAAATAAGAATAAATACTCAACAAGGAAAATTACACCAAAAAATTTTAAAGATAAAATATGCATAAAAAGCACATGACAGTGCCTGACCCAAAGAAAGCACACAGAGAAAGCTAGCTGCTCTGGAAGCTTCTTGAGAGTAAGCACTGTTGTGTTGTTCTTTTTTCTTTGTATACAGAATGTCTGACACAATTTCTGGAACATAATACATAGACTTTAGCTAAATAAATAGCTGTGAAATAACAGGGGAAAAAAGGAAAGAGGAAAGCTGGGAAGAGGAGACAAGGAGACGTTTATCATACATACAAGGCAGAAATGGAGAAGGAATTTTAATCCTAACAAGAGATTTAGGGTGCTAGCTTTTGTTCACTTCTTTAGTTCATTTGTTTCTTCTAAAAAGGACTGGAATGCAGATGCTGAATCATACATCAGGAGGCAGATTGTATAAACCTAGAACCTATTTGTTTTGCTTTTAAAGTAAATTCTTTAGCATTAAGGAACTCTGGGAAGTAATTTGGGTCTTATCTAGAAGGAGAACTTAACTGGCTGTCCAAAATCATATCAAATCCACTGGGGGTGAGAAGGGACTTGACTTTTGTCTTTTGACACTCAAAATAGTTAGGTATATAACAAACCAGATTTCACTCTCCTTTTCTACTTTTTCCCCCTTGCTCGCTTGCACTGGGTTTACTGTGCTAACAATCACTTCCACCATGCTGTTTGACCAGCCAGAGGACTATATCAGCCTTGTTCTTAGAATCCCCAGTGAAATGTTGCTGGGAACAGGGTTATCCAATATGGTAGCCACAGCCATATGGGCTTACTGAAGACTAAAATGGAACTAGTCCAAATTGACATTGTTCTGACAGTAGAAAACAAACACCAGACCTTTCTGGGAAAAAAAATAAACAAACTTGTCAGTAATTTGTATGTTGATCATATATGATTGTTTTAATAGTTGGGTTAACTCAAATATATTACTGAATATAATTTTATCTAGTTTTTCCATTTTAATGTTTCTATCCCAATTTAAATTACATATGTAGTCCACATTTGTGGCTTGCATTATATTTCTATTAGAAAAGGAAAATCTTATCCTGGTGTGGTGGTGCACGCCTTTAATCCCAGCACTTGGGAGGCATAGGTAGGCTGAGTGCCATGAGTTCGAAGCCACCCTGAGAATACACAGTGAATTCCAGGTCAGCTTGGGCTAGAGTGAGACCCTATTTTGAAAAACCAAAGAGAAAAAAGAAAAAGAAAAGAAAAAGAAAAAAACTATAAACTTTTGCTAGATGAATGACCAAACAAACAAATGAACAATCACAAAGGTTCTAGATAGACTAAGACCAGCCTGTTCCTTATAGGATGGAGCCTAGCATCATGCTGACACACACAGTTTCCTTACTAATTGGGAAATCCCTAAATTACTTGGCATAAAAACCATCAGTGATAGAATTTGTAATATATCTGTTCTTAAAAGACCCTATATTTTTCCCTAACCAGAAAAAAGAAAGAAAAGAAAAAGAAGGAGGAAGGAAAAAAATGGCAGCTTTATATGGTAAAGCAAAGAAGATTGTAATCTTATAACAAGATTAAAACTTCATAATAGAGTACTTACAAGGAGGCCAATTTGAAAAGGGTATGGAGAACATACATTATGTTGAACTATGAGTTATTCTATGTATGGCTAAGACTGTGAGAAGGAAATGAGAAGGAAAATTACAGAGGCAATAGGAGAAAACGGAATTTTATAGCATTTGGAGATAATCTTCAAAGAAAAATGCTAGAAGTAATGCTTTTGATGAAAAGAAAAAGTGCCCAAGGAACCAGTAATTTTTGTAAGCTGTCTGAAATCATCCAAAATATATGGAAGAAGTAGTAAAAACAGAAAGAAGGAGGAAGGAAGGGATTCATTCCACAAATCGGGAACCCACATTCCAAAATGGCAGCAACTGATGCCGTCTATGTGGTACAGTTGTAGAAGATGGTTTGATTTTTTTTCATTGTGCTTTTTTTCATTTGCTCAAATTCCTATAATGAAATTATATTTTGTAATCCAAAAGAAAATGCAACCACTTGTTTTAACTAAGAAGATGAGCAGGGGAGAGAAGCTAAGCATCACGATGGAATGACAGCCAGAAAGAGGATGGGGAATCTGGAATGAAAAACCATCAGATGGCTAAGCAGAGCCTGTCATGTAGGAAACTGAGATCAAATAGCCACAAGAATGATGGAGTGGGCACCAGCAGGGAGTGGACCAATGAAAGACCACATGCAAGAATTCAGGATTCAACCTTCCAAGCTCAAGAGAACTAAGGGAGCAAGACAAATGAACCAACTTTCAAAGGCAAAATGATGATGGATAGACCTTGGCACAGCCAAAGCCTAAGAAGGAAAGAAGGGTCCTGAAAACAAGTCCTAAACTTTATTAGGTCCCACATCCCCCAGCAAGGTTGAAAGAGAAAGCAGGAAGTGAATCAGTTAATTGTATAGCACTCATAAATGATAAGAAAGAACATCCAATAATGAAACAGATGCTAGAGATTCTATACATACTGTTCTGCCAAATGCTAGTAAGTGTATAAGCACTTTGGTCTGCTTTTTTTATGGCTACTTATACTTTAGCTTGAGGAATCATTTATCCCATACATGTTTATTGAGAACTTACTCTCTTCCAGGGCCTACGAGGACAGAACTAAAATAGGAGGCTAAAAGTCCAGCAACAATCTCTAGCTGCTCTTGTCCCAATCTCTAGCAGATTTCTTGCCCCTGTGGCTGAACCAATGAAATGCAAATTCTCAAAGCATAGTACATGGTCTTGATAGGAATATCTGAATATATTTTAAAATCCCTGTTGCTTAGAATATATTAGGTAGTCAATAAAGATTTGATTGAAAGGGTTCAAGACCACTGAGGAAACAGAACAGTATGTATAGAATCTCTAGCATCTGTTTCATTATTGGATGTTCTTTCTTGTCAATTATAATGAAGACAAATCAGAGTTCAGAAGACCAGGAGAAGACCGCCATTTAGCCATGTCCATGAAGACTCAAATAAGTCAGAGAATAGTAAACAGTAAGCAATTACATCCAAGACCTAAAAGTTATCCACTCTACCTAGTACTATCAAATTTAAGTGCATGGACATCAGACCTTTAATCTATATTTATATGTTATAGTTTTTTAAATAAATAGTCTTCAAGTACACTCGTAACATCCTTCCTGTAAAGTGCTTGTGTGGCACCTTTGTTAATTCTTGATTTTGTTACTTGATGGAAACTGTATTAGGTAAAAATTCAACAATAGTGAATAAATATCTATCTTATAAACCACAAATTTAATAAAGAAGCAACTTTTGGATGAAAATTAAAGAAAACCTGGGGCACTTTGAATGGATAAATGTAGAGAAAGAATAGGAGACCTCCCTGGACAGCAGTACCATCAGTCCTGTAGGGGATGTCCCCCAAACATAGCTCTAAATACCAGGAGAGTCCCAGCTTCCCCCTTTACATTAATTTTAATTTATTTTTATCTGAAGAAGAGTTTTGTCCATTAAGTGGTTAAAACTTAAGGTTATCCATCCAAGGAGTAGGAAATGAAGGTTCTCAGTTTGATGGACAATAGCTCAGAGATCCCTGATGTCCCAAAATATTAGGTTTCTCTTCTCATAATGTTGGAAATATTGCCTACTGTCATGATTAATCTGAGCCACAGCACAAGCTGATTGCAGGTGACACAGTCACAGAGCAGTGCCCGTGTTGGTTTCCACACCCCGTCAAATCTGCTACAAATGCAGGGGTGAATGGGAGAGAACTGTGATACCAGGTTTCCTGGTGGCTAATAGATTGTGACATGAAAGAAGGAAACCTTTATTTTAATTCAAAAAACAAAAGCCAAATAGCAAAACTTATGTACGTGCTGAACTTTTTTTTTCTTCCTCAAGTGGAAAACATTGACTTGCTAACAACTCTTGGCTGGCATCAGGGGAAAGTGGAGGTATTTGCAGATGCGGAGGAAGACATACAAAACATTTTTCAAATCAAAGGCTTGAATTATTGCACTGAGTTCATGAAGTTTCACAGGCATCTAGACACACCATTGTCTTCACCCTGGAACAAGCTGCCTTTCTTTCTAGAAAGAAAACAACCCAATGTTCCTCACAATCACATCTGTATGTAGCAGGCAGCTATCTATATTTTGAAATTCTTTGCATTGTCTGTGGAAGGGTGTGCTGTTTGGACCGGACAATGGAAACATTGATTTTAAGATTTTTGAATTTGGGTTGTACAGAGCAAACAGTGAAAGAAAACTGCCGGCTTTCAGAACTACAACAACAGTGCTCTTACATAAACTTGCTTCTCTCCTGGCTTTTTTACATGGCCAAAGATCAATACTGCTCATTCAACCAATGTTATTAACCCCATTTATCAGCTTCTCCCTCTAAAAAAAAAAAAATTGAAAGGATCTTGTCGACAAAGTTATGTCATCTTCCGCTCTGAGCAGATAATTCACTTTGTTGTGCTCCCTAACAATCGAGCCTTGTTTATGAACTTACATTTATTAAGTGAAAGTATTTGGAAACTGATGGTACATTCAAGTTTGGTTGCCATGGGCAGTAATCATGGCCGAAAGTCATGACCTCTCCGTTATGCAGTGAGTAACTAATTGAAATGATACAAATTACTCCGATTCTCTGTCTGCCAATTTAGAGCCTGGTTCTGGTCAAGGGTCAAATGAGCTCCTATTCATGAGCCATGTTTGAAGTGGCGGCTACCATACCAAGGGGGTGTGCTGTGGCCACTCTTCCTGCTTTGGACTCAACCCCGTACTTCGGGGACGCAGTAAAGCAGGACGTTCCAGAGCCTACCTTAGCCAGCACATCAAACGCTTGCTGTTGTCACTCCGTTTGTGCTACTTATCAACAGCACCGGACATGGTTTGCTAAACTTTACTGGCTAGAAATAAATGTATCCAGAAGGCACTTAGGGAATCCATCCTCTTTAGCCTGCATATTTCATCAGCTCTCTGATATGCCCAAGGCAGAGAAAACCAAACGCCATAGACCCCAACAGAATGATTCTCATCTTATCAATTCCTATCAAGTGTCATCGCTCTCAGCTTCTCTCTGCCCAGAACACACACACATACCTGCCAAATAAATAAGACAAATTAAAAGCCTAAAAGGTATATAGCCCACACATTCTTCCTTCAAAGCATAATCAGGATGATTATCTCTGTTTGAGAAATGACACTAAATGTTAATCTAATTGAATCTGGGAAATGTGGCAGTAAAAAGTTAATAATTTACAGAGAAATTGTTCTTCAGGAAAGTCTGAGTGAATACCACTAAATGAATTTCGGGAATCTTGCTCAGAGGCTTACAGGATGTGTAGCAAATGCAATCGCTTACTTTCAATATGTTTTTTACAGTGCCCAAACTATTTGCTTTAAAGAAGCGTGCTGGCTCATGTGTGTATGTGTGTACACAGACAAAATCCAAGGAAAAAGCAAGGCGGAATGTCTCTTCAAACCAATCAAAAGTACGAGGAGGAAGTTATTTGAATGTTTAAACTTTAGCCTAAAAATTTCCTTCAAGAGATGGCCCCAACACTTTCAAAAGCAAGGTTCTTTAAGATTGATTTGCAAAGAAAAGCTTCCTTTCCACTGAGTTAATTCCTCTTATTTTGTAAAAAACACTTTATTTATTATTTATTTGCAAGGACAGAGAGTGACAAAGAGAAAGAGAGAAAGAGAAATGGGTCCGCCAGAGCCTCCTCTGCAACCAAACTCCAGATTCATGTGCCACTCTGCATCTGGCTTTACAAGCATACTGGGAAATGGAACCCTGACCATCAGGCCTTTCAAGAAAGCACCCTTAACCACTGAGTAATCGTTTCAGCCTCTCATTCTTATTATTTTAACTGCAGAAATTTCACATGGAGTTTTTTAAAGCAGTATAAAATTCACAAGGCAGGTTGGTAGAAGGTTAGCTTGAACCCCCCCCTGTATTACTTCACTTAGAGAATCTCCACAACAAATCTCTATAATTTCTTTCATTGGAAGGCAGAGCTTTGCTGAGCCCAGAACTAAGTTCAAATCTCAGCTTTGCTCCTTGCTTTGAACTGCAGGCAAATAATTCATTTTCTCCTGACACCAGTTTTCTGAAATCCCATAGGAAACATTTTCACACAGCATCTGACCAAGAGTGCATGCCTTTATCATGACAGCTCTTCTGATTGCATAAAGAGAAGACCCCTGCCCGCCCCCAGTGCAGCTCTGAATAAGACCCAGGATGCAAGTATAAAAGTGAACTTTCAGGTATGCATTCTAATCAGTTGAGTAGCTTACTATTATCATTACAGCTGTATAAATTCACAAATATTTCTTCTACAGAAGAGTCTAAATCTAAGAAGTCAGTTTATTTTTACTTACCTCATGGCAAAAGAAACAGGCCCTGGATGTAAAAGAGTGAACAAAGTCGAAATGTTTTCTGTCCTCACCCAGCAGACAGCCTTGCAGGAGCTAAAGCCTCAATCCAAGTAAATCCCAAGACCAAGTGGGGGCAACTGAGTATTATGGGAGTGCAGCCCGGGGTCTGCCCTGCTCTATTTTGTTCTGAGTAGCCCTCACTGCTTATTCTTAGTGAGAAAAAGCTAGAAATAATCTGTGTCATGGCTTTTCCTCCCGAATGCCATTGACCATTTTTAGGAGGTGAGGGAGGCAGATATATGAAGGTTCTCACAGTACCCATGGCCAGTCTGGTCTGATTTTAAGGTAAATTACAGGACATTCCACCTCTGCTTTGCCCAGCCAGCCCTTCCCTCTTTCCATAGGCTTTTCCTAGCAAATATCTCATCCCACTCCATGCTTTAAACCCATCTCCTGTGTCACCTCCTCCATGAAGCCTTTCCTGATTCCCCAAGCCAGATTGTCCTTTCTTCCTCAGGATTTCTCACACTCCGGAAACACTGCTGGTATCACTCCCTCATCTGGCTTCTGAGGAGGCCTCTTGATGAGATTCTTGAGTTGTATCTCTAAAAGCATTCACCCAGGACTAAAGGATGGCTTAACAGTGTGAGGCTCCAGGTTCGACAAAACAAGCAGGCCCACAGACAAGCAAAAGCTGCTCGGAACATCTGAGCACAGTCCTTGGCAAGCAAACCCTCTTCATTTGTCTCGGTGAGTGCCCGGGAGAGGAACTTCTGTACTCCATAGCAGGTCTGCCTTTTCTGAGGAGGTTGTACCATTTTTCCATTTCCACTTCTTTGTCCCTCCTAACATTAAGAATGGTGCTTTTTTCTTTAAAGACAAGCTCTCATTCTGTAGCCCAGGCTGGCCTCAGTCTCCTGAATGCTGGGATTAAAGAAGCAATCCACCACATCCACCCTTGTCATTCATTTTAATTTTAGCCCCTGCAGAGGATATGTAGTGATATGCTATTTTAATTTACATGATATAATTTTTGACCATTTGCATATGTTTTCTTTTTTTTATTTATTTTTTAAATTTATTTATTTGAGAGAGAGATACAGAAATAGGCAGGGAGAGAGAGAGAGAGAGAGAGAATGGGTGCGCCAGGGCCTCCAGCCACTGCAAATGAATTCCAGATGCATGCACCCCCTTGTGCATCTGGCTTACGTGGGTCCTGGAGAATCGAGCCTCGAACCGGGGTCCTTAGGCTTCATAGGCAAGCGTTTAACCGCTAAGCCATCTCTCCAGCCCATGTTTTCTTTTTTAACTTGTGTATTTTCTTTTGTAAAACATCTATTAAAGTCTATCTCTCTCTCTTTCTCTGTCTGTCTCTTTTGCTCTTTTTGAGGTAGGGTCTCACTCTAGCCCAGGCTGACCTGGAACTCAGTCCATAACCCCAGGCTGGCCACGAACTCACAGAGATCCTCCCAAGTCAGCTTCCCCAGTGCTGGGATTAAAGCTGTGCTCCACCAAACCCAGTTCTTATTGAAGTCTTTTGTCACTTTAAAAATTTGAGCTCTGGGAATTTACTAATTCAGTAAGCTCTATAAATTATGCCCCCAGGTACTGCAGTGCCATGATTCCTGATAGATACCAGGACCCAATAATTCCATAAGTGCTTCTGTACCAACTGACTAACTTAGCTAGTATGTGCTGACTAATTTCCTTATTTGTCTATTTGTGACCTAGTTTATTTTGTAATGCTGAAGATCAAATCCAGGACCTTGTCTGTGTGAGACAAGGGTTCTGCCAATGAGAAAATGCCCAGCACCCTGCACAATGTTATTCATAGTACTAAAACCTGGAAATTATCCATATTTCCATCTATAGGAAATGAATAAACAAATTGTCATCTATCCATACAATGGAATGCTACTCAGCTATAAGTGGAACTGATTACTAAATGCAACAACATGGAATAAATTTCAAGTCTTTATACTGAGTAAAACAACGCATATGACGGGATTCCCTTTAGATGAAATTCTAGAAAGAGCAAGTGAACCATCCGTCACAGAGAACATGGCATTGTGACCAGGTGTAAGGATGGGGAGTAGACAACAAGAGGGCACAAGAGACAATATGAGGGTGATGCAAATTTTGTGGCCTTGACTGTGTAAGAGTTCACAGTATAGAGACTTGTCAAAGTTCATCAAATTGTACACTTAAGATGGCTACAGAATGGTACATGGAGGCGGTAACAATAAAGTTGATCTTTTCAAACTTTCCATGAGTACTGTCAAGGAGAAATATAGGTTGCATTGGAAAGTAGACTATGTCTTATAGTGAGTAAGAATGTTTGACCAACTATAACATTAGTTTGGTTTGAATCTGATACTGTATTCTAAACCAATTATTCCCTGTGTATATCACTTCTTTAAGGACATAATATGAGGGAAAGAATTTGTGTTTATTAAACACCTTTTGTAAGCCTAGCAATGACCTGGGAGGTCAGTGTTCAAAGCCCCATCCTCAGTACCATGGCAGCCAGGTTAGCTTCTGTGCTCTTTCCCTGGGAACTGGACAAGCAACGATGAGTCAGAAAGTTTCATTGAAACCCACCCTCTCGGAGACTGGAAGACATGTTGCATTGCTACTGATGTTCATTTCGTGGTTTTTATCCAGGTCCCAGTGGAACAAATACCGTAATGAGGATTCAGAAGAGAGGCCAGAGACTGACTGTGAGCCTGAAGGCATGCCTCCAGGCTCTGCTACCCGGGGTGCTCACTCTGTCCCCCTCGCCAGCTCTGGAGCTGTTTGCCCAAGAACAAAAGGATTTCAGTCTCCCTTGCTAATAATCCAACTTCACAAGCATGAAATTTACAGACACATACAAGAATTCATCATTGAAACCTTTTCCCCTTGTCATGTTCAGCTGCTGAAAAGTGGGCCCACTCCTAGATATGAATGTTAATTTTGAGAGAGGGGAGAGAGAGGGAGAGAGGATAAGTTTTCTGAATCATCTCCAAGCAACCTCCCCCACCCCACAAGCTATAGGTTATTATCTTGGGAGTTTAACCTTTTGGGGAAGAAAGAGGCTCTGTACAGCATTGAGTTTGGGAAATTTTGCTTAATTTTATTCTCATTATGAAACCCAACTGCTTCTTCTTAATAAATAAAATATGCTTATAATGTAAGTACCAATAACTCAATCTATAAGGTGAGTTTTAGAAAAGAATAACACTTAAAAGTCCTAAAACAGCGACTATTTGATCAGAGCCAAACCAGTGGCACTGACTGGTTTTGCACATTTACCCTGTCTCCTCCTCATCATGCACCCGTCATTTAGCTGCAGGGTGGATGTGTTCACACTGAACTATTAATCTGTTTCAAAATGCCATAACATTTCCATGAAGAACTTCCTAATTTTTTTTCAGAAATTAAATGTCTGTTTAAAGTTCATTCCCTCCTGCTATAACTAATTGAAATGAGATTTGGTTTATCTTTATGACATGGAGATGGGTTTGAGTTTCATAATAATAACAATAATGATAACTCGATAGATTTTAGGAGTCGTAGTTAATAACTACAGCAATACAGCGAGATTAGACTTGCCTGTTACAACCTAAACAGACTTCCATCATTGGAAGGGATATGTGAATGCATGTCACAGATCTAACCACCCATTTTCTGTTTGCTTTCAACATTCACATTGAGAGCAACATCGCAATTAAATGGGCCTCAAAACAAGGCGTCTGGCTATAATCAAAGGAAGAGTTAGCACACTAGCTAACATGTTGGACCTCCTTGAAGCTATGCTGGAGAGAATGGAGTCTGGAGGAAACACAAAGAAGAGACTCATTCGTAGAGTATGTGTTCACACTGGTCCCTTAGTGTACTCAGAAGTAAAGCAGACTGCAGCACATCCAATGTTAGTATAATGAAATTTCCTAAGCCAAAGGAAGAGTAGGAATGCTTACATGACACTCTTCCAGACACAAAATGGCCTGGATATCCATGACCTCGCAGTGCCTTCTGCTACCTACATAGGACTCTCATAGTAGGAGGAAAAGATGATGACAACAAAATAAGAGAGACTAATTGAGAGGGGGCGGAGATATGATGGAGAGTGGATTTGTGAAGGGGAAAGTGGGGGAGAGGAGGGAATTATCATGATTTATTTTCTATAATTATGGAAGATGTCAATAAAAGAACGTTTTTAAAAATTCCCAAATATCATTTGATTTAACTCTCACATTAGTATCTTGAGAGTGAAAAGTATTATTATGCCCACTTTCCAGATAAGGTCATTGAGAGTCAGAGAGAATAAAGACTTATCAGAAAGTCACCAAGCTAGTAAAAGCCTTATTTATCTGTCTCCAATTTCATATTCCCTTCTCTTATCATCCCACCAAGCAAATGATGGATGTGTAGACTGGTCTCAGAAGTTCAACAGAGAAATAAGCTCTTCCTTAAACACCAACTGCATCACCTTCTTGCCACCTACACAGAAGAGAAACCCAGGACCCCAACTTCCAGCTACTTATGGTTACATCCTTCTCTGAGTGTCATGATTCTTTCTTGTATACTAATGTAATATTTAATGTTGTCATCACTCATAAGGCAGCTAGCATTTATTGAGCAGCTACTCAGGCAAGATCCTAGTCATTTTGATGATCATTTTACAGATAATGTACATGGCACAAGTATGTGTTGTGTGAGAAAGTAAATGAATGGGAAAACTGAGGTAAACAGAAAGCTAAGCAGCATACATGGCGAGGAAGAATTCCTTTCTTCAAATGTGACTGAGTAAGCCAAGGATGATGGTGTGCACTTGTGTGTGTGTGTGTGTGCGCACGCACACGTGTGTATAAGGGTCAGAGTCTCACTACAGCCCTGGATGGCCCTGGAATCACCATCTTCCCAAGTGCTGGCATATGGGTGTGGATCATCACACCCCGCCTGAGAACAAGATTTTTATTTATTTATTTATTTATTTATTTATTTATTTATTTATTTATTTATTTTTCAAGGTAGGGTCTCCCTCTACCTCAGGCTGTCCTGGAATTCACTATGTATGTATTCTCAGGTTGGCCTTGAACTCTTGGCAATCCTCCTACCTCTGCCTCCCGAGTACTGGGATTAAAGGCATGCGCCACCATGCCCGGCGGCAAGATTCTTTAGTGAGCATACCATGGCCACTTCAGCTAAGACTACAAACCATGCCCTGCAGACCACTCATCCTTACTCTGCTATTTATTTCCCCAAATATATGTCCAGCTAACAAGCCCAGTTACATATGCTAGTCAAGACTGCTTTGTTGTTCTCACTGTTTGTAGATCATCTCTTCCCCTGAACATGAGCTAACTGTGGCAAAGGAGAATAGTACTTGCCAAACAGTAGGTATTTCATAATCTTTCATTGAATTGAAATGAAAGAATTCTGTTTTTTCAAGGCAGGGTCTCACTTTAGCTCAGGCTGACTTGGAACTCACTGTAGTCCCAGTCTGGCCTCAAACTTACAGCAATCTTCCTACCTCTGCCTCCCAAGTGCTGGGATTAAAGACTTGTGCCACAGCCGGGCGTGGTGGCGCACGCCTTTAATCCCAGCACTCTGGAGGCAGAAGTAGGAGGATCGCTGTGAGTTCGAGGCCACTCTGAGACTACATAGTGAATTCCAGGTCAGCCTGAGCTAAAGTGAGACCCTACCTCAAAAAAAAAAAAAAAAAAAAAAAAAAAAAAAAAAAAAAGGCTTGTGCCACCACACCCAGATGTAAGAATTCTTAGAATCTCAATATTCCTTAACATATACAAAACAAAATAGGCTTGCTTTAGACACCAAAGATGAGACAAGTGGGTGAGCTGTAGCAGCAGAGGTATGGGAGCTGAATTTCCCCTGCGCTTTCCCATGCTGGCCATGAGGACTCACCTACCCATGCTGGGTTTCCTAGTCTTTAGCTATAAGAAGGTCATAGTTCTTGTCCCCACATCAACAGGATAATTTTCTAACAGGGAAAAGAATTCAGAAAGGCTTATTGCCTTATAAACTGCAAAAAGTTCTGGAAACCTGAGAACTCAACTTACCCTGTTTTCAAAACTATCTGGAGGTGATATTTATTAAGCACCTGCTTCAGAGAGAACATTCTTGTACAAATATGTCACGCACGCTGTTGTGAACACACGCAAACCAGGAATCAGATGCCATATTTCAAGACACCAAGCCACGTGATTGCTGCAGCTCCATCTCCATGCGTTCACACCTCACTGCCAGCCCTGGCTGTCCAGGGATCCTGGGAGAACAGGCTGTGCAAGTGGGGTGCTCAGGAATTGTGCCTGCCTGGCTTTTGTTAGTGAGCCATAGGCGCATGCACTCTGGGTGAGAGTCTCACACTGGTGAAAAGAAAGAATGGGAATGCAGATGGCAGTGGGTACCAAGGAACAAGGAGGGCAAAGCAACAGTCAAGGCATGGAATCAGACTCCAGTATGGGGCATTGTCTTCTCATCTCCATCCCCAGCACAAAGGCCACAGTTCTTCTCATCGCCTTTGTCTGGGTCAGTTACTGCTCTCTGTGTCTCCAGTCTACTGTCTCTACTGCAGATGCAGAAATCTCTAAAATGCCTGCCGAGCTCATGGACTCTGCAGTGTTTGATCAGCTAACCGAAGAGTTCCCAGGCTCCCAGGGCTCTTTCAGTTCCTGGGTAATTGGCCTTTTCTACTGTTTTCCCTATTAGAAAGTTAACAAAAGGCTAGACTCCTTGGGGATTAGGAGGAACTCTGGACTCCTTCCTGCTGAGTGGGGACAAGGACCATGACCCTCTTATACAGTAAAACCTGGAACCCGGGTAAAGATTTCATGACCCAGGAGTCCCTCCATGATCTGGCTCCACCCATCCCTCCAGTTTTCCTACCTTCTGCTCCTCTGTACACTACATGAAACCCTTGTATTCTCTCGATGCATTTCTATACCTTGGCACAGGCCATTCCCTGTGCCTGCAACACTTTTCCCAGACTCTACCACTCACTCCATGAGATGTCTCTATCAGATAGCATTGATGGATAGAATTCAATTCTACTCCAAATTAGATGCACAAGAAATGTTTCTTTCACTCAGCAAATAATACACTGGACATGATAACACACGCCTGTAATCCTTGCACTTAGAAAGCTGAGAACATAGGATGGTGAGTTCAAAGCTACCAGACAGTTGTTCTTTGCTGTTCTTTCCACTTATGCCTCTGGAACCTGCCTGCATAGGCTTGTGGCAGGGAAATGATGCCCCGTACCTCCATGCCTGATTATGAAGGCTATGCCATTCCAAATGATCTTTGGAAATACTCACTGTCTGATGACTCCTTTGGGGATACTTCCTCTCAAGTCTCCATGCTGTGAGAAGTCAGGTCGCATGGAGTGGTCATATGTTCATCACTCTACTATTCAGTCTAAGCTTCACTTGCACTTTGAGTCCTCTGTGACCGAGGGCCAAATAGATGTTCAGATATTCCCGAATGAAACTCGCAGACATCAAGAAGCAGAGACAAGACATGCCTGCTAGGGTAGGCAGAGCTCTAAGAGCACCACGAATATGATAGAATCTGAGGGCATAAAGAAATGGCTCACAAACCCCCTAGGCACCCTGTAGACACTTGATAAATGTTTAATGAATGCGCAGATAATTGTCTTATATTCAGTTCCCTGATATATAGAATCAACAAAAGAAATAAAAAGAAAAGGAAGGGTTGGTATTTTAGTTTGAGGTTGTCTGCTTATGCAGTAGCAGGTAATTGAAACACTCAAGAATCCTGTCCCAATTGCATTCTTCCCCCTTGTGAGGGGGCAAAACCAAGCAAATAAATTTGCAAAATATGAAGCATTTTGGCGGGAGCAGGTGCTAGGATACAATAAAGTAAGGCATGGGGATAATGACATCTGATGGTGACTTCTGTTTAGATAGACTAAAATGTTCTCAAAACATCCAAAATATTGAACCGCACAGGGCTTTTTACCCCTATGAACTCACAGCAGCTGGGGTTTCCTGCACAAGATCGAGCATATCAACAGTCCCTCCAGGATGGAGGAGGGGCTCATGAGACCCCACTCTTCCCAGAGGAGCTCCTGGAAGTTCAGAGTTGCTGGGAGAGGAGGATCATGTTCTTCAGTGGTGTAGTCACAGTGGTAAGTTGTCCATGCTCCAGTAAACAACCCCTCACCCACACTCATGTAAACAACTCTTGTTGAACTCAGTGGGTCACAAAATAAATCAGGAAAGTGTGAAGAGGATTGGTTGGGGAAAAGGGGCTTAGTAGGAGTGGGAAGGATACATGAGGGTAATGGGAGGTGAATATGGTCATCTTATACATTTGTGAACCTGTCAAAAATGTAATTAAAAATGTAACCATGGGTTGTAAGGAACATGGGTCAGATAGAATAGATGCAGATCACAGGACCACAGGACTCTGGAAGTCCCTTCTAAAGATTCATTGCTCAGTTTGGGGGCCAAGTATGTTTTCAGCATGTTATTTGACCCAATAGAATACAAAGTCATTTAACTCTGTGCTTGACAAATACTCACTGAGAGCCTACTGCATGAGGCCATGTGAGATGGGTGCATACTGATCTCCTGGGCCTAGTGTCTGGTTGAGAAAGGGAGCCAGCTGAGCACTCCAGCCTGTGTCTCGTGGTCTATATATTTTCCCCCTCACTTACTGCACTAGGGCTCCAGGGTAGAGCTAAAATGAAAGTTGAGATGGGAAGAAAGTTTCTGTGAAGTTGGCTTGGAGCTGAATCCTGAAGTGTACATATTGCCAGGGGGCCTTAGTCATTTCTGATCTCCCTGCATGGGAATGTGTACCTCTCTACCCCTATGGATGCTGCGAGCATTGCAAATCCAAGACAGATCTACCATTCCTAAGGAGAAGACCTGAGAAACAAAACTGAGCACCTGTCTCTGGAAGCTTAGCATCTTGGACACGGTAGACGTCCATATTAGAAAATCCATCAGCAATATCCAAAAGGAGATGATAAACCCATCTTCAGATGCTAAAGCCAGCCTAGTCAGAAACACATGGTTTAGAAGAGGTTCTCTGTGAAGGGAGTGGCTCCCAGAAGCTCTCAGAATTCAAAGAAACTCAGTCTTGATTTGGGGTTTGGAAATCAAACTGAGTGGAATTTAAATCTTGGATTTTCTATTTACAATCTCTATGATCTGAATTCATCTCTGGGCACCTCAGTTGATCATGTGTGAAGTGGGAGTGATAATGCCCATCTTGTTGGATAGTTAGCCTAGGAAAGATAGACACTAATTTTTAAATACTAGCACATAAGATACATAGATCTGGCTGAATGTGGAAGCACACACCTGCATTCCTTGCATTTAGAAGATGTAGGCAGAAAGATCTCAAATTTGAGGCCAGCCTGGGCTACATAGTGAGACTGTCTCAAGAAACCAAGAGCTGGGCCATTCCGTGGTGGAATACTGTCTTAGCAGGTGCAAGACCCCTGGGTTCAATTCCTAGTACTGAAACAAACATCTTGTCTATCTAGCTATCTACCATCTATCCATCTGTCTATCTTATCCCACGCATTTAAGTATATAAGAAATGATGTGTCTTTTTATTAAATTAAATCCAAATCCAACACTTCTTCAGTCTTTGTTATTATAGGGACTCCACTCATGGCCCCTTCCCCAAGGCCAGGACATCCCATGCACTCTCAGTGACTTGCTCTCTACAAAATCAAGCAGAGGGCCATTCTGTCATTCAGTCCGCTCTCAGCTCTCAGACCCGGGAACAACAGGGAATGTTCAACAGCCACCTGCTTAGAATCAGAACCAAGCAAAATGAAGTGGGAATTAAATCAAGTAAGCCTCACTGACTTAATATTTTGCCCGTAAAGCCTCTGATGGGTGCCTGACCCATTGCACAGGCTACTGACCATCACATCCGCTCAACGAGGGCCTTCCAGTCCCTTCCACCTACCTGCCAAACACCATATTTGAGCTGAGGGTTTCTCATCTTTGTCTCAATTGGCATTTTAGACTGTGTTGTCCACTGTGCATGGTGGGTGTCCCTGACACCCTCAAGCTCTACCTGCTAAATACCAGCAACAGTCCCACCCCAGTCACAACAATCAGAGAGATGTCCATAGCTTTCCACATATCCCTGGAGAAAATTGCCTCTGCTTTAGAGATGCCGGGCAAGCTAAACCCAAGACACTGCCAGACTGGAGAAATAGCTCAGTAGTGAAGTCACTGGCCTGCAAAGCCTGAGGACCTGAGCACATTCCCTCTCTCTGTCTCTCTCTCTTTCTATTCCTGTTTCTCTCCCTCTTTCTTTGTCTCTCACTGAAAGAAAGAAAGAAAGAAAGAAAGAAAGAAAGAAAGAAAGAAAGAAAGAAAGAAAACATTTAAAGAAAAGTGTCTACCCTTGTGGAGCTTCCACTCCAGTATGGAGCTAGGCAGTAACTAAGTACAATAACAAGCTGGTTTCTGGGATGGTGAGGTTTGACTGCTCCTTTCTCCCCTGCATGTGTGGATCAGTAAGAGCCCAGAACTATTCTGGACAGTAGCAGAGGCATCAGGCTTTGTCGATAAGCAAACATCAGAGAAATGGAAATGGGACTATCTAAAATGACATCAAAGTAAGATTGTCACCTAAATGACCACACTGAAGGGTCATCATCCATCCTTTGGGCACATTCCTGTGCATGGAAAAATAATTTCAGCATGATATCCACACTCAAACGGGAAAAATTTCTCCTGCCTTCTCTCCAGCTCTGGGCTATTCTTTTGAATGCTTGGGGAAGGATTTACAGTGTCCCCATTCGATGAAGCATTAAATTATGAAGTAAAGCAAGAGCACATAATCATCAAGAACTATTGGGAATGTCACTTAAAAGTGGAGTAGAACATGTCTTTAAATTTCCTGATTAAAAATTTCTTCTATGTACATACTTTTAGTACAATTTATTAATCCAGAACAAATTATAAATTAAATATGAGCAAACCACAAACTAATGAAATTCAAGTTGCTGTAGGGTTGCTGAAGCCAGCTTGTCATTCTAAACATGCCCAAGGTTTGTGTGGTGAAGCAGGGCTCCTGTGGGCCGTGATGATTCAGGGCATACACACTACTATCTCTTTCAGAATTGCCGTGAAACTTTGTCCTCAGCACGTGCGCTAATATAATTTGACCTTCCTGCAATGCCAACACATCACTTTCCTATTAAATCTGCCTCTTCTGCTCTTTGCTTATTAGTCCACTACAACCATCCGCTCTAAACCTGATGCAGGGCCATCTAGAGTGACCAGTCCAGTGTCCCCAACATGTTTCTGTGGCCTTTCCCCTTCCTCTCAAAGATTATCATGAAAATAAAAGCCCTGAATTTAAAGGCTCTATGGAGAGTGTAAGGACTTGATGATCCATCCCAACAGCCCTAGACCGCAGGGAGCCTTTGAGAGTCACTAGCAGAGTGCCCAAGGAGAGGAGCAAAGTTTTGGTTCCATCACTCACCTGAGCAAAAGTTAAGTGAAGCCAGGCATGGTGGAGCAGGCCTAGCATCCCAGCACTAGGAAGGTAGAGGCAGGAGGATAGAGAGTTCCAGGCCAGCCTAGGTTACATAGCAAAACCTGCCTCCAAAAATGAAAGAAAAGAAGGAGGGGAGGGAGGGAGGTGATAGCTACTAGAATTATGTTAAACGCTCTCAACCAGCACTCAACGAATGTTACTTTTTTGATTAGTGACTATAGTCAAAAGACCATGTACCTCTCCAAACTAGGCCGCACAGAACTCCATGTCTAAGCAAAACTCCCCTTCCCCTGCCTGACCTTCCAATGCCTCTCTCACTCTCTAGATCTCTAAACTCTACCCCCAACCCAGAGATGCCAGTCTAGGTCGCCACTTGCCATCAACACATGCTTCTGCTTCTCCTAGCCTCAGACTACTCCCTTCCAAAATATTAATGTAGAAAGATTATTTATGAGTTTCCAAAATTCATTTATTATTTATTGAGCAAGTACTATTGCTCAGCACTTTGAGAGCTAATTTTATTTAGTCTTTTTGGCAGATAAGCAAATGAGATAACTGCTGACCCCACATAGAAGCACCACTGCATTGCCAATGTCTAGCACCATCTGGGAAGCAATCAGAGCTTAACCCATGGTTACTGAGTGAGTGAAGGAAGGAAGGGAAGGAAGAAATACAAGAATGAATGAATGTAACCTTGACTGAGGTTATAGAGCTGGTGACCAGAAGAGATGGGATTTGACCACAAGGACTCTGGAGGATTTTTTCTTTTAATTTTTAGAGAGAACAAGAGTAAGAGAGAGAGAGAGAGAATTGGTGCACCAGGGCCTCAGCCACTGCACTTGAATGCCATATGCTTGTGCCACCTAGTGGGCATGTGCAAACTTGAGCTTGCCTCACCTTTGTGCATATGGCTTACATGGGATCTGGAGAACATAGATCCTTAGGCTTCGCAGGCAGGTGCCTTAACCACTAAGCTATCTCTTCAACCCTTTTTTAAAAATGTGTAGCCCAGGTTGTCCTCGAATTCCTGATCCTCCTGCCTCCACCTCTTTAGCAATATCCTACCAGCATGTGCTACCACAATCAGCTGGAGGTTTTGTTTTTTCAAATATTTTTATTTGTTTATTTGCAAGAAGAGAGAGAGAATGGGCACACCAGGGCCTCCGACCACTGCAAATGAACTCCAGACATATGTGCCACTTTGTGCATCTGGCTCTACATGGACACTGGAAAATCAAACCTGGGTCCTTGGGCTTTGTAGACAAGAGCCTTAACTGCTGAGCCATCTCTCCAGCCCAACTCTGGAGTTTTTAATGCTCTACCCTCTACACCAAGGGTCAGCAAACTTACTATAAAGACAGATAGTTAATATTTAGGATTTTGGGACATTTGATCTCTCCTACAACTGCTCTGTTCTACCACTGGAGCACAAAGGAAGCTGTAGCCACACATAAGGTAGTGAATGTGCAAAGAAACTTTATGTATGGATAATGAAATTTGAATTTTACATGATCTTCACCTCATGAAATATTATTCTTCTTATGATTTTTTTCTAACCATTTAAAATTATTAAAATCCTTCTCCCTTCATGTGCTGTATAAAAACAGTCAAGTGGATCTGGCCCACTGGCCCAGTTTTCCAACCTCACTCTGCACCAGGCTGCTTTTGAAGCTCCTTGCTCTCTTATCCCCCACCCCAACACACACACACACACACACACACACACACACACACACACACACTCCAGTTAGATGAATGGAGTTCCTGAAAACAGAATCTTGGACTGGGACAGGGAAATGAGATCATAGCTTTCAGTTCAGTCTGCAGTTGTGCTGGCAGGGTGTGGTCTGTCTCCCCAAAGCCTCCCCCACAGGTGCATACCTTTGTATTCTCAGTGCCCCCTATATTCCCCATCTTCCCTCTAAGTGTAGCTCTTCTTCACACAGACTTCTAGGGAAGTTCTAGATCATTTCAATATTAAGTCAGGCACCAAATAATAAAGTTGGTCCATTCCAGGAGGGCAATTATCTCATGTGCTAATGAAAGAGCAGTCACATTTCATAGCAAAATCTCATCTGGTATATTCATTACAGGCAAAATTAAGATAAGTGAAACTTGCCTTGTCCCCTTATTAAGTCAGACAAATGACTACATATATTTTCCAGATAGGAGGCTGTTTAGAAGAACTGATCTCTATATTTTACAAATGTTCTTTCCATTTTCTTCTTACCAGGGATACTCAGCAAATCTCGCCTCGCTGTAAATCACAGTAGCTCAAGTTGTTTTTTCTCTCTCCAAATGAGACATTGCCTAACATCTAGCATGTGGCAAGATCTGAGAAAAGTTTCCACAAATTTGTTAAATTCTTTCTGCATGAATATGTAACATAATCTTCTTGTTAAATAAAAATAGATAATTTTCTCAAAATGAATGCAATAAAGGGGCATAGAAAGAATAAATAATTCTAATACTGTTCTTTAATTCTTCTTGTAATTTTCCGAATTCCAGATTGATGGCAACATAGTGGGTCTATTCTACTTCGTACTGTTTCAAAATGTTCATGCTCATTAGGGAAACCCACAGGGACAGTGGTTCCAAGAAATCCCAAAATGCAATAAACTTGCCTCATGTTAAAGCAAAAGTCAATATCCTGTTTGCCTATAGTATTTTGCCTGTGTTCAACAAACATTTATTGAGCACCAGCTGTGGGGACAGGCATTGTGCTCAGTGCAAAAAAGAATTATGTAAAAATAGACTTCTTCCTCAAGGATCTCAAAGCTTAACCAGGACAGTGATGACAAGATGATCATATTAAACATGAAACTGCGGATTATATGCCCGCACTGGAACCAACCCTCATGATGTCTGAGGTAGATGTCATTATTATCATCCCTGCTTTACAGTTAAGTAACTGAGATTTACACAGAGTACTGGTTAAAGTAAATTTCTGATAGTACTCTAGCATGTACAAGACTATACATGACAACCATTATCTTCATTTTACAAAAGAAAAAAAATGAAGTTCAGGGTGGCAGAGTTATCCTTCCAAGAGTATGCAATCATCAAGTTTTAGATTTCATTAATTTATTCAAAAGATATTCATAAGTCCAAGTACTGTGCCAGATGCTAAAGATGGACCAAACAGACCACCGCCATCGCCTTCACAGCACCAGCAGTGTAGGTGGGGAAGGCATTTGTGACAAACCCGGCACTGTAATCAAGTGAGCCGAACAGGCTAAGAAGGGGGTGAGGCCTCAAGACTGAAGTGGTATTTAAGCCTGAAAGATGCTAGTAGTTCACCTGGGTGGGGTGAGGGGAGGGCTATAGTAAAGAATATTCCAGACATCTATGATGACATCTGTAACCTTGGGAGGCAGAGGCAGGAGGATCCTTGTACAAGGCCAGTTGTGGTAGTTTGAATATATGTCCCCCAATATATTCATTGTTTTAGTAGTTATAGTTTGCATCTTCAATCACCTTGCTAGAGGCAATGTCACTGGGGGCTGGTCTTAAGGTGTGATGGTTTGAGATTCCATTGTAAAGATATGCAGATGTGCCTAGCAGGAGTTCCTGAAGTGTGCTGTGTGACCTTGTGGCTGTAGTTTTGCTCTGTGTGCTGTGGTGGCTGGTTGGTTTCTTGCTCTCTTGCCTGGCCTTGTGAGAGCAGGCCACTTCTTCTGCCATTATGGAACTTCCCCTGGATCTGTAAGCTTCAATAAATAATATCCCTTCCTCCATAACTGTGCCTGGTCTGGAAGTTCATCTCAGCGAACCTGAAGCTGTCTGCTACACCAGTCTAGGGCTATATAGCAAGACTTTGTCTCAAAACAAGCAGATGAATGTTCCAAGCAGAGCCTTCCAAGTATGCATAAAGACCCAAAGGGAGAATCAGTCATCTTCCAGTAAAAGCCTGTGTTAGAGAGGTCAGCAAGTGCCAGATTCCAACAGTGGGGACTTTTTGAGTAGTAAGAGAGGGCTGGAAGGCTGGAGACTGGAGGAGGGATGGCATGGTTAGAAGCAAGTGTCAAAAAGCAGTGATGTAGGATGGAGAGATGGCTCAGTGGTTAAGGCACCTGCCTGCTAAGCCTAAGAATGCCCGTTCTATTCTCCAGGTCCCACATTTAGCCAGATGCAAAGTGATGCAAGGGTGCAATGCTGCACTTGCCCACAAGGGGGCACATGTGGCTGGAGTTCATTCACAGTGGCTTTGAGGCTGCTGGCACTCCCATTCTGTGTGTGTGTGTGTGTGTGTGTGTGTGTGTGTGTGTGTGTGTGTGTCTGCCTCTCTCCACACACACAAAAAAAAAAAGCAGTGACATTGTGAGAAAGATGAGATTTCACACCATAGGAGAAGGCTAGGCTGAGAGTGTGTGGGACTCAAATCCAAGACTATTTGGTTTGAAGACTGGCTTATCAGCAGAGCTATTATTGGCCAGATCAACCTGGAGCTGTATGGAAGAGACAAAGATGACTCATTCCTTCTTTTTCAAAATTCTTCAACAACCATGGTTTGAGCTTAGAGACTGGTGGGAAGATGGTTTTGCCTTAGCAGAGCTGCATACAGATTTAGAATATCCCTTCTCTAAGATGTCCTTAAATCTGAAGTTGAAAATCCTCACCCCACAGCTTTCCCCGTCTCTGGGTTTTCTTCTTCCCAACTGCTTGATCTGACCTGAGAAGTCACACAGTCTTTGCACACACTCAGACTATCTCAAGTGTTCCTCAGGCCTACTGTCCACATCATTATAAGTCCTGGAATGCCTGTGGTGCTTCTGGAAGCACAGCAAATGATGGTTGAGAGGGTGAGCGACTGCGTGGGTGAGTGAGTGTGAGGAGTCTGTGATGTGGGTTGCTGTGATGCTAACCCTGTTGGAGTCCACACCCCTCGTCATTCCTGGAGGACAATAGTTACACAGACCGTTTTATTAAAAACCTTATAATCATCCCTGTGCACGCCACAATATCATCCCTGACATAACAACAGATTCTTAACTCTAATGAGTTGCATTGAAGGTTTGATGTCTTGGATTATAAACACTATGATTGTCAGTGTTGGAAAAGTGCAAGGTGAGTCAGAGGAAGGTAGGTCTATGTCCCCAGTCATTACGGGAAACCTACTATGTCTAAGACACACACTTTGCATCTGCTGAAGCCATATTTCTAAAGGGAAATGGGAGTATACATTAAGTGCTTTTTATGTGTCATCCAGTGTACAGGGAGCTGTCTACATGATTACATTTTCAAGCTTCCTAGTGAACAAGCAGGACTCATGAAGGCCTACTTGTCCTTCCACTACTCAGATTTGTGCTTGGCTCCAGAGTATAACCTAAGAGATTAGGTAGAGAATATATTTTGCATTGTGTGGACTTTAGTTGGTCACCACATGACAATAGTAGAGAATAAGCATCTTTCTCATTAAAAGGCTGATGCTCAGCCAGGCACAGTGGTGCAAGCCTGTAATCTCAGTACTCGGGAGGCTGAGTCAGAAAGATCACAAATTTGAGCCCAGTCTGGGCTGCATGGTGAAACCCTGTAAGTAAGGAAACAAGCAAATAAGTAAATTTAATTTAAAAACTGATGCCCAGTGAGAGGGAGTCAGGTAGCTTTGTCAGGCAGTTGTGGTGACAGAACCCCTGAAAGTAAAAAGGCAGGAAGTTCTTCACTTGCTAGAGATCAAAGGATGATCTGACTTCTTATCTCTTGCCTAGTTCCCTAGAACTGTTTCTCCATACCTGAGTGCCTCCCTGAGAGGAAGGTCTTTTTCTGGAATCCTCACGTTAGACCCCAGAACTTGGCATCATGGCTAGCCTCTTCCTGAGAAAGGAAGAGCCCCTAGCCCAGACCAATCACTGTCCCTCTGGCGCACCAGAAGGTAGGGCCCACCACCATAAGGTTATAAATAGCTTGTGAGGGAAGGACAAGGTCTCTGGACTGCCTGATCACTCGTGAACCTCCAGCTTCTGGAGCATCCCCTAGCCCTTGCTCTCCACATGGGCTCTTTGCCCCTCCTGCCCCCCACATGGCAGGAGCTCTTATACTTTCTTTTCTGTCCTCTCCATGGTTTTTCCAGGCCCTCCACATGGGCTCTCAAGCCACATGGGTGTCTTTCCCTGGTTCTGTACATAAATAAGTACAATAATTTAATAATTATCCTTCTCAGTCTTTTATAATACAAATCTTTGGTTAAAATTAGACACAAACCTAGGGTTTGGGGTTCAAGGACTTTCCTAATCCCCCAGCACCCCATTTCGCTAGGAATAAATAACATTCTCCAACTCTGTTAAGATGCTGGATCACCTTCTTAACTGTTTTAAATTATGAACTGTGGTCTGTTTAATTTTATTAATATTTTCATTTACTTATTTGTGAGAAGAGAGAGAGAGATAGAGAATGGGCATACAGGGCTTCTTGCCACTGCAAACGAACCCCAGATGCATGTGCTACTTTGTGCATCTGGCTTTACCTGGGTACTTGGGAATCAAACCTAGGCCAGTACTTTTAACCACAGTCCCAGTCTGTAGACAGCTTATTTTTAAGGTAAGAAACCAACTACTTTTGATCTGGCTTGTGTTTTCTTCATAGTTTAGAAACTTTCACTTGTTTTGGTTCTGTTTTGATCTCTATGTATGGTTTTTAGCCTGTGATAACAAAGTATATTTTTGAGCTTTCTAGGGTCGCTACAACAAAAGACTACCAATTTGGTAGTTTCAAATAGTAACAATTTATTGTCTCATAATTCTGCAGGCCTGAAGAATGGTTAAAATCAAGGGTTTGAGGACTGGAGTATAGGTCAGTAATAGAACATCTGCTCTTTATGCACAAGGTCCAGAGTTCAGTCCCCAGTACCAAAATATAAAAATGAGATAAATTAAGAATGCATCCAGGTGTCACAGGATTAATCCCACTTGAAGCTCTAGGGGGCGAATCACCCTCTTCCCTCTCTCCTGCCTCTCCCTGGCTGCCAGACATCCCTGGCTGTCCTTGCCTTAGATGTACCATTCCAGTCCCTGCTGTATCTGCTTTTTCCTTTTCATTCTTTTGCAGGAATGTGTGCCATTGGATAGAGGGCCTCTTTGGTAAATCTAAGATGATCTTATTTTAACTTATTTGCATATGCTTTTTTTAAAAAAGTACTTTTCCAAAAAAAATTATATTCACAGTTTCAGGGTGGCATGTTGTTTGGGGTAAAAGAGCTCAATTCATTCACTCATTATGTTATTTATAGTTTTTGCTTTTGTTTTGAGATAGGGTCTTGCTGTGCAGCCTAGGCTGACTTCCAACGTGCAATCCCTCTGCTTCCAATTCCTTAGTGCTATAATTACAGGCACGCAACACCACACCTGGCTGCCTCTGCTGGTAATGATCTTCCTCCTCCCCTCCTGCTCTCCCTCCTCCTCCAAACACAAACCTTAATATTGAAAATCTCACAAGGAAAATGAAAATAGTCATTATTATAAGCCTAAAACCCTCTAGCTCCTAATTTTTTCCCACTGAAACAATGGTTTTTGTAGTAAAACCTTCATTATAAAAAAATAAATTTGGAGTTGGAGAGATGGCTCAACAGTTAAAAGTGCTTGCTTGGAAAACCTAATGGCCTGGGTTTGACTCCCCAGTCCCTACATAAAACCAATACACAAAGTGGTGCATAAATAAATAAATCTTGTAAATGAATAAATAACCCATGTTGTCTTAGGATCATAACTATTTATATAAAAGATCTAATATCTGTACTTAAAATAATCCCTGACCCATAGAATGCATATGAGTTAGATAAACAAAATAAAATTACTTTCTAGAAAGAGCAGAGTTCATTATTGTCCTATTGTCCAGGTGAAGGAATAGGATGTCAGTGAGAGTAAGTGGTAAGTAACTGGTAAGAGACCGTGGCTCAAACTTATATTGTCTGATAGCTCAAATGACTGCACTGTGGTGCCTGGTGTCCAGAAGCTAGGAGGAAGCAGGAATGAGATACAAAGGGCAGCTCCTGGGAAGGAAGTTACTAGGGAAGTGAGTTGCTGGGGTGTGAGCTACATAGTATTTAGTCACTGAGGTCTTCTGGCTTCTCAGCAGGACACACCTGGTAATACATCCTCCAGAAGGCTGAGTGAGGAGAACTCACCCACCCACCCAGGCTTGAGGCATAAACGAGGTGCTATTTCTCACCACTCCAACAGCACCACACACAAGGATGGAGGAACATGAGACTAGGGATGTAGCTCAGTTGATAGAGTGCTTGCCCAGCATGTACAAAGCCCTGGGTTAACTTCCCAGCACTGCATAAAACATGAATGGTGGTACCTGCCTGTGATCTCAGCACTTGGTGAGGCAGGAGAACCATAAATTAAAAGTCTTTCCCAGCTACATAATGAGTTTGAGACCAGACTGAGATACATGAAACCCTGATTCAAGAAGGATAGGAAGAAAGAAGAAGGAGAAAGGGGGAAGGAAGAGGAAAAAGAAGAGAAAGAGGAAGAAGAGAAAGAGGAAGAAGGAAGAGAAGGAGAAGAAAAGAAAGGAAGGAGGGAGGAAAGAGGGAGGAAAAGAAAGAAGAGAGGGAGGGAGGGAGGGAAGGAGAGAGGGAGGAAGGAAGGAGGAAGGAAGGGAAGGAAGGAAGGAAGGAAGGAAGGAAAGAAGGAAGGGAAAGAGGGAAGAAAGGGGAGAAAGGATAATCAGATAGGTGGTGTTTCTGAAAAGCAATGCAAATGGTAGGCACTGATAGATATGCCATCTATGCAAAAGAAATTGCCAGCTCTTGTTCATAAAGACATAACCTCTTTTACTTTGGAAAATTGTCCATATGTCCATATGTCCATATGTCCATTGGCATAACATACTCTCCCTTTGTAGTAGAAAAGTCAACATTAGCTGTTTAAAAGGCACTTTTGAAAAGCAGACATTCCTTGTGGGCCACATTCTCTGATGAGAACTCCAGCTCAACCAGCAGAGACCTAGTAGAGGGCAGAGATATAATGGGAAACTTCAAAATAGCAATGGAAAGTCCATGGCATTTCGGGAAGGTGACTGCCTGCTATGGTAGGAACCTTCATTAGGAAAAGAAGCATATTAATAGAATGATGAAAGAGAATGGGTACTAAATGAGGGCTTTGATCAGTATTTATTGAAGAAGACAATAGGGAAATTCTTGTTTCAAGGACACTTTTTATGGCAAAGCAGAGAATGGCCTTGACAGAGATTCTTGTCTCTGAGGAGAAAAGCATGGAGCAACTTGAGGGACTCTGTGCAGTAAATCACCAGGGCCAGATGGTGTTCATCCATAGGTTCTGAATGAGATAAAGTGAGGGATCATGACTTCAGTGACAAGGATGCTTAAAATCTGCCAATATCCCTAAAGACTGGGAAGTCATTAATACGATATCAGTGTGTGTGTGTGTGTATGTGTTCATATGTGTATGGGGGCCTTCATGTAGGGGAGAGGGATATTTCTTTTCTTCCTTTTTTTTTTTTTAGTTAGTTTTTAGATAGTTTTTTAGATTTTTTTAGATAGTTCTGTCCTTTGATGAAACAAAGGACAGTGAAGTCTTAGTGGAAAGAGCACCAAAAGATAAAAGTCCAAATTCAAGAGACATTAGAAACATTAACGCAATGATTTTGCAGGTTCTCTGGGAGACGCTGGGACAGAAAGACAAATGCTCTGTCCAGTGGGAAGCTCACACGCTAATGACTAGGGTCATCACAGTCCTGCTGATGGCTTTGGATGGCAATGGGCAATACATGTCTTCTGGCTTTGTCTTCCTAACAAAATCATGAAGATAGTTTCAATTTGTTTAGTAAAATTTGGGAGCTGAGAAACAGTGACAGACTTGCACCTCAAACCTTAGATCCTAAGGATTATCTGGTGACAATGATAGTACCAGAGTAGCTAGCATGTGCTGAGAGCTCACCAAGCACTAGATTTGAGCTCAGTTCCTCACCTGTCATTTCATGTATCGTAGACCTAGAATTAAAATGCTGATAGACAGATTCCAAAGATCATGCCTTTAGCCATCTCTCTACGTCTCCTCCATGCATGCACGTTTAGTTACAAAGGGAATCAACATTTCACCCATCAGCTTTTGTCCCCATTGCAGATGCTTCTGCTCATTAAAGAATGATATTGCCCAAGCGCACACTGATCCTGCGGCCACCAGGGGGGCACTGCCCACACTCTATGTAGAAAATGAGTACAAATAAGCAACCACATTTTCTTTGGACTTTGAGGAATTCAAAGCTAAGTTAGCTGGGCCTTGGTGGTACATGCCTGTAACCCTAGCATTTGGGACACAGAGGAAGATTGCTACAAGTTTAAAGCCATCGAGATCTTGCCAAAAAAAAAAAAAAAGCTAATGAAAACTGCTGTTAAAATCTCAGTGAACTAAAAAGGCGAATCGGACCAAGTTTCTTCTATTCTTCTTCCCTAAGGGCTAATTTTTCCACATTAAATTTTCCGGAAAGAATACTAAGAGTGAAAAGGTTATTTTGTATATTGTTCTAAAATCTGACCACCTGAAACCTCTACTCACTAGTTCTACCCTTGGGGACAAACAGAACATACAAGCAATTCTGCCACCCAACATCTTTTAAATATTTGTGTGTGTGTGTGTTTGTGTCCTTTCTGAGTATCTTCCCTGCAGAATAACCATTTGCAAGATCTGTGTGAATAAAGACAGAAAACCCAACCTAAACTCCCTTAAGCAATAAGAGACTTCATTAGCATAAGTAGTAGAAAAAGCCAAGGATTATTCTAGCTTTTGTCATAGTTTGATCTGAGATCAAAACAAGGTCACCAAAAAAGTCGTGTCTCTCTCAATATTACTCTTCCCTACATTGGTTCCAGTTTCTCTTATAGTTCATGAGTAATGTCAAGCAGGCAAATATTAATTTCGTTCCTAGAATTGTCAAAAAAAAAAAAAAAAAACAACCTTTATCCATTTCATTGGCTTTAATTGGGGCCAAGGGCTCAATCTTCTAGCTATTGCTGAATCCAAAAGATAAAGGTACTTTGATTATATGGATTGAGGAGACTTCCTGGGTAGAGAAAGACACAAAAAGAGGCTGGGTAAGAAAAAGACAAGAGATAGCCACTAGAGGTTATTGCTCATATTTCATGTTTTCAAACCACTTCATCAGTGCTTCACCATACATCAAAATAAAACATGTCACTTAGCCTTGGACCTTTTTTCACATGCTGCGGGGGACAGGGATTGGGGCCTAGACAAGAATGCCATAGGTATACCTACTATGAACCAAAAGGATGCTCTAGAGGAACAGACACATCTGCTTGTTCCTCAACTGTCACCATCCCTTTGTAGCTTCCTCCATGTGTCTGGGGCAGAGTCAGTCACTCCCTTCCCAGAGCTCCTATTTGCACTCCTACTGCATTGTAATTGCTTCTGTTGTAGGTTCATGTTTCTCCTGACTGTGAGTTCCTTGAAGAGAGAGGTCATTTTGTTCCCTCCCATTGGGAAAGTAGCTGACAGAGGGGCATCCAGTGGGCATGGAAACAACTTGCATTTTTCTCAATCCATATGAATATCAGAAAAAAAGACCCATAAAAATTACATACACAACAGTTGCCTTTTATTTCCTTGGCCCTGGTGCATGTGTGGTATACCAGATACTTTTTCATTGCCGGAACAGTCTCCATTGCACCTCATGGCTATCTTCACCACTCCACACAATGGCCTCACAGGTCCTCTTTGCAGGGACTTTAAACCTACCTCACACTGCCCAGCCTTAGCAGTTCACTGGAACACTGGTGAAACCTACCACTTTATTTCCCTCATTCTTCATGCCTCTAGAACCAGCATCCTGTGGATGACTCTGCCAAGCTATTCTGCCAGATGAGAATGAAGCCTGACCTTGAGAAATAGGGATTTTTTCAATATTCTTTCTTAACAATTTTTTTCTTCAAGAGAATTCACATTGAGGGCCTGAAAGGTGGGTTAGTGCTTCAATGCTGTTGCTTATAAAGCCTGACAGCCCAACTTCAATTCTAAAGCCAGACACAAAAGGTGGCACAAGATCTTGGTATTCATTTGCAGTGGCAAGAGTCCCTAGTATCCCCCCTCCCTGTCACATGAGCAAATAAATAAATAATTTTAAAGAATGAGTTCACATTTATACTGTCCCAAGCCTTCAGCAGGTTAGGTGTCACCCTCAGGACACCTTTCTCACTGTCCCAATGTGGAGCTGGCCCGTCCTTAATGGTGGTCTTCTCAACTAACATCTTCTAAACAACGACAGCTAAGTGGCTGCAGGCTCTGGACCTGGGACCAGAAACTGTTCACATTTCTTCCTGGGACTACCTTTATTTATATATTTTAATTTTTATTTATTTATTTGAGACATAGAGAGAATAGCAGAAGAAAGAGAATGGGCATTCCAGCCACTACAAACAAACTCTAGACACATGTGCCACCTTGTGCATCTGGCTTACATGAGTCCTGGGGAATTGAACCTGGGTCCCTTAGCTTTGCAGGCAAGCATCTTAACAACGAAGCCATTTCTCCAACCTTTATATTTGTCACTTCCTTCTACTCTGTATTTTCCTCTGCCAAACATACCAGCCCACTAATTTTTAAAATTTTTTTATTTATTTGCAAGGGGAGAAAGAAAAACAGTGAAAGAGAGAAAGAAGGAAGGAAATGGGCACACTAGGGCCTCTTGCAACTACAAAGGAATTTCTGAAGCATTTATCACTTTGTGTATAAAGTTCTTTTCCCCTCTAAAATGTCGTAAACCTCCAAAGTCCATACCTCTTTCTGTATTTTGCTTTCTCAAACTCTCATCACAATGGTCCATTAATGCATATAGCATTATAAAGCTTCTCTAGTGTAAAGTTCCAAATCCTGTACCATATTCTTCTCACTTTCTGGTTCCAAAAGACTAAAAACCACATGATCAGGTTCAATACAGTAACAAACTCTCTTCTTGGTACCAATGTTGTATAGCAGTTACCTTCTCATCGCTGGGAAAAAAACATCAGAGCAGAAGCAGCAGCTTACAGTTTTGAGGAGACACTTCATCATGGCAAGAGCAAATAACTTCTTCACGTCAGCAGAGAGGAAGTAGAGAAAGTAAGCTGAGTGCAGCAAGCAGGACTGAGCAATAACATCCCAAGGACCGTGCTCAGCAGCACACCTCCTCAGCAAGGCTCTACCTCCTAAAGGCTCCACAAATTTCCCAAGCAGCCAAAGCTTAAGTGTGAGACTTAATCATAAAGACATGAGACTATGGAGGACATTTTACATTCAAACCACCACAGGTGGTAGCATTAAAAAGTGGAGCAGGGGGCTGGAGAGATGGCTTAGCGGTTAAGGCGCCTGCCTGCTAAGCTTAAGAACCTGGTTCCAATCTCCAGGTCCCATGTTTAGCCAGATGCAAAGTGACACAAGGGCGCAATGCCGCACTTGCCCACAAGGGGGTGCACGCATCTCAATTTCGTTCACAGCAGCAGAGAGACTGCTGGCGCGCCCATTCTCTATTTGTCTCCCTCTCCCTCTCTGTCTGTCTCTCTCTGTGTCTCTCTCCAAAAATTAAAAATAAATAAATAAATAAAGTGGAGCAGAAGAAATGGAAGGTCACAGAAGGTGTTAATTCTGCCAAACTTGGAACTGAAGGAAGTGGTTACAAGTTTCTACAGTTAAGTCAATGATGTTGTGAACAGCAGCATCAGCATCAGTAGTCAGTGCAAACACGAGTACTTCTAGAGTTGAGTTTAAGATGATTTTGTTTACTTCTTTCCTTAAACTTCCAGGGCTGTTGGGAAAGGTAAAGAGAAGGATAAGTCTTGTGGGAAAGTGATCCAGCATGTGACTAAGACAGGCACCATCACATATGATGATCCCTTGGGGCCTGAGTTCAACAATGGCTTGGCAAAAAACCATACCTCCCAGGGTTGCCAATAATAAAAACAAAAAGGAGGATATGTATGGCACAATGCAGGTCTGGCCCTAGCCAGACCACATGGCAGAAGAAACCAGGAAGTGGCTTCTGTGAACATGGCATTCTGCGTAGGCCTGGTGTGACAACAGCTATAGTCCCATGCTCTTGAGAAACCTGCTATGAGATGACCTGTCCAGAGACAAGCTGTCATTGGTCACAAAAAGGGGGCCACCCCATACAATGATTGGCCAGCCAAACCCCTTAAAACCCCCTACACTTCCTTGAATAAACGAGTTTGCTGCAGCTCACCCTCTGCTGCTTCCACCCAACTCCTGGAGTCTGTGTCCTGATTCCGTGTTTCTCACCCCCAGCTCAGCAGAGACCCTGCCATCCCTCCTGGGCTGGTCTTGGGGGGGACCCCAACACATCTGTATACATGAAGACATGCTTAACTGAGATCATTATGTTTGTTTATTAATCTTTCAGCACACAACGTGTTGTTAGCAAGATTCAGATACTATATTCCTTTACCACAAATAGTCAGGCAGAAATGAAAACATGAAAAGAGAAGCCAGCCTTAAACCAAAGCCCATGCCCACAGCAATATGACCACGCACTCACTGGTCACCTGCCTGAGACATGATGTCAGACCCATGCCCTGTGCCCTGTGCCCCACTTCACAAGCAGTGGCTGCTGCTGTAGGCATATGAAATAGCAAAGAAGGATGCTCATGCTTTTCTTACTGCCTCTTAAAGACAATCATTATTCCTGGAATGACAATTTGTAAGCTCAACCTAATTACAGCCAAATTGATTAAGAGACGCATAATCTCAGGCTTAGCATCCGGGCAAATGCTGCTTAACTTAGCCACCAAGGATTCAAAGGAGGAAACAGCTGTGCTGTTCAGGAAATTGTTAGGAATATAAGAGTGGGGTTTGCCAGCAAATCTCAACCTCAGTAAATTCCTTTGCATCATCTGCTTCTTATTTGAAGTGCCAAGCTGGAGATTTCCTGGGATCAAATGCTCTAAAGACAAGGTTCTTGGATCTGTGGGGAAGGCAGTGGCATTATGGACATCAGAATCTTGGGCTCCACCCTTTCAAGCAGGGAAGATATCTGAATTTTCTTAGCCTCAGATATCTGACCTTCAAAGTACACATGATAGTCACTACTTCACAGAAATTACTGTGAGCAATAAATGAGAGACCAGGCATGTGTTTCTGGCACATTCTTTGGGAACTATGAGCTTCTCAATATTTGTTTCTTTTCTTTACTGGTACTGTAGGATTTATATAAACTTTTTAAACCTACATGAGCCACTAAAATGATTAAATGAGGTATTCATTCTCCTTAGGAATGGATTTTTAAATTTCATTTCATAGATGTACTCTTACCAAAAGCCCTAAGAAAAATAATGAAGAAAAGAAAAAGACCAATGTGAATATTTTTGTGCATTCTCCCTATAGGTTTAAAAGAGCAGCCTTGGAGGGGACGTGTTATGGAAATTATGAGAATTTGATTTGGATCCCCAGCACCCACAGCATGCTTGACATGGTGGGTATGCCTGTAAACCCAGCACTGGAGAGGCAGAGACAGGAGGGTCTCTAAAGCTGTCTGTCTAACCAAACCAGTGAGCTCTTGTCTCAAAATATGGTGAAGAATAGTAAAGGAAGACACCTGATGTTGATCTCTGACCTTTATGCACCCACACATGTGCCCACATGCATACAAACACTCATGCACCCATATACTCACATGGGTAACTCTTGGGGCCCATGATGAGTTGGATCCATGCTCTAAGGCCAGAGGGCAAAGTACGATGGTCACCTTCTTCAGACCCTCCCTGCCGTCCTGTCCATTTACACCCACCAAACAGTTCCCAACAGTCTCTGGAAGGTGTTCTCCTATTTATCACCCATGGTACCATCTTCCTACCTGCCCTTTCTGTGCCACTCCTTCTAGCACACACTTAGGTTCAGCAAAGGGGATGCCAGGCAAGCTACTTTGGCTGCCCAGGGCCCCTCTGACCTGACCTTCCTACCACAGGAGCCCTCAGCATGTGCCTGGATGAAGCGCACAGAGCACACAACATGGTGCACGTCATAGACATGACATGCTGTTCAGACTCGGCTTCCCTGTAAATGTTTCCTTTTTGGTCATTTCTACCGTGACTTCAATTAGAGAAGAATGATGTGTGTCTCTTAAATAAACAGTTTTTCAACATGTGACGCACAAGTAGTGCCGGGTCAGGATGTAAGGAGACTCCAAAGCAGCAAATCTCACAGCACTGGTAAGATAAAATATAAATAAATAATGGAATTGAGCAGGGCGTGGTGGCGCATGCCTTTAATCCCAGCACTCGGGAGGCAGAGGTAGAATGATCTTTGAGAGTTTGAGGCCACCCTGAGACTACATAGTGAATTAAAGGACAGCCAGAGCTAGAGTGAAACCCTACCTCGAAAAAAAATAAATAAATAAATAAAGAATTGGTTGGAGCATGCCTGTAATCCCATCACTCCAGAGGCACTGGCAGGGGGATGGCTGCAAGTTCAAGGCCAATCTGGTCTACACATGAGTTCCAAACTGCCTCCTTAGCACAGTAGACAGCGTGTCAGTCTCATAGTGAGTCAGGTCAGCCAGCACTATATATGTCTCAGAAAAACGAATGAATTTTCAGCTAGGCATGGCTGCACACTCCTGTAGTCCCAGCTGCTCTGGAGGCTAAGGTAGGAGGAGAATTGCTTGTGCCCTTGAGATCCAGGCCAGCGTGGACAGCAGCATAGTCAGGGGAGGTGCAGGAGAGGTGAAGGGGAAGGCACAGAAGCTGGAAAGGAAGAGGAGTGGCAAGAGACTTAGAATAATGCTCAACATGGAGGCTCACATATGAAGATGCACACACTCAGGCAAAGTGTGGTAGTGCACGCCTTTAATCCCAGTACTTGGGAAGCAGAGGTAGGAGGATCACTGTGAGTTTGAGGCCACCCTGACACAACATGGTGAATTCCAGGTCAGCCTGTGCTAGAGTGAGACCCTACTTTGACAAACAAAAACAAAAACAAAAACAAAAGCACGCACTCTTAGGTTCTTTGACAAATACAAACTGTATGATAGATCTGTTCTTTGCCTTCCAAGGATCTGTAATATAGCTGTGGAAGGAAAAGATATGTGAGAGAGCTCAGGATATTTCAATACTAACCAGTTGGTGCCAAAAAGGCACCTCTGTAAGTCTGAGAAAGGAATTATTAGAACTAGGATGAAAAAGAATACATTATAAGAAAGCTGGCATTCTCAAAGTACAAAATTCTGTAAAATTCACTTTAACCAGGTTAATAGCTGTTATAATTTTATACATATTTCATGCAGGCTGTTGAATACATTAGCCATGCTACACTATGCAACATTCTTATGAATACTATTAAAATACATATTCACATAGGCAACAAAGCTGTAACTCAACATTTCAACACCAACGGCTTTCAAAGTTATAGAAGTTTAGAGCTGATTCCAGTCACTACAAGATTCAACTAGAAACAAACTCATTTATTTCCTTTTCTAGAAAGTTAAGGAGTACTGAATATATTTAAAATATAAGCATTTATTTAGTTATTTGACAATTGAGTCTATGGATTATCTAGTCTTCTTTTCCCTTCATGGAAAGCTGTCTCACTTCTGGCCTGCAGTTCTGACTATTGCTGCTGGCATCACTGTTACTTCTGCCGTGCTGTTGTCGTTACTCCCACCACCAATGCAGCCCCTGTGACTGTTGTTCTATGTCAACAAGCATCCCTGCAAAGGGCTTGCTGGAGGACATGGTATCTGCTGTAGACCAGAGCTTCTTAACCTGGAGTCCAAAGACTTAGCTATGTGAGCTTGGGTGGGGAAAGACTTAGATCTTTATTTTCACTGACTTCTAATGAAGCATAGCCTTTCCTTCAATAATAAGTGTAGTCAAAAAGTCACTATGGCATTAATTACCTGTGACTTTGTCACAAACATTCTTGTAGCACTTTAAAATTATTGCATAAATACAACTTTTATTTATCAAGATTGCATGGAAGATACTAATAAAGATACATACATATTACTAGATCACATATTTTGGGATTTCTGATGTTCATGATTGCATATATTATATATACTGGGCTCCCTTTTTAATTTTGTTTTATTCATTAAAAAATATGCTTTAAGCCAGGTGTGGTGGCACACGCCTCTACTCCCAGCACTTAGGAAGCAGAGGTAGGAGGATTGCTGTGAGTTTGAGGCCAGCCTGGAACTACAGAGTGAGTAGATGGGCTAGATTGACACCCTACTCAAAATAAATAAATAAATAAATAAATAAATAAATAAATAAATAGCCAGATGTGGTGGCACACACCTGTACCCCCAGCACATGAAATGCTGAAGCAGGAGGATCAGAAGTTCAAGGCCACCAACTCTATCACAAAAGTAAGGAAGTAAGTAAATAAATAAAAACACAAATAAATACATAAATAAAATAAAAGTATTATGCTGAGAAGAGTTCAGCACTTCACTAGACAGCTAAAGGGGGTCATGGCACAAAAGAGGAAGCCCCTGCCCCAGCCATTCATTCACAAACCCTCCCCATCTACTATCCTTTGTGCTTGACACCTACCTTCTGCTTCCTGCTTGTAGATCCCTCACAGCCTGCTAAAATTCACTCTTTTTCTGAACACTTCCCTCCCTCTCCACAGCTCCAATCACTTGCTGATTCCCCTTTGGTTCTCATTCACAAGCGATGTATAATCTTGGACAAGCCTTTGAACGTCCTCTAACTCATCTTCCTGACTTGCAAGTGGAAACAAGAGTGGTGGATGCTGTGCTTAGAATGCTGGCAAGGACTAGGAGGCTGATGGACATCCTGTGCTATCTAAAGTAGACATCGTCAAGCCTTTCTGTTTCTGTGCCCTTTCATATCCTTAAAACCTCTTTTAGAACTTTAAAAAATATTTTTTATTTTTCATATAAACATATATTGTACATTGAGCATCTTACTCCATCACTTACCCTCCTCTCCTTCCTTCACCCACTAGTTCCCTTTGTTTCACTTCTACTTTCCTTTCATTTGTTCTTTCTTTCTTTGCAATTTAGTAATTATGTGTTTAATGTTATTGAATCTAAACCAGTCACTGTAGAAAAATACACATGCACATATTCAGAAATCCAAAATGAAATTTATAAAAAAAGATGGAATCTCCCAACCCAACTTGTCCAGAGACTGATCCTGGAAATATGACTGTTATGTTACATGGAGAAAGGAGTTTTATAGTCTATAAAACAGGGAGATTTTCCTGCATTGGGTTTTGGGGAAGGAACAAACTACAGAAGCTTTTGAATGCAGACAATTTTCTGAAGGTAGAAGAAGGAAATATGAGGCAGGAGGTCAGACAGAGTTGATGCATGAAGAAGAAACTAAACCCAGTGTTGATGGCATTGATGATGACAGGCAAACTGAGCCAAGGAGCTCAAGAGACTTCTGGTGAAGCTTACCCTCAACTATACACCTCTAAGAGGAAAGAGCCTCATTCCAACAGATGCATGAAACTGAAATCTGCCAACAACTTGAATGTGTGTGGAGCATGTATATCCCGAGTCTGCCAAAGGAATGCAGCCCTGCTGGTGTACAGACCTCTGCCTTTTGAGAGGACACAGAAGAACCAGCGAGCGAAGCCATAAATGGGTTGCTGTTCTTCAGACCTACAAGCAATATGTTGATGTAATTTTTAAAGTTTACATTTTTTGGTAGCTGGTCTGTAACAATGCATGTGACAGACCTGATTACATTCTAATCGTAGGAGAGAGAAAGAGAGGAGAGGGATGGAGGGAGACAATTGATTGTGGTCTATAAAAGTAAACATTATGATGGCTATGGTGATAATGCCTGAATGGTAAAAGGCACTTGCTTAGGCTGGGTCCAATTCCCCAGTACCCACGTGAAGCCAGATGCAACGTGGCACATGCAATTGTAATCCTAACAAAAGCCTAAGACAATGGGAGGAAAAAGCAAAGAATCTGAAGCTCCTGGGCTAGCTAGTCTGACTTTAGGTTGAAGTTGGGCAGTTCCTTTGCAGCAGCCACAGGAGACTTTGTCTCAAAAAGATGGAGCATATACTTCTACTTATTTATTTTTTTATTTTAGAGGGAGAGAGAGAATTGGCACCCCAGGGCTTCAGCCACTGAAATTGAACTCCAGATGCTTGTGCCACCTCCTGGGCATATGCAACCTTGTGCTTGCCTCACCTTTGTGCATCTGGCTTACATGGGATCTAGAGAATAGAACATGGGTCCTTAGGCTTTTCCAACAAGTGCCTTAACTGCATCTAGAAATGTATCCATTCTTAGATTTTCCACTTAAATGTTTTTAAGGTACATCTTAATAATTTTCTAAATTTAATTGGTACCTGTTACAATATCTCCTTTTTCATCTCTAATTTTAAAAACATATTTTATTTATTTATTTATTAGCAAGCAGAGAGAGAGAGAGAAGGAGAGAGAAGGGCACACCAGAACCTTTAGCCACTCCAAACAATCTCCAGATGCATGTGCCACTTTGTGCATCTGGCTTACATGGTTACTAGGGAACCAAACCCAGTTCTTTAGGCTTTGCAGGCAATTGTCATAATCACTGAGCAATCTCTCCAGCCCTTCATCTCTAATTTTATTAATTCTGGTCTTATCTTTCTTTTGATTAGCTTGGCTAAAAGTTTATCAATGTTACTATCTTTTCGAAGAACCAACTCTTTGTTTCATTGATTCTTTGCATTTTTTTTTGTTTACTACCATTTAATTAATTTCTTCCCTGATCTTAATTATTTCTTTCCATCTACTGATTTGGGGGTTGGTTTGTTTGTTCTTGTTTCTCCAAGACCCTGAGGCACATCATTAAGTTACTTCTTTGAGTTCTTTGAGAGTGCTGATTTTTTTTTTTTTTTTTTTTTTTGGTTTTTTTTTTGGTTTTTTGGTTTTTCGAGGTAGGGTCTCACTCTGGCTCAGGCTGACCTGGAATTAACTATGTAGTCTCAAAGTGGCTTCGAACTCTCAGTGATCCTCCTTCCTCTGCCTCCCAAGTGCTGGGATTAAAGGCATGCGCCACCATAACCGGCTTGTGATTGTTTTTTAATGTAGGCACTTAGCACTATAAACTTCCCTCTTAGGGCTCCTTTTGTTGTATCCCATAGGTTTGGTATGTTGAGTTTTCATTTTTATTTGATTTCAGGAACTTTTTATTTCCTTTTTGATTTCTTCCATGATCTAGCCATCATTCAAAAGTATTCCGCAAAATCTGAGCTTGTGAAAGTGCTATAGTTTTTCTTGCTGTTGATTTCTAGTTTTATCCCGTTATGATGACAGAATACAAGAAGTTACTTCAATTTTTCTATATTTAAAACTTGCTTTGTGTCCTATTATATGATTTATACTTGTGAAAGTTCCATGGGCTTCTGAGAAGAATATGTATTCTGCAAGGTTTGGATGGAATATTCTATAGATGTCTATTAGGTTCATTTGATGTCATTTAACCCAGTATACTTTTTGTCAGGGTGATCTGTCTACTGATGGGGTATTGAAGTCACCCACTATTACTGTGTTGGAGTTAATTTGCTCTTTATATCTACTAATATTTCTTTTATGAAATTGAGTGCATCCATGTTTGGTTTATTTTTGTTTAAAATTGTAGTGCCTCCTTGATAGATTGTTCTCTTAATCAGTATAAAGTGATCTAATTTATCTTTTATAATTAGTTTTAGTTTGAAGTCTATCTTGTCAGGTATTAGAATAGCAACACCTGCTTGTTTTCTAGTTGCATTTGCTCATAGTACCCTTTTCTATTAATTCAACTTAAAAGTAATATCTGTCCTTGATGGTGAAATGCATTTCGTGGATGCAACAAAGAGATGGAGCCTATATTTTGATCCAATCTGATAGTGTATGTCTTTTGATTAGGAAAGACCACTAATATGAGTATCATTGAAAGATGTATATTAATAACAGTCATTCTGTTAATCTTTTTTAATTAATTAATTTTTTATTGATAGCTTCTTTAATTATAGACAATATCCCATGGCACTTCCCTCCTCCCCCCACTTTCCCTTTTGATACCTCACTCTCCATCGTATCCCCTCCCCCTCTTATCAGTCTCTCCTTTCAGTTTAATGTCATGATCTTTTCCTCCTATTATGATGGTCTTGTGTAGGTAGTGTCAGGCACTGTGAGGTCATGGATATTCAGGCCAGTAGGTAGTGTCAGGCACTGTGAGGTCATGGACATCCAGGCCATTTTGTGTCTTAGGAGCACGTTGTAAGGAGTCTTACCCTTCCTTTGGCTCTTACATTCTTTCCGCCCCCTCTTTCGCAATGGACCCTGAGCCTTGGAAGATGGGTTTGAGATGTTTCAGTGCTGAGCACTCCTCTGTCCTTTCTCCTCAGCCCCATAGTGCCTTCCGAGTCATCCCAAGGTCACCACCATCTGAAAAGAAGCTTCTCTAAACAAAAGTGAGAGTAGCATTAATATATAGGTGTAGACATTAAGAGAAGTGCTTACTGGCCAGTTTGGTGAGCATAGTATATACATTTAGCCAGACACCAGCAGACATTACACCCCTAGGGCTCATGACTACCCTTGTCATAGGTTTTTAGTATCAGGGATGTATTCCCTCCATGGAGTGGGCCTCCAGTCCAATTAGAGAGCAGTTGGTTTCCCCCATAATAGACATGCCACTATTGCACCCGTTGGCTCATTTTTAAATGAGCTGGCCAAATTTAAAGCTTGCAGTGTTCACTATTGAGTATCTTCACTGGTGTTTTCTCTCTCCCATTGAACTGCATGCAGTGTAGCTTTTTCCAACTTTCTGTCATCTGGTCCGTATGGAGGATGCTTTCAGTTTAGCTCCAGCAGGATTTCTCAGTGAACTTGCCACCTGTTAATCTTTATAGTACTTGGTATATAGCAATTACCTTCTCATTACTGGGGCAAAACATCTGACCTGAAGCAGCTTATGGAAAAAAAGGGTTTATTTCTGGCTTTATTTCTATTTCTTGGAGTGGAAGTTTCATCGTGGCAGGAAAAGCATGGTAGAAGCTAGATGCTGACCTACATTGTCACATATCAGCAGGGAGCAAGTAGAGTGAGCTAGCTAGCACTAGCAAGGAGGGCTGGACTATAAAATCCCAAGGCCCAGCCCAGTGACAACCTCTTTCAGCAAAACTCCACCTCCCAAAGGCTCTACTACCTGGGGATAAAGTAGGAGACTTAATCACAAACACATGAGACACTTTACACTCAGGCCACCATTGGTATTTTCTTACTATTCATTTGCTTAGCTATTGCTCTAATGTTGTTTATTATTTCCTGTATCATCATGTATGGGCTTATCTTCCTCTTTAGTAAACAGATTTCTCCCAGTACCTTCTTACAGCTAGCTGAGTGGACATGTATTCCTTTAGCTTGTTTTTATTGTGGAAAGGTTTTCTTCCTTCTTCAATGATGACATGTCATTTTGCTGGGTACTGTAGTCTGAGCTAGTACCTGATATCTTTCAGAACTTTAACGACATAATTCCAAGGCCTCCTGGCTTTTAAAAAAGTTTCTATTGGTCGGGCGTGGTGGCGCATGCCTTTAATCCCAGCACTCGGGAGGCAGAGGTAGGAGGATCACCATGAGTTCGAGGCCACCCTGAGACTACATAGTTAATTCCAGGTCAGCCTGGACCAGAGTGAAACCCTACCTCGAAAAACCAAAAAAAAAAAAAAAAAAAGTTTCTATTGAAAATGAGCTCGTATTCATTCTTTGGGGCTTGTCTTATTTGTCGCTTAGAGTTTCTCTCCCATATGTTTCAATATTCTTTCTTTGTTCTGTATATTTAGTGTTTTAACTACAATATGATATGGGGAGGTTCCTTTCTGGTCCTGTTTGTTTGATGTTCTAAATGCCTTCTGTACCTGGACAGGCATCACTTTCACTAAATTTAAGAAATATTCAACTCTAATTTTATTGAAAATGTTTTCTATGTCTTTAACATAAAATTCTTCCAATTCCCTCTTAACTAGGCCAGTATGGCCCTACCAGCCCACTTATCTGAGCCAATATCCACTATGCCTGTATAACACAGTACATAAATAAAGAGCAGGTGTTTAGTAAATGCTTGTTAAATCAACGTGAATAAAATTATTCAAATAAAGCCTGTATAATCCCAGTACATAAATAAAGGATCGCAGGTGGCCACCCTGAGTAAATGTGAATTGGTCAGCCTGAAATGAGACCCTGAATAAAATTAAAAAAAAAAAAAAAAATTATTCAAATAAGTTTATTATGGGCTTTTCAGCAACTCCAGAAATTTATTTGCTTCTAAGATAAGCCTTTTAACTATAGTATTCTTACTTAGAAAACTAAGTCTGTGTGATAACAAGTCAATGTTACCTTTTAAAGAGAAAGAACTGATTTTTTTTCTTACTAAAAAGATAACATATGTTATTTGTGCAAAATACAGACAAAAAGAAAAAAAGAAAGCCAGGTGCATGCCTTTAATCCCAGCACTTGGGAGGCAGAGGTAGGAGGATCACCATTGCCATGAGTTCAAGGCCACCCTTGATCCGAATTCCAGGTCAGCCTGGGATAGGGTGATACCCTAATTGAAAAAAAAAAAAAAAAACAAAAGACAAAAATACTGATAATTCTATCAGCTAAAAATAATCTTTATTGAAATTTTGGCATTTTAGACAAATATATAAATTTTTACTTCCTATTTTGTTGGGTTTTTTAATATATAAGACATTAAATGAACATCCTCCTCTGACATGTTTTACTATACATATACCATATATTCTTTGAATGTAAATATAAATAACTGGTTAAGTGGGGTTTGTTTGAATTTTTTTAATCTATTTATTTGAGAGAGACAGACACATAGGAGAAAGTGAGTATGGGACCACCAGAGACCCCTGCCACTACAAACTCCAGATGCATGTGCATCTGGCTTTACATGGGTACTGGGGAACTGAGCCTGTGTCATCAGGCTTGCAAGCAAGTGTCTTTAATGGCTGAGCCATCTCTTAAGCCCCCTAGAAGTTTTGCCCCTGAGATAGGGTCTTACCATACAGACAAAGCACAAACTCACTATGTAACCTAAGGTGGCTTCTAACTCACAATTCTCATGCTTTCCCTTCTGGAGTGCTCTATGAAGGCACTCAGCTGTACTGGCATACCATATGTGTATCAGGTGTATGCCATTGACAAGTACTTGGATTTAATTTTTACCCCACATTGTTCCTGGCCCAGCCCATCATCAGCCAGAAAAACTATGACTCAGCAGCCATATGGAATAAAACCATAAGCTCCAAGGATCCACTGAGCGTTTTTACTTTCTTACCATTGTCACAAGCACCATAGCAATGAGTCACACATACAATAGCAGAAATGGTCCTAAAAACAAGAAAGACATAAAAATTGAAAACACCCACAAATAAGGTATCATAAAGTGTATCTGGAGAGACATAAGCCTGGGTCACACAGTCAAGAAGAAAGAATTTCCCTCTTGGGAGGCTGTGCAGGAGAAGTGCTCAACAGTGGGACCGGTGGTAAACTGTTCACATGACAACTGAGAGTCAACTCAGAGGCTGCACGGAATGAATGGGCAGAGACATTAAGCCTCGAATATGTAGGAGCTGAAGTACAAAGAACTCTATTACTGCAGAGCTGTGAGGGACATTTAGGTTGAGGTTAAGGGCACTCTCTTCTAAATTCTCCATTTCTGTTCTTTGAAAGCTGTGTCAATCCTGAACTTACTCTTAGCTTCAAAGAGAGCATAGTGTTCCTGAATGTAAAAGAAATTGCAATATGAGATGAAGAAATATGATTTGGAAAGAAGAAGGGATTCAGTGGAGGGAAGATTCAGGAGGGGGGGAAAGAGAGTGGTGGGAGGGGATTATGGTCATGGTAACTGTTTATATGTATAGAGGTTGTCAATAAAATGTTTAATTAAAAGAAAGAAGGAAAAGTCAAAAGCAACAACAAAGTGAAATTGCAGATGAGGGGAGATAGTGTGAAACAGGACAGCCCCTAAGAAAACTATAGCATTTTCCCTGCCTACTATCCTTTCTTGTCAGAGCATACCCTCCATTCTAATATATACATAAATCAGAGGTCTGGGAACAGGAAGTAATTTCTGGATTTTCATAAGGTGGAGGAGGTCATTTCTTTACTCAACATGGTTCAGTAGCTTAACGAAGATTCAGAAAGTTCCAGCTTTTATTCTTCGCTTTTGCAATAAAGTACTGAAAAAAAAAAATCTAACCCTTTCAGACCACCATGCTACAATCTAAATTGGCATTAATTTATGTTCCTCAACTCCATTATTCTCCCAAGGTCATTCATCCAACTAAATCTGCCCTCTCCATCTCAGCCAATGTTACCATAAACCTTGGAGCACATCTTATTGAGAGTCTGCCTCCACGTGCTTGCCCATGTGATATCCCAACTTGTCTAACCTCCTTTCTACCATGGCTCCCTCCCAGAGTAAAATTCACTTGCTCTTCCTACCGCAAATGTTGTTTAAGCAATCTTGCTCTTTTGATCACTCATTTCCCCCCATCATTTTCAGAGAATGTAGCCTTGTATTAACATTGACAAGTTGCTGTCACATTCTTTTACTTAAATTTTGTTTATTCCTTGATTGGATTGTAATTTGTTTTGTCTTTCTTTCTTTCTTTCTTTCTTTCTTTCTTTCTTTCTTTTTTTTTTTTTTTTTTTTTTTTTTTTTTTGGCAGGGTCTCACTCAAGCCCAGGCTGACCTGGAACTCATCTACTTTAGCCCAGGCTGGACTTGAACTCACGGCAGTCCTCTTAACTCAACCTCTCAAGTGCTAAGATTAAAGGTGGAAAATTACTCACTATAAGTTTCTAGAATATTGAAGTCAATTTGCTCCTCTGCTTATATTAACAAAATACATTCTGCTCTGGTTGAAGGAATGGTAAATCTCCTTCATTTACCAAAGAAAAAACAAGGCTTTGGACAAACTCTGAGAATAGTTGGGTAGGACATAGTTTCCTGAAGAAGCAGAAAATTCTGAATAAGCAAGTATCACCTGGACATATTTTTAGCTTCTGATCTTACACTATGCACTATGGTAAGGGCTTGTCAACTGTGCCTATGGAGTACTTAAAATGTGCTGAGTTCAGGACTGAAGAGATGGCTTAGTAGTTAAGGGGCTTGCCTGTGAAGCCTAAGGACCCATGTTTGACTATTCAGATCCCATGTAAGCCAGATGCACAAGGTGATGCAAGAGCAAGGTCACACATGCACACAATGTGGTGCGTGTGTCTGGAGTTCAATCACAGTGGCTGGAGGCCATGGTGTGTCCATTCTCTCTCTCTCTCTCTCTCTCTCTCTCTCTTGCTCTTGCTCTCTTGAGTTAAAAAAAAAAAGACCACTATGTTGAATCTCCCTCAAAAAAAATGTGCTGAGTTGAAATTGACATGTTCTGTATGTAAAATAGTCCATGAATAATATTTATATTCACTACATGTCAAAATAACATTTTGAAAATTTAGAATAAATGAAACATTATTAAAATTAATTTTATCTGAGCATGATAGCTCATACCTGTAATTCCAGCACTTGGGAGGTTGAGGTAGGGGAATTGCCAAGAGCTCAGGGCCAGCCTGGAATACAGAGTGAGCTCCAGGTCAGGCAGAGCTAGAGTGAGACCCTTCCTCAAAAACAAAATAATAATAATACTTATTATTGTTGATATTATTATTTCAGCTTCTTTTAAAACTGTTTAAATGTGTTACTTTGGAATATGAAACTACACATGTAATAGCATTACAATTGGTAGTGTTTGGAAGTTTTGTTTCTGTAGTGTTGGGGCTCATACCCATGTCTCAGTCATGCTAGACAAATACGCTACCAACAGTGATATTCTAATTAATTACTATAGCTAGCCAAAGCAAAGTAGAAGGCAAGGACTAAACACAACCACCAAATATGTTTTGTGTGGGTCACATAATTAACATCGCCTTAAATTACTTTCCCAACAAATGCTAGCTTCTAGCTCCTTCTGAATGTCAGAGCTAGAAACACGGAGCTCCCATTCTTACACAGCAGCAGCGAGAAGAACAGGTGAAACGGGTCAGCAGCTGTCCCCTATGAGCACACCATGTGCTCTCCAGTCCATCCTCATCCCCGACTAGCATGTTTGCCTTCTCTGCCCCACCTCATAGAATTCAGATGTTTGCCATGGGCGCTTCACACACGGATTCAGTGAAGAGTAACATATATGCTTTTCTTTGTACAAATCATAGTGGAATTCTAGTCCTTCCATCTAAACAGCGATGAGTGGATAAATTACTGAAGTCCTCTGAAACTTTATTTATTAACAGTAAAATAGGAATGACAAGAGCTACACTGTGCTGGTTCCTAATATTTATGTAAAGTACATTCAGGAGTTGCATTCCAATAGCTGCTTTGTGTATTGTATTGTCACTTCTGCCCTTAGCAGAGTTTGGGGTCATGAGTCTTGAAGGTGTAGCTAGATGCTAAGTAGTTTTCACAATGCCAAGATTCTACACATGTGGCTGTTCTCTCTCTGAGAGCAAGACAAAGATCTTGAGGAAAAGAAACTATTTCAGCATTTTTCTTAGGGGCCCCAACATGACTCAAGTACTTTTATTTGCTCAAGAAACATTCAGTAAGAAACGGAAACTGTGTTTTCAATCATGCCGGCTCCCCAAGTCGCACTGAACCTGGCAATGGCAGGTTTTTATTTCTGGCAGTGCCACCTAGCAGCTTGGCTTCACATCCCAGCAACTTGTGTGAACTGCATCAGCCAAAAGATAAGAATTGGAAATGACATGAAAACAATGAGAAAACTGGGATAACCATATAATTGACAAGGAATTAATATCCAAAAATACAATTCAACAGAAAAAAAGAAATCCTGAATAAAAACAGGGGACCTAGGAGATAGTTCAGTGATTAAAGGGGCTTATTGCTTGCATAGCCTGCCTGCCTGAATTTAGTTCACCAGTACCCACATAAAGCCAGATGCACAAAGTAGAGCATGCATTTGGAGTTTGCAGTGGCAAGAGGCCCTTGTATGTCCATTCTCACTCTCACTTTCAATGTCTCAAATAAAGTAAAAATATTTTTTAAATAAACATGCTGGGCATGGTGGTGCATGACTTTAATTCCAGCACTCAGGAGGCAGAGATAGGAGGAGTGCCTTAAGTTCAAGGCCACCCTGAGACTACATAGTGGATTCCAGGTCAGCCTGGGCTAAAGCAAGACTCTACCTTGAAAAACCAATAAGTAAATAAATAAAAATAAACATGAAGAAATTTAAAATAAATAAATAAAAACAGACAATTTTTAAAAAGACATGAAAACAACCAAGAAGTACATGAAAAATATTTGAATATCATTATCATAAAGTGATAAATCAAGACCATTAAGATACTACCTTATAGGGCTGGAGAGGTAGTTCAGCAGTTAAAAGCACTTGCTTGCAAAGCCTACCAGCCAGGTTCAATTCCACAGTACCTACATAAAGCAGACCCCAAAAGTGGTGCAAGCCCTGGCACACTTACTTACACACACACACACACACACACACAAAATAAAATAATACAAAAGTTTTTAAAGGTACATTACCTCACACATATTAGAATGGCTACCATAGTGGTTAAGGCACTTACCTGCAAAGCCAAAGGACCCAGGTTCAGCTCTCCAGGATCCATGTAAGCCAGATGCACAAGGGGGGCATGCATCTGGAGTTCTTTTGCAGAGGCTGGAAGCCCTGATATGCCCATTCTTTCTTTCTCTTTCTCTCTCTAAAATAAATAAATAATATAAAATATTAAAATTGGGAAAAATACAAAACAGGAGCTGAGGAAATAGTTCAGAAATTAAAGGTGCTTGCTAGCAAAACCTGCTGGTCCAGGCTCAATTCCCTGATACCCAGGAAGAGCCAGATGCACGAAATGATGTATGCACCTGGAGCTCATTTGCAGTAAGCAAGAGGCCCTGGCATGCCCATATTCATGGTGCATACCTTTAATCCTAACTCTCAGGAGGCTGAGATAGGAGGATCACCATGAGTTGGAGGGCAGCCTGAGCTAGAATGAGACCCTGCTTCAAGAAACAAAACAAAACAAAAACTCACAAAAGATGTTGGGCATAGGGGCACATGCTCATAATTCTAGGACTCAGAAAGCAAGAGGATCACAATTCAAGACCAGCCTGGGTTACTTAGCAAGATCTTATCTCAAAAAAAGAAAGGAAGGAAGGAATAGAGAATAGAGAAAAAGAAGTATGGAGTTTCCTCAAAAAATTAACACTGAGCCATGTGTGGTGGCACATGCCTTTTATCCCAGCAATTGGGGTGGGGGGGATTGAGCTTGAAGGATTACCATGAGTTTGAGGCCAGCCTGAGCTACAGAGTAAGTTACAGGCAGCCTGGGCTCAAGTGAAACCCTGCTTTTAAATATATATATGACAACCACATGATTCTACAATCCCATTGCTGGGTGTATACTCAAAGGAAACAAAGTCAGCATATCAAACATGCACTATCATGTTTAATGCAGCACTATTCACAATCACAAGCTAAGCATTTGCCAATGGATGGATGTATAGGGACTGTTCAGGAGCCAGGTATAATGATGCATGCCTATAATCCCAGACCTTGGGAAGTGGAATCAGGAGATCAGTCTGGGCTACACCTTCTTTAAAAAGTAAAAATAAAATTTAAAAACAAGAAAAAGATATATAGAGATGGAAAAAAGGAAAGTTCAGTATATATATAATAGAGTACTTCAAATAAAAGGAATTCTTGTCATTTTAAGGTAAATGAGCCAGACACAGGAAGGCAAATAGTGATCTCACTTCTTAGTGATATAACCAGGGTTGAGAGTGGGAGGAGGGGTATCAGGTAGACACTGGTTGAGGAGTACACGATTTCAGTTAGATGGAAGGAGGAAATTCTGTGATACCTCTAGTTAACAGTGCATTGCATTCTTGAACATTTCTACTAGAATTGACTTTAAGTATTCTTGCCACAGTGTGTTCAGCCTGGCAGTTGGAAATGTAGCTCAGTGTTAGAGTACTTTGCTAGCAAGCAAGAGGTCCTAGGTTCAAACCCCAAGAACAGGAAAAAAAAAGAAAGACAAAACCCTTGATTATCCACTTCACAATGAACAGTTTTCAAAAACATGTTATACATAATAATGTTTGTCATTAAAACAATGAGAGAAATTTTGATTAAAAATGTAAAAGCAAAGAGCTACAGAGTCTGGGATACAAGGCCAGAATGATTTGTTCTCTAGACCAGCCTCCCTGCATAAAATTTGTGTCTCATTCGAGGACCAGCCTGCTCAGTAATAGCCATAGACTGGACTCAATGCCTGCCCTTTGCAGCTCTGACGTCATGATTCATACACTCCCAGCTCTTCCTGACTGCCTGCAATTACCTGTGACAAACGATGCATCAGTGTATCATCTGCTTCACCTTTCAAAACATTTTCATGGTTCACAGATAAGTCATGGGGTGTAAACTGTCCTTAACAGTAAATCTGGGCACTGAGGAGCTCCTCCCCAAATCCTACTGAACTTTGCAAGCTGAACACCCAAGGTAAGAATCCTTCTAGAACATGCAAATAAACATCATTTGACTGCCATAGTTAGCTATAAAAATACACAGATATGTAGACTGATAAAATTAGAACAAAAATGTAAATGAAAAGCTATTTCAGATTAGGCAGAAATATCCAAAATAATTGAAGAAATATTAAAGAAACAAGACAAAATGTTTAACAACTTAAAAAAAATTAAAGGCTTAAGGCTGGGGATGCAGCTAGGTAGTAGAGCTCTTGCCTAGCATCTATGAGATCCTGAGTTCTATCTCTGGCACTACATAAATAAATGATAGGTAGATTAGATAGATAGATAGATAGATAGATAGATAGATAGATAGATAGATAGATGATAGATAGATAGATAGAGCATACATACATATCACTAAGAGCTTAAAATAATCCAGGGAAACAATAAAAGAACTTGTTATGCATATGAAGGGCTGTGGGTGTACTTCAGTGGTAAAGTGCTTGACTAGCACGTTCAAGGTCCTGGATTTTATCTCTGGAGCAGAAAAAGAAAAAGAAAGAAAGAAAGAAAGAAAGAAAGAAAGAAAGAAAGAAAGAAAGAGGGGGTAGGGAGGGAGGGAGGGAAGGAAGGAGGGAAGAAGGAAGGAAGGAAGGAAGGAAGGAAGGAAAGGTGGAGGAATAGAGAGAAAGAAAGAGAGAAAGAAAGAAAGAAAGAAAGAAAGAAAGAAAGAAAGAAAGAAAGAAAGGAGAGAAGAGGGGGGAGGGGAGGGGAGCAGAAGGAGAGAAAAGAGAAAAGAGAGAGAGAGAAAGAAGGAGGGAGGGAGGGAGACAGAGGGGAGGAGGGACAGAGGGAGAGAAGAAAGGGAGAAAAGTTGACAGATAAAAAGAAGAAATGATTCTAGTAATGACATGAATACATATTTTCTTGAATATATTTTATGAAGATATTATAAGGGAGAAAAGATTTCTTATGAACCCATTGCTAGGCTCAGGGCAAACAGACCTTTAACAGGAGCACACATACACTTTAATAATATAAGTTTAACATGGAATGGGAGTTTTAGGACATGAAGACCCAAAGAAATAAGAAAGTTGTATATTTTTATGCTAAGTTTGATGAAAACCTGAATAATTGGTTGCACAAAAAAGCATATGATGTCGTGTGATTTCAAAAATGATGGGATTCGGCCAGGCGTGGTGGCGCACACCTTTAATCCCAGCACTCGGGAGGCAGAGGTAGGAGGATCGCCGAGAGTTCAAGGCCACCCTGAGACTACATAGTGAATTCCAGGTCAGCCTGAGCCAGAGTGAGACCCTACCTCGAAAAACCAAAAAAAAAAAAAAAAAAATGATGGGATTCAAAAGCACTATTTTCTCAGTTTTGACTATGTCCCTTCATGTTCAGAAATGAGGACATCTCTCTCTTCCAGAGGGAAGGAGGGAATTTATTAAATGAGAATCTGATCTGTTCCAGAGACGAGAGGGAGAACAGAGAATGAACTATCTATTTTTGCTGCTTCCTCAAATGCCACCGTGCCATACTCTGAGCCTATGCCTCATACTAGCAAAGAACAATCTCTACCACCTCCAGCCCCTTAACATTTTCGAAGAGAATGTTCTTTCCTGTAAAGATTTTCAAAGTGTGAGCTCTGGCCCACCAGCCTCAGCATCTTCCTTCATGTTAGACATGCAAATGGTTCTGCTCACCCAGTGTTTCAGCAAAGCCCAGGTGTCTGGTGAACACTGGAGCCTGAGAGCCATTGCTCAGAAGTCACAGGAGCTAGAAAGCTAGAGGGATGGATTCATCTCCACCACGAGGATGCAATCCGACAACCAGAGGGTGGGAAATCCTAGGTGATCAATTTTGTATTTTCTTCAAAAAATAGATGTTCTGGGGGATGAGGCAGTATTAAAGATTAAAAGAAACCGAAGAGACATAACAACCAAATCAATGTGTGGATCATATTTGAATCTTGTTTCCATCAAACCAACTGTAAAAAGAGATTTTGAGACAATTAGGAAAAGTCGAACATGATATTAAGAAATTATTATTTGTTTCATTGTGTGTGAATATTGTAATGTGGTTATGACTTTAAACTGCCTTTTAAAAAATCCTTACCTGTTAAAGATTTTTCAAAACTATTTGTAAAACTGAATGAAGCAAATATGCCAAAATGTTGACAGCTTGAACACATGGGGATTGAGCCCAGGGCTCTGCCACTGAGCTACAGTCCCAAGCATGAAAGCATATTAATAAAAACAAAGTAATTTAATCATACTGGTATAAGAATAAAACACAAGGGGGCTGGGGAGGTGGCTCAGCAGTTAAAGGCACTAAGGCACTTGCTTACAAATCCTGCCAGGACAGATTCAATTCACCAACCACCCACTTAAACCTGGACGAACATTGGGCATTTGTCTGTGCACCCAAACACACGTTCATATTCACATGCATGCAAATAAATAAATAATATCTTTTTAAAGCACACTACAATAGAATTACCTTTGGTAGGGAATAAAAAGCAGTGTCTTTTTCCACATTCATTGTGACATTCATGGCCAACAATCTTATACACAAAAGACAAATTAATATGAGAAAAGCAGAACAAACTTAATCAAAATCTCACATGACACAGGAAGATGAAGAAGCAAAGTTAGAGGACCCAGTGATGCAGCTCAGGTTAGACCACCTGCCTGGCACACCCAAGGCCCTGTGGACACAGCTCAGGGTAGACCTCTGCCTGGTACACATACAATTCTGTGGATATAGCTCAGGGTAGACCCCTGCCTGGTGGACACAAAGCCTTGGGGATGTAGCTCAGGGTAGACCTCTGCCTGATATATTTCCAGCCCTGGAGATGTAGCTCTGGGTAGACCTCTGCCTGATATATTTCCAGCCCTGGAGATGTAGCTCTGGGTAGACCTCTGCCTGATATATTTACAGCCCTGGAGGTGTAGCTCAGGGTAGACCCCTGCCTGGTGCACACAAAGCCCTGGGGATATAGCTCTGGGTAGACCTCTGCCTGATATATTTACAGCCCTGAAGGTATAGCTCAGGGTAGACCCCTGCCTGGTGCACATATGGATTTTATGAAGTAAAATTTTTTAAAAGAGCAAAACTAAAAATGTTTATACTTGAGTTGGATAAGGAATGGACAGTCGCTTAGAAGTGTGTCTGGACAAGTAGGTTGTTCTTAGTGGTCATCAAAGGGAAAACTTAGGAAAACCTGCTTGTCACTACTCTGGGTCTTTGTCCTTTCTTTGGGACGGGGCAGGAGAGCTGTTGCAGGAGAAAGAACCTCAGGGGAAAGAGGCAGGAGATGCCCAAGGCCTCTCTGCTCCTCAGCAATCTCAATTTCCTTGATATTGGTATACTGGGCAAGCCAAAGTGTCATTGTTTGGGGTCTTGTGTTCTCAGCCCTGACACTTGCTTAGAATCATCACAGAAATGAGACAGTACTTGACACATGACAAAAAGAAGTTATCCCTACCCATTAGGCACGTTTTATTTGTACCCATCATTTGACTGTAATTACATACATCTTTACATTACATACTTTATATTACATACATACCATTGAGTGACTGCTGTTCTCCATCAGTGAATGAACCAGTGAAAGTCCCTGTGTTCATGAAGCTTACAGTCTAAGTGATGGAGTCATGGAGAAATAAATATAAAATTATTTATACTATGACAAACAATAAGTGCTATGGAGAAAAATGAGGCAGGAGGGGCTGGGAAGATGGCTCAACAATGAAAGGTGCTTTCTTGCAAAGCCTACCAGCCAGTGTTCGATTCCAGAGCCACCCAAACAAAACCCGACAAGTATTTAATTGAAGTGGCAAGAGACCCTGGCACACCCATGCATACACACGTGCCAATAAATAAATAATAATTTGAAATTGAGGCAGGAAATGAGTGTCAGGTTATTGCAATTTAAAATAGGGTAGTCAGTGGAGGTCTATGGGAGAAGGTGACATTTAAGAAAGACTAGAAGGTGTGAGGGTGATAGTTCCAGGGGAGGAACTTGTGGGCAGAGGAAGGACCAAGTGCAACTGTACCACAGCAGAAACTTGCCTGGGAAAAATACCTGTTTCCCGTGTTTGAATGACTATCTTTGAAAGAATCACGTCAGGCCCCTGCATCTGTTGCCACAAATTGTGATCACAGCGTGGGGCAAAAGAAGCCTGTGAGCCCAGACACTCTAGGGGCTAAAGAGGAAGGGTATCAGTTCAAGGCCAGCCTGCACTTTATAGCAAGATCCTGTCACAATAAATAAGAAAATAAATAAATAAATAAATAAATAAATAAATAAATAATGCCTGAGTATAAAGTTTAGTTAAGTAGTTGAGAAACATTTATTAGTGATTATGATGTTAGAACTGAAAAAATGCTAAGAATACATGATCTTTCCTTTAAAATGCTTTTGCCTCTCATTTCTTTATATAGAATAACTTTTTAACACAAGATCTGCTCAAATTAGCTATGCATTGGGAAATAAAGATGTTCTCTTTTCCAGATACTCAAAAAGACAGAGCCAAGGAGTGGAAAGATGTCTCAGTGGTTAAAGGCATTTTCTTGAACACTTAATGGCATCAGTTTGATTTCCCCAGTACTTACAAAATGCACAAAATGACCCATGTGTCTGAAGTTCATTGACAGTGGCAGGAGGTCCTCCCCCCATCCCTGCTCATAAATAAATATATTCAAAAGCCAGTTGTTCTAAGGACAGCGCAGTGTATGCTGGGTGGTTACTGTCTAGAGGTTTCATTGCATTTTGTTCAATATTCAGAAAACATTACAGAACAATGAACAAGACCAAAGTCACACTCTTCTGAATTATCAGCATCCTAATAGCTATCATAGATCCACGATATTAGTAAATAGTGGATGCAAGTTAATAAACAAGAAAATCCTCTTCTCTAGGGAGAACAATTTTCAAAGTCATTGCAGTGTTCCACAACTTCCAAAGAAAATCTTAGTCATATTTGAATCTCTAGACTATGGCAAAGATTCTTGCTAACTCACTGGGTGTGGTGGTACCTGCCTATAATCCTAGGATCAGAAGTTCAAGGTCATCCTCAGCTAGATCATGAGTTCAAAGCCAGCTTGGGCTACATGAGACCATAATCTTTACTAAATGTTGATTTAAATATACAATTTTGAGCAGACCATATTCTCTGCTATCTTATTCTGTCAGCCTGGTGCTGATAGAAAGCTAAGTGAGGCATAGTCATAAATGACCATCATGGATTTAAAATTCATCTCTCTCTTCTCTCTCTAGATCCATGAATCATAAGCCTAAGGAAATGGCATGCTTACAAGTTGAAGATTGCCCCCGTCTCTTTTTAGGACTAATCAGATATTGCCAGTAAGAGTCCCATCATTGTTTGGTTTCTTCTCTTGCTTTTTTACTTTTCCTTTGGCTTTTGAGGTAATTTCCCTGTGTAGCTCAGGCTGTCCTGCAAACACTTACCATCATCCAATCTCAGCATCTCAAGTGCTGGGAGCACAGGCCTGTACCACTACACCCAGCTTAAACTAGAGATCATTTGAGTTTACCTAAAAAAAAAAAAAAAAATCACAAAATGTTCATGAGAAAATATCTGCAGACATGTTGGAATGCTATCTTTCAGACACAAAGTAGCCATTACATTCATGACCTAAACAACACCTGCATAATATGAGGGGGAAAAAAAAGGACTAGGTCAAAATAGATGAGGGACTAGTTAGACAGGGGGTCAGTGGAAGGAATGTAATTGGAGGGGGACAAATGAGAGTGGTGGCAGGGAATTATGATCAGGGTGTATTATGTATATGAATGAAGAAGGTCAATAATTTTTTTAAAAAGGGCTGGAAATATGGCTCAGTGGTTAAACACTTGCCTGCAAAGCCTAACAACCCAGGTTCAGTTCCCCAGTACCCACATAAAGCCAATTGCACAAAGTGGAGCATGCAGCAGCTAGAGGCTATAGCAAGCCCATTCTCTCTGTCTTTCTTCTCACTATTTCTTTCTGCTTGAAAATAAATACATAAAATTTTTAAATTAAATAAATAAATAACATTTGCAAACAAGCCCATAGTGTGTATTATTGGGGGCGGGTGGTATTTTCACAAGGTGGATGCAAGGAGGCAGTATTAACAAATGCAAAGGGGTAAGTGACCACTAAGTGGCCGCTAAAGACTATTGTTTAAAGAAGAAAAGGCCTGAATACTCATGAAGGAAAAAGATTAATATTCACTGTGAAAATATTTCTTAGAATGAAACTAGGTTGCAATTACAAACAAGGTCCCAAATTCAGGGGACTTTGAAGAAAGCTAGGTATACAGGGCAAGGTGGCTCTGATGCAGTGAAGCCTGGCTGGGACAGGATTCCTGCCCTCTTCTTCTCAGCTTCCAAGGTGGCATCACTGAAAGACCCAGGCCAGAGTAGCACCATGACAGGCCTCAGTCACTCTGTAGGCCACAGGGGCGAGTTCCCAGAATCAAGGGAAGAACAAGCAGTACCAGGAAAAACCATAAACTTGCTGTGTGAGCATGACTCAACATTCTTGCGATCCTGGGCCAGATGGCCCAAAAAGATCCACCGGCTCAGAGTTTTGTAAATGTCAACCAATCAAACGAATGTAACCGCGCGCACCAACTTGTTCAAATGTAACCGCCACTTGCTGAGCCAATTAAGTTCCAAATTCCCCTAGACCTAGCCCGCCAAAACCCTAAGACCAATCAAGAATCCCCAAGTACAATTACTGTTCAAATTAGCCAATCATGTGGTTGCATGGGTGATAGCCCTCTCACCTTTGTTCAAACCTCAATAAAAAGCCCGCTTTTCTGCTTCTGGGGGCTCTTGCAAGGATCCACTGTGTTGGTGAAGGCAAGAGACCGAGCTTAAGCCCGAGTAAAGCTCTTTGCGTTTGGTCATCCTTGGTGGTCACTGGGGGCACCGTGAACTGGGCATTACATCACCACTCCAGTTAGCAGAGCAGGAATGAAAGGGGGATGCCTGGCTGGACAAGATGACAGAGGTGCACACACGTCACCTCCTCTCCAATCCCACTCCCATAGCCAGGCCTAACTTCAAAAGAAGCCAGGAATATGTGGACAGGCTCGAGGTCCAAGAAGCGAAGAATGTGCTGCCTGGCCTCTGGGTGAATCTGCCATATGAGATTACAAATGGAATCTTAATTCTTTAGGTAGTCCCCTCCTGCCATGTTTGCCAACATTTAGCTTCTGGTTAAAAATTGCAGATTGGAGAGGACTCTGCCATGTCCTAGTTCACAATTTCTCAAAGGCCCATGTTCTAGAAGTCCACTTGTGAGTTTACTAAGATAGGTTTGCTGATAGAAGAATGATTTTTGTTTGTCCTCTAGAGACAAACACTATAAACCCTGCTGAATTTTAGACAAAGCAGGAGAATGAAGGGGGAGAGACTGAGCTGGTAAAGCAAGTTTGCTTTTGTTTACTTTCTCAGCATCTCTTCACACACCTTCCTTTCCAGGGTGCCTGTCACCTGCCCTCTCTGCCAAGCAGAGAGGCCTTACTAGTTCCCATTCCTACTCATTTTAAAAAGTATTTTCACAGATAAACTCAAGATAGTCAACAGTTGTTGTATATTTACTCTATGCCAGAATTAGTTCTCTGGATTGTTTTACTCTTTCCTAAGAAGAAGGAAATTATCATTGTTCTCATAAAGGGACTGGATGAAGTGAGAATAGCCTGCCTTGTGAAGAGCCTAGCACCTTCCCACATTGTTAATTTACCTAACAAATGTTGGCTGTTTGGTCCCTCATTTGTTTACTCTCAGTGAGAGGGTGGAAGTCGACAGGAGCCCTACCTGTCAGCTCTGGCCCTTTCCTCCCAGCTTAGCAAGGTAGCTTGTCATACCCTTCCTATGTTGACATTGCTTCTTGATGTTAATGTGTGGGGAAGTGCTTGTGGGAAATGTAAATTCCCAGGCCCCTCAGCCAGAAATCCCCATTCAATCTGAAGCGACCACGTTGAACAACACCAGGGGGCACCATTCACATGGTACTGCATGTAAATGGTGCTCCCTGGAGTTTTGCAAATTTGAGGTTCTGAAATTAAAGCCCAGGAAATAGTATTGTTGACAAACATCCAGGTGACACTGACCAGCTAGACTTTGAGAAAGACTGTTCCAGAATGATTAAAGAACGGGGAACTGAGAAAGTTGTTGCCCCATGGATTACTTCAATATCTAAAATCTATACTCAAATATAAACAAAGTAACATTTTTTTTTAATGTGATCACACCCTGGATTAGATCCTCGGCATTGAGGGAAAGATAAAAACACCAAGAGCTGCTTCATCCCAGCTCTGCTCTGCTGTTCAGAACTCTTCTCAGCAGCCACATGCGGAACTAATCCTGCAATTTCCCTTCAGAACCTTCACAGCTCTCCAGACACCTTCTCATTAATCCTCAGGACACATCTGTGAGACAGGTGGCAGGTACCGGCTTTTTCATTATGGGTAGCTTGAGGCATGAGCAGGCCTGGGTCCCAGAAGAGTGTGTCTATACTTGGATGGGTGTCCTGCAATATCTCCAGTCTTCATCTTTGAGATACTCAGCCTGTACTTTTTGCTGGGGAAATCATTTTTTAAGATATATTGCAATTGGCACATGTTAATTATACATAGCAATGGGTTTAATTACTACATCTTTCTACAATGTATACAATGTATTTTTATCACATTCACCCCATTACTCTTTCCTGTTCCCCTCCCATTCCTGCTGATCCCCTACTCTCCAACCAGTATCCCGTCTACTTTGCATGATACACAGAACACTCTTAAGGAGATGACTTGGAAGTTACGCAGGCACATGCTTCTTTTGCAGTTTACTCTTAGATATTTCTATTCCCTATAGGCAGACTAATAAGGGACACATTGTGCTTCTGAGCATGCCTTCATCCATAAAATACCAGGAAAGGGGTCTGAGGCCAGCATGATGGCCGTTTGTGAAGATTGCTAGAAAAATCTTCACCAGTTCCTTTACTTAAAAAAAAAAGTTACAAAGGTGAATTTTATTTCATTTGTCCATCCCTTTCATCCACAAATATTTATTAGCTACTATTCAACAGATACAACACTTTTTGGAAGTAGGTGAATATTCACTTCTAGATGTACTAAAAGAGAAAGGAACATTGAGGACTACAGGCTAGGATTCTTAGGTTCTCTTTTATCCACTGCAGTAATGTACAGATCATGACAGATACTATCATTTTTATAATTATCAAAAACTTTGGGCTGCAGAGATAGCTCAGAGGTTAAAGCACTTGCCTGCAAAGCCCAACATCCAGGGTTTGATTCCCCAGGACCCATGTAAAACCAGGTGCACAAAGGGGGGACATACATCTGTAGTTTGTTTGCAATAGCTGGAGGCCCCGGCATGCCTAGTCTCATTCTATCTCTGTCTCTCAGTGCTTACAAATAAATAAATAAAATATATAACTGATTGTGATGCATTTCTCACTTTAAATAAATACTAATTTTAAAAAAGTTTACATGTTTACAACAACTGGTCAATAGATATTACAGACAAACTCTAAACTCAAGTTTGTCTCCTTTTTTTATGTTACTCTCTACCCTTATGGAGCATGCAACTCAAAATACAGACAAGTATACAAGTGACTTTTGAATAATAAAAATGACTACGATATTTAAATTTTTGAATACTCAGCTAATTCAGCATATTTCAAACACTGAATCATGCACTTTTTATTGGTCCATTAGTGTAAGCCTCACATCATTTTTTTCATAAGCATGGTAGTCATATATATATATATATAATTTATTTGGGAGAGAGGAGGAGGCGGCGGGGGAAGAGAATGGGTGCTCCAGGGCCTCTAGCCACTGCAAATTAACTCCAGATGCATGCGCCCCCTTGTGCGTCTGGCTTACGTGGGTCCTAGAGAATCGAACTGGGATCCTTTGGCTTTGCAGGCAAATGCTTAACTGCTAAGCCATCTCTCCAGCCCACCTCACATCATTTTTATGAGATTAAATACTATTAATTATCCCCAATTATAGACTTGGGTGGGGGAAAGGTGTCTGAGGCTCAGAGAGGTTGAAAGCTTTGCCAGTAGGAGATGTTTGAATGTCCTCTCTGTCACAAGAGGGCTTGCTTCGTGTGGTCTATGAGGTCCCAAGATATAGAAGTCTCTAAGAGACAAATCTTGGTTCAAAGTCAAGTTGTAGGTTTACTTGCTGTTGTTATTATTGCTGTTGTTTGGATTGTTTGTTTTTCCAGACAGTGTCACACCTAGCTACCAAGTGCTGGGATTACAGGCTTCTGCCCCATGTCCAGTTTTATAGATGCAGGGGATCAAGCTCCTGGCTTCCTGTATGCTAGGCAAGCACTCTGCCAACTGAGCTACATCCCAGTAAAGATCCAATGAAGAAAACAAAGACCTTAAGAAGCCAGTGCCTTCCATAGCTAATCACTAGCTCCAAATGACAGACTATAACATAACTGGATATGATTCCCATTACGATAGCTAGGCCCTGTGCTCTACCCCTCCATATCCCACTCCCACTTCAACTTCCACATGCTTCAGATTTCAACTGAAATATCACTTCTTCCAAGAAATCTTTCTTGAGCCCCCCCAACATCAAAACCCATCCCCACCATTGCACATTGCCTGAGCTCCTTGTATTTCTTCATAACATATAGCATAATTAATCAACTAATTATGGGACTAATTATGGAATGTTAGTTCATAAAGAGCAGGAGGATGCCAATTTTAGGACTGGATATTCACCTCCATGGTGAATCACAACATGTGAGTATTTCACAAATATCATTGAATAGATGGATAAATCTATGAACAGCTATTGCTGGAAGGTTAGACCCGGTGTAAATTCTCAGATCTGACCCAGCTGAAGATGGCATTAACTTCCCCAACATTTCAGAGCTACCCATGTTCTATGGGGCCTTTCATTCCCTGTCAAAGCACCCATCTCATTGCATTTTCAGTCACATTTTATGGTTCCCTTTGTTAGCAGCTCTGTATCAAAACCTCATGCACACTGGTCCATTCTTACACTGGAAACTGCACAGTGAGGACTAGCTTTCATTTCCAAAACCCTTGGCTGCTGAGCACCAATTCATTTCATGACCATCCATGGGCTTTGGCCTGCCTATCTCCCTTGTCCATCTGTTTGGACAGCAGTATGCCTGCTTGTGGGTGGTTAGATCCTTGGCATGGGAGAGAATCTCCAAACAATGCAAGAGGTTTACATGGGCAACTGCACTGCACAGTCATTGGCACCTGTCTTGTGGCTAGGCCTTCTCTGTGAAAGCCAGACAATGCAAGCCCATTTACACTCAGCTGTAATGGTGGACATGTGGACACCCAAATCAAAGGAAGATCAAAACTCAATAGGAAAACAAAAAATAGTCACAAAGCATGGCTTTGACAAGCATGACTGACCCCCGTGCTAGGCTGGGCAGTGGTGAGTCGGTGTAGGCATGGATTCGAGACCTCCAAAGACAGACCGACAGGAGGCTTAGTGTGGCTCACACAGAGAAGGATGAACATGCCTGAAAAGCCTGGAGAGTCATTGGAAAAATGGAACAAATATTTCTGCACACTATGTTGTATCAGGCAAAAAAGGAGACAATGAACTGTGACAGACAGAATGTAGCTAAACCCAGAATTCCAGTGTAGCCCTGCCAGTCCATGGCAAGCAGGCAGATGGGCAGGACTTAGGAAGGGCCATGCCAAGGAAATGCAGCCTCTTTCATTTAAGATGAAAAGTAAATATTTTCATTCCAGTTATTTAAGATAAAAGAAATGTTGGGAATGTGAGCGCAAGGAAAGTGGATTGAGCTCTGGGTGGTAAGGCCCCTTCCAAGAATAGTTCCAATACGCCAGTACTGTGCACAGCTTGCCTGAGCACACAGGCATGCACACACCACATACAAAAGTGGCAAAGCTATATTGTCTTCAATGAACAATGTGCATATAGTTCTAAGAAAGGAATGAGTCAATTGTAATGGCCTCCAAAGGATCATTATTTCAATGGTTGAGGTTTTTGGTGTTGTTTTTTTGTTGCTGTTGTGTCCCCACCCCTTTTTTTTCCTTGGAACAAGCCAGGCAACTTCTGAATGTGAAATCCTCTGTATGATAAGGCCCTGTCCTTTTAAGATGTCTAAAAGGATATGGTTGGTGCCTTCTTGTCATCCCAGCACTTGGAGGATAGAGGCAAGAGGATCAAAAGTTCAAGGTAGCCTGGTGTGGTGGCTCATGCCTTTATTCCCAGCACTCAGGAGGCAGAGGTAGGAGGATCACAGAGAGTTCAAGGCCACTCTGAGACTACATAGCTAATTCCAGGTCAGTCTGAGCTGGCGTGAGACCCTACCTCGATAAAACAACAACAAAAAAGAAGTTCAAGGTTAAACTAGGCATAATAGTGCATTTCTTTAGTCCCAGAATTCAGGAGGCTGAAGTAAGAGGTTCACTGTGAGTTCAAGATCAGCCTGAGACTGCAGAGTGAGTACCAGGTCAACCTGGGATACAATGAGACCCTGCCTTGGGGGCAGGGGGAGGGGAGACAACAAGAAAAAAGTTCAAGTTCATCCTTACTACATGGTGAGTTCAAGGCTAGTCTGAGTTACATGAGACCCTTCCTACTCCCCACACCCTGAAAAAGAGAAAGTAAAAAACGAAGGTCCCACGTTCACAATGCTTTATTTTTCAAGCAGAAACAAGGAAACAATTAGAGCCAAGTAAATCAACAAGTGAATTGTATAATTTTCAGAGAGTGATAAAACAAGGGTATGGAGAGACGATCTTAGGCAGATAGATGGTCAGGAAGTTCCTATCAGTGGAAGAGGAAATGGAAAGACCCTGAGGCAGGAAAGCCTTCTAGAGCTGAGCCAGGCGGGGTGGCTGGAGCAGAGTGAACAGGGGAGTGTGTTCACCCGCCAACCCCAAGTGGGGAGGGAGTTCACACAGGGCTCAGCCGACCACAGTGAGAAGCTCAGATTTTCATTACTACATTCAGCAAGGGAGGACTGTGATACGATGCGCGTTTTTGAAAGATCATGCTGTCTGCTCTGTGAAAAATAAATTGTAGGTGGGCAAGAGTAGAAACAAAGAGACTTGTTAGAAATTATTGCCATAGTCCAGGCAAAAGATGGTCAAATGTGGAGAGAAATGGTCAGATGCAGAATATATTTGGAAGAAATATGTTTTGTATCCTTAACCACCATTCCAAATTTTCACCTATTACACATCATTTTATATGCTTTCTCATGCTTTTTTGCCTTATCATCTGAGATTGTGACGATCATAATTTATTTATAGAATTTTATGTGGAATTATTAATCCCCATAGTTGACAGTTAAGTGTTTCTATTACATTCCAGATGCTCTTGTAGTTGTTAGGTAGACAATAATAACCAAGCACATGATCACAAAATAAGCTGTGACAATCTTGTAAATTAGCTCACAAGGATATTACTCATGCCTTTTAACAGATGAGCCAAAAGAGGCAGAGAGGTTAAATGAGTTATCCAAGGTCCTAGAGCCAGTCAGAAGATAAACCTAGAGTGCAGGCAAGGTGCCATAGCTCCTAAATCAACATCATGCATCCTCAGTTTCCCTATCAGAACCACATGCTGGACACCCTAGATAGCAGATACTCATGTAGAGCTGATCAATAATGCCTTAGGGATGAGTACAACCATGCTGTTTCCCTGCATTCACTGTGTTGACTCAGCTATCTGTGCAGCTAGTGTGAGCCTTATCACCCTATGTAGATTTTTACTAAAAATGAAAATTAGTAGCCAGGCGTGGTGGCACACGCCTTTACTCCCAGCACTCAGGAGGCAGAGGTAGGAGTATTGCCATGAGTTTGAGGCCACCTTGAGACTCCATAGTGAATTCCAGGTCAGCCTGGGCTAGAGAGAAACCCTACCTTGAAAAATGAAAAAAGAAAGAAAGAAGAGAGAGAGAGGGAAGAAAGGGAGGAAAGAAAGAAAGAAAAAAGAAAAAAAGGAAGGAAGGAAGGAAGGAAGGAAGGAAGGAAGGAAGGAAGGAAGGAAGGGAAGAAGGAAGGAAAAAGAGAGAAAGAAAGAAAATTAGAAAAGCTAAAAAATTTTTGAATTTGGGTGCATTAGTCACAATTCATCTGAAGAAATATTTTATTAGCTACCTACGATGTGCCATAAATGTTTACTGAAAGAATGAGTACATAATATCATGTAATTTGAAGAGATAAGACAGAAAATATTAAAAGTACAAGACCATAAAATAAATAAGTGAAACCTTCCAGCACGTGTTTAAACACACACTATGCATTCACAGTTTGAAGGTTCTGAGGACAAAGGGGGAAGCAAGATGAAATGCTTTCTGTTCTCATGAAGCTTCCACCTTGGCCTTCTCTCTACTATTTTTACCTTCCTGTGTTTCTCCATAATTAATGATACCAGCTCATGTGTACGAGACACCTACTAAGACTAGCATATTTGACGCGCTCAGCAACCCTATGTAAAACATGACGTAACTATCAGTTCCATTTTCTAGATAAGAAAACTAAGGCATGGCTGGAAAGATGGTTCAGCCTGCAATTCCTGATGACCTCGCTTTGATTCCCTAGTACCCACATAAAACCAGATGCACAAAGTGGTGCATGCATGCATCTGGAGTTCATTCACAGTGGCAAGAGACCTGGGGATGCCCATTCATTCATTCATTCATTCACTCATTCTGTCTCGCTCTGCTTGCAAATAAACAAATAAATAAAAATATTTTTAAAAAATAAGAAAATGAAAGCACAAAGGAGACCCTGCTGCTGGAGATGGTAGTTAGTTTTGAGCTCAGCCTCCCGGCCATAGAGTTCACATGGTCCACCAGTAGGCAGGGAGATACCCCCAGCTTGCTCAGGGCACGAAGCTGTTACAATTCTGAGGATTCTTTCTGAGAAAAATAATATAAAACAAGTACAAAATTAGGTATAAGACCTTAGAAGGGGCCCAAGAAAGACTTGAGTGGTATTAGCTTTCCAGTAAATCTGCCTTTGGTTTCAAGGAGATCCCACCCATGTCACTGTACATCTAGTACCAGCAGCATGAACTCTGCTAGTGAAGCGGAGGCCACCCCAACCCGTGACCTAAAAGAAAATAACCATTGCTGTCTCCAACTAGGAAACTATACACGGGGTTTTCTGGCACTCTATCTCAAGTCATGGAGCAATCATAGGCACTTGCTGTGTGCCAAGCATTATGTCAAAAGGATTCAGGCTCGATTCCCCAGTACCCACATAAAGCCAGATGCACAAAGTGGTACATGTGTCAGAAGTTCGTTTGCAGTGGCTGGAAGCCCTGGCATGCCCATTCTCTCTCTCTCTTTCTCACACACTCTAGTAAATTAAATTTTAAAAAGATAGCAAACAACCCACACTAATGCATATCTGCCCTACTGTGAGTGAATTCCAGCCCATGAGATAGGGTGCAGCATCACCATGCTCTCTACTGCTCAGCTGGGGGGGCAAGCCAGGAGTAGCCAAGCTTCTGGTTAAGTTCAGATGCATTGTGTGTTTTCCCGGCACTGTGAACTGAACCTGAGGCTCACACATGCTAGGCAATCCCCAATCACCTTCTTTTATTTTTTATTTACTGGTGTGTGTGTGTGTGTGTGTGCTCACTATGGTTTTTGCTGCTGCAAACAAACACCAGATGCTTGAACTTCTTTGGGAATCTGGCTTTATGTGATAGGTGACTAGGAAATTGAACCTGGGGTCTAGAGGTTTCTACAAGCAAATGCCTTTAATCACTGAGCTATCTCCCCAGCCTCACTTTAATTTTACTTTTTTATTTTGAGACAAGATCTCACTAAGCTGTCCACCCTGACCTTGAATCCTGTCTGTTGCTCAAGGAGGGTTTGAACTTAGTATCCTCCTGCCTCAACTTCCTGAGCAGCTGGGATTACAGGTGTGAGTCATCAAGTCCACAAGATGTGCTCATTCTGTTTTAACTTTTTTCCAGGCAGTGTCTCATGTATCCCAGGCTAGCCTCCATGTTTAGCAGAAGATGACCTTTAACTTCTGATCCTCCTGCCCCCATCCCCCAAGAGCTGGGATTACAGTCAAGTGTCACCACATTGATTTTTATGTGGTAGGGATCAACCCCAGGGCCTTGTGCATGCTATGCAGATTCTTTACTGATTGGGTTATATCCCCAGCCCTAGCTGTGGTAATTCTTAAGCCAAACCACTCTACTATTCCCAATATTTGGGACACACTGAGGCTAGGAATGGGGAATAATCAGAGATTTGAAGCTTCAAGCACTATCTCTTCCTAAAGCCTTCCCTCCCACCTCAAGTTCCTTTCATACTCACATTTCTCAGTGCTGCATTAATAAGTCACTCATCTGCTTCCTCAGACCATGGACTTCTTGAAAGTTTGGGTCCCCGGAACCTTGCTGGTATTTGGCAAACATCTGAGGACTCAGTGATGAATGAATAAGTGCATGTTAGAGTAAGGTCAAATGGTCTGCTGGTTCTAAGGCAAGCAACTCCTCCACTGTGGGTTTGAAATGGTACCTGAGCATGAACGTAAGTGCTAAAAAGTGAAGGGAGAGAGAGGAGGGTATTTGAAGTGAGGTCAGCAGTTTGAACGAAAGGGCCCCAGTGGTAATAATGACATGTGAAAAGTCTGCTGAATTCCCATTTCTGCAAGCATATGGCTTAAAACAACATGTTTATTTCCTGAAATTTGTGAAGTGAAAAGTATAAAGTCAAGATGTTACTGCTGCTATACAGGCTGCTGAGGGACAAGTCATCAATATTCGTAACCATCAGTAGACGTAGACCCTGCAAACTGCATAACCAGCCAGACAGGCAAGATGTGCCCTTGACTGCAAGTGGGGTAACCAACTGCTCTCTGACTGGATGTGAGGCCCCATGGGAGGGAAAACCTAGTCAAAAGCCTATGTCTAGGGAGGTCATAGGCCATAGGGGGAAACTGCTGCTGCTATTTGGCTAAATAGTTGTGCCCATCAGACTGCCCTCTAAATATCTGGTCATTCCCATGGATTAGTATTGCTCTCACCTTCAGTCAGAGAAGTTTCTTCTTACAGATGGCAGTGACTATTGAGGAGACACAAAACTCAACAAAATACTGAGAATAAGCACTAAATGAAACATCTCGTCCATAACCCCCAAAGCTGAGGAAACACTGCAGTATGTAAGAGCCAAGCAAATGGCGAAGAGTGCTTTGCAGTGCTATCTTCTAGACATGAAGTGGCTGTTGCATTTATAACCTCAGAAACCATCATTACCTGCAGAAGACCTGCGTAGTAGGAGCTGGGCGTGGTGGCACACGCCTTTAATCCCAGCACTTTCAGAGTTCAGGCCACCCTGAGACTGTTAATTCCAGGTCAGCCTGGACCAGAGTGAGACCCTAACAAAACCAAAAAAAAAAAAAAAAAAAAAGATAAGACCTGCGTATGCTCGACATTTCATCAGGTATGATGGAAGAGGGAAAAAAAAAAAGATAAAAATGCTGCTCTCAACACAAGCCTGACAACCTGCGCCAGGGTAATGGCAATTAGACAGAGAGGACACTCAAAATGTATCAAAGCAGAAATCCAGATACTGCTGAGAGCTCAACATTAAAGTAGACTTAAAAAACATACCCTCAGCCAGGCATGGTGGCACACTTCTTTAATCCCAGCACTCAGGAGGCAGAGGTAGGAGGGTAGCCATGAGTTTGAGGGCACCCTGAGACTACATAGTGAATTCCAGGTCAGCCTGGGCTAGAGTGAGACCCTACCTCAACCCCCTCCCCCCAAAAAGCATACCCACCAGGGCTTGGGGAATTTTGCAGAAGGGGTGGCAGTTGGAAGATTGTAAGAGCCACAGGGTGAGGAGTATCCAGAGGCATTGCCCTGCCCACCACAATGACGGTTACTCTCACAACTCTTAACCTATAGTGAACAGTGAATACCAGCAACCCCACTGAGAAGGGCCCTCAGTGGAATGGGAGCAGGGAGGAGGGGGAATGGTGCCAACACATGATTTATCCGTACAAAGTTTCTACTTAATAAAAAAATAGGGGCTGGAGAAATAGCTCAGTGGTTAAGGCATTTGCCTGCAAAGCCTAAAGACCCTGGTTCGATTCCCCAGGACCCATGTAACCCAGACGCACAAGGGGGCGCATGCATCTGGAGTTCGTTTGCAGTGACTAGAGGCCCCAGTGAGCCCATTCTCTCTTTCTCTCTGCCTCTTCCTCTCTCTCATAAATAAATAAATAAATAAATAAATAAATAAATAAATAAATAAATAAAATATTTTAAAAAATAGAAGAGGGACTAACTGAAACAACAAGGACTCTATAATTGAAGTATACTTGAATGAAAATTGCCAATAAAAAAGTCTCTTTAAAAAATGATACAGGGGCTGGAGAGATGGCTTAGTGGTTAAACGCTTGCCTATGAAGTCTAAGGACCCCGGTTCGAGGCTCAATTCTCCAGGACCCACGTAAGTCAGATGCACAAGGGGGTGCATGCATCTGGAGTTCGTTTGCAGGGCTTGGAGGCCCTGGTGCACCCATTCTCTCTCTCTCTACCTGCCTATTTCTGTATCTCTCTCTCTCAAATAAATAAATAAATAAATAATAAAATATTTTTTTAAAAAATGATACAGGGTTATAGCCAGGCATGGTGGTGCATGCCTTTAATCCCAGCACTCAGGAGGCAGAGGTAGGAGGATTGCCATGAGTTCAAGGCCACCCTGAGACTACATAGTGAATTCCAGGTCAGCCTGGGCTAGAGTGAGACTGTACCTCAAAAAAAAAAAAAAAAAAAAAAAAGGTACAGGGTTACGTTCATTCTACAGGATTTAAGGGACAGCTGTTTGCCTTTCTGGGCTTCTCAAGCCACTTGCACTCTTGGGCTTGTAGCCCCTACCTCACATCACTCTATTATCACATCCCCTACTACTGACTGCTACCTCAGCCTTTATGTCATCATTATCTTACTAAAGCCACGCCAGGAAATTGCATTAATCGCCCCAGCCCAAGATCCTTAATGTAATTATATCTTCAGAGTGCCTTTCTTACCTAAGGAAACACATTCTCAGGTCCTTAGGTGCTAGGGATTATGACAGAATATCTTTGGAGGGACAACATAGTCCCAGTTCCATTTCTTCCCATGAGGCTACAGGCTGAATAAAGGGTCCAGGCCTCTTCCCAAACCAAGTTATTTAGACTTGTTTAATAGACTAGAGAGTAACTGGACAGTGTTAAGAAGGGTCATGTCAAAAAGAAAATTACATATTTAAAAATATTTTTATTCATTCGAGAGAAAAAGATTGTGTGTGAGAAAGAGGGATAGAGAGAGGGTGCACAGGTGCATCACAGCCTCCTGCCACTGCAGATGAACTCTAGACACATGTGACAATTTGTGCATCTGGCTTTTTAATTGGTCACTGAAGGGAATTGAACCTGAGCCATCAGGCTTTGCAAGCAAGTGCCTTTAACTGCTGAGTCATCTCTATATTTTTAAAGATGTATTTATATGTATATATTTTAAAGATGTATTTATATTTGCTTCCATGAAGGACATTACTTTATCAATGTGATAAGAACTTGTTGTTAGTATGTAGAGCTTCATTCTCATATACTTTTACAGTAAGCTTATCTAGAAGTGTTCTTATCTCCATTTTAAAGATGAGAAAACTGAGCTTAGAGAATTTGAGCAACCTCCAATAGAAGATTATATGCATTCTGGTGAGGCTTAAACAAGATCACACTAGTGAAGAAAGGACTTATTACAGAGAAATCCACAGCAGAAGCTATTAGTCTCACAAATCTCTCAGAGCAGGAGCCTCATGCTTAAGTCCGCTTACATGTCAACACAACGGAACTTAAAGCCTGAGGTTTAAAGGAAGCTACTGAAGGCAGGTGACATGTCTATTTCCCAAGAGAAAACCCAAATGTCCTCGCCATGTGTATGCATGCTAAGTCACATTTGAACTCTGGTTTTCTGTGTGACTTTCTAGCAACCCTAATTATTCCTCAGTTCAAGGCTGATTTTGTTCTGATCTCCACGGTGAATGAAAACCCAAGTGCAGGATAGGTTCTCAGTCTCTGTGGTCTGCTTCATGTAGCCTCCAGGACTCAGCAAGCAGTTGTCAAGAGGCCTGAATTAACTTTTACTTTGTGCCCATTTCCAGGAAGGATGGACGCATACCAGTGGCCTGCTGGCCATGGCCTTTGCCTACTGTCTGGCATCCAGAGACTTCCTGGCTGACCTTTTGGAAGATGTCCAGCATTGAGACAATGGAATCCACCACAGGGCTCCTTGTTCCTGGCCATGTTGGTCATTGGAGTAAAATATGTTCTCATCTATCGGCTCTGTGCTCTGTCACGCAAAATATTAAAATGAAATTCAAGGGGGGCACTGTGAAGCAATCCTGTTCATGAAAAGCAGCTTTGGCTGCTGGGAAAGATGATAATTCCTTTGTAGCTTACCCCGGGCACATTTATCAGCGATGCAGCTAAGCCAATTGCTACTGCTTTCACAGGTGACCGTGCTGTCTGCCTGTCTTTGCAGAGATACACAAAACAAAACCATCCGAGAGAGGGAGAGGGCTGGCTGCGGTCACTCAGACAGCCGCCAGGCCTGCTTCTGCCTGCTCCGACAGAACAGTCACCCTTGTCGCCCAGCCTCCAAATTCACAGTCCCCTGGCCATGCAAGCTACCGCTCTGAAAAATAAAGGGGGATCTCAAGCAGAAAACCAGATTACAAATAAGGATCATTCAACAACAATAACCAAAAAAATAAACCCTGCAGCCACCAAGCTAGTGTGTGGGTGGACGCCTGGTTCAGCCCCCATCAGCTGCACCACAAATTATCTAGTTTCCTAAATCCAAAGGGCCTTCCAGAGAGCAAGAGAGCAAAGCGCATTTAAATGTTAAAACTGTTGCAGAGAGAGCCCTGCTGGCCAGCACCAAAAGCACTTTACTTACAAAAGCATGTTTGGCAAATTGTGGCTGTTGGCTGCTAAGTTATACTACATTGTAATAGAAAAAAAAATCACATCTATCTACCCATTAAAATAAATGCCTCACTGGTCCTGTCATAATCTTTAGATTCTCGTTAAAAATTAGAGAAGTTGAAAGGAAATTTTTTTCTATTATTGTTCTATTTATTTGTAAAGTAATTTTTATAGAAGCAATAAATAAGAGTATTTTAAGGTCAAAATCAAAATAAGCAGGTTCAGATCATATGTATAGTAATGTGAGTTATTTCCCCTCTCTTTAGCAGTTACCTTTTTCCCCCCATTTAGCCTGTTTTTTACAGTTCAATAAATATTTTTCCAAGCTCCACTTGCCAAACAAAAGAGTTTAGCCTCAGTGTTACTCCTCTGACAAATATCCTTATGGTCTTGCACATGTGAGAGCCATTGATAAACAAATTAAAATTCTGTCCCAGCTCAGAGCTCAGCTGGCCCATTTTATCTTGCAGTATGGGTTTGTAAAGGTCTGGGTGTCTGTCATCCTCCCCTAACCTTGTCTTTGTCAAAGGGATACAAAAGCCTGCCCGCTCGGGGCCCTTACGATACTGATTAGTGTGAGTGACAAAGTGAGGCGGCAAGTCCACTCAGCCTTTCATAATAAATCTATCAAACAGTAATAGAATTCCATCAATCCTGCATCATCCCCGAGGGTCGCCGGGCTGGGATGGAAAGTGTGTTCCGTGGGGATTGTACAACTGTTATTATTCAATTACACTCTTTTCTTCCTAGTTAAAGACCATGATATCATTATCACTTAATGAATACACGGAATTGCATCTGGACTCCATGTTTGGCTGATGAATACCACTCACTACTCATTCCGGCTCAGCTCATCTTCTGACCATTTATTACAGACTTTTGGCTGAAAACCATGATGACAAAGGAAATTTGAAATTAGCTGTGATTTTATTCAATGCTCAGTTAGACACAAAGACAAAATAAAATTGTGATGCCTAAATGAGTTGAGAATGGATTAAGAAGTTTTGCCCAACTCAGCATTCTCTGATTTGCACACAATCCCCCCAACACACAGTAACAAAACTATCTTTATAGTTTAACAACTTCTAAGTTAAGTTTTATTTTAAATAATCTTGTAATGCTTTGAAGGGAAGTGAAAGGAAGTTTTACTATTTTAGTCTCGTTTAGAAACCAAACAAAATATCCCTGTGCATGAACTAACACACACACACATTAAAACCTTCTTCAACTCTATCCACCAAACACAGTTTTATGATTAAATAACATTTAAATTTGACAAAGCAAAAGTGCTTCCAATACAGTATATTTATTACACCTAATATCAAGTCCATCATTAAGTTTCATCATACAATGTGCCCCCAAAGGAAACGAGCCCTCCTATTCATATTGTTGGGAGTAAATGTAGCATACCTCCTTCGGATCACTGTGAACAGGCTCCCTCATTAATCCTAGTTAGTACATGCTGCCGGGCATGTGGAGCCGCCAAATCCAGATGCTCCCCACCGAGGCTCTCCAGGCAGTTAGGGAATCACGGAGTACCACCTCAAGCCTTCCATACATCACTTCAAATTAAATTTACATTAAGTGCTACTCCATCAGAGCTGAGAGAAGCTGACATCTTTGGAAAATGCAGATGATAATCCATTAAACCCTATTATATACATGTCTTCTAATTTTACTTAAGTCCATGCATACCAAAGTATGAGTTTGTGTTAAAAATTAAAGACCCTTTTACTAGAACAAAAGACTTTATGAACTGTTGACTTTGGGAGGTTTTATTACAGGGGCAGGCTAGTCTATCAAGGCAAGTAGACTGTATGAATTCTAGTTAAATATTTCTTCTGAGGATTTGTATTGGGTTTTGTTTTAAGCACATCCTCTCTCCCCCACCCCATCATCCTGCAGGCTCTCTAAGTAATGTGGTCGTCTTCACCCTCCACTCCGTGTCTTCATAATGTCTGCGTTAAATGTTATGAATGAGATGGTGAAGCACATATTGTCTCCTTTGGCAATTAAGGAAATATTTGCTGGCAGCTTCCAAACTGGCAACCAAAAGAAGATGCTATAAAACCATCACAGTGAAGAGCTAGGTTTAATTAGCCCGTTATCACATATGCTAATCCCTTTATATCTTCATAGTCCGCACTCACAGCTACTTCTACTTTGATGAGCTTCTGCTAATTTCATAGTGGAGTGCTTATCATTTTTGATCCTAAGCACTTACCTTTTTATATTGAGCAGCAGTTTTTATGTTGACATTTCTGTGTAATTTGTTTTTCTACTGCTAAAACCTGAAACAATTTGAAATTGGAAAAATATTCAGAAGAACATGACATAGATGATTATTTAGACAAAAGAAATGACCATAAGCCAGAAAACTTTCACCCAGAAACAACCCCCCCACACACACACACATACCCAGTTAATTTTAAAGCTATTTATCCGACTTTTTAAATTTTAATCACAGTTTGGTTTTCTTACTCTAGATTTTTACATATTAAAGCCATTCATTTACGAATATGCCATTATCTGTCTGTATTTCAATAAAAGTGCTCTTTCTACATAAGAATTAGAGGCTTTCAATCCAGCGTGAATTTTTTTTTTACATATATCACTTTTCTCAGATGATATTCAATTCCATTTCTTTGCTAGCTTCTACATAAGATGTTAAAATATTCCACAGGTATCAGCTGAATCAAAATTTACTTGTAGCATAAATCTCCAATATATATACTATAGTAATTCTTATTTTTATAATAAGAAAACTGAGTCCACAAAGAAGAATACCTATAACATAAAGTTTTGAAGGATTAGTATTGTTAATATATATCGCTTACTTATCTGGTACATTACAGGCCTTTTATAAGTAATTGCATTGTTCTTATGAGTTACAAAAAGAGCATGATGAAAAGATTTGTGATTAATTTAGTGAAAATTTTACTTTAACATGCTTAGACATTTGCTTGTAATTTTTACCACAAGTATTTATTAAATATCACACCCTTTAAAGTTAGCCAAGTAAGTACATTTAGACACAACAAAATGAATATTAAGCTCATTCCCCAGAGCCTTGCATGCATGACAAAAAAACAACCAGTGACATTCATATTATTACCTACTGATTACTGAGTTAATAATATTGTGTCCGTAGCTCTGTATTACTGTCTTGTATTCACTTGCAAGAAGCCACGTGAATGGGAGTGTGGCAGGTCATACAGAAAATCATCACATTCTGCCACAATCTGCTCTGCTATGTGGGAAACATTCCTAGTCTAATCCTTATCAAAAGGAGTTAAAGGGCAGATATCCAACTGCATTCATATAGATACATAGATGAAAACAAATTTGATTTCATATTCTGGAAGTCTTTGAATAAGCCATAGATGCACAGTCTCCTATGTCCAGTTGCCTACTTGGCATACATCTAGACTGTCCAATATCAAATCCTCCATCCACCCTGTAAGAGTCCTCATCCCAGGTCCTCCCCATCTGTGCGGTACCACCATCTATCCAGTTGGTTAGTCCCCAAAATAGAAATCATTCTTGGTTTCCCTTTCTATCCTGTATAATTCATCATAAAACATCTGTAGGATCTAGCCCCAAATAGATTCCAAAAATGTCTTTCCTTCTCTAATAAGCCACCATCACCATCTTCTCTCACCTATATTGCTATAAGAACCTCCAACATCCACGTTTCCACTCTTTCATCACAAAGCAGGCAGACTTTAAAAAAAAAAAAAAAATGAAAGAAAGCCCAGAGCCAAGTGAGTTGGTGCACACCTGTAATCCTATCACTTGGAAGTTTGATTCCAGAGGATTGTGAGTTTATGACTATCCTGGGCTATATTATGAGTGCCAGGCCAGCGAGACCTCATAGTGTCTCAAAAAAACTGAACAATGGCCGGGCGTGGAGGCGCACGCCTTTAATCCCAGCACTCGGGAGGCAGAGGTAGGACGATCGATCTCTGTGAGGCCACCCTCAAACTACATAGTGAATTCCAGATCAGCCTGGGCTAGAATGAGACCCTACCTTGAAAAACAAACAAACAAAAAACAAAAAAGCAAACAAAAAACACTGAACAATAAAGAAAGTCCACTACCTAGCTTCCAGAAATATTGTTTCATCATATTTGCTTCAGCTTTCTCTTTCTTTTTGGTGTTGAGAATTAAACCCAGGCCCAGGCCCTTAAGGATGCTAAGCAAATACCTTACCACTGTAGCTATTTGCTAAAAAAGAAAGAAAGCAAGAGAGAGAGAGAAGAGAAGAGAAAGAAGCAAAAGGCACATTAGGCACCATGGCACACTCCTGTAATCCAAGTGCTTGGATGACTGGCAGGAGGATCTCAAGCTCAAGTTCATCCCAGGCTACATAGTAAGAACTTGTCTGCACAAAATATATATATATATATGGCAGACATTTATTTAGCTTTTAGTTTTGGAGTATAAGATCAGCCCAAAGCTGGATGTGGTGGTACACGCCTTTAATCCCAGCACTCCGGAGGCAGAGGTAGGTGGATCGCCATGAGTTCGAGGCCACCTGAGACTACATGGTGAATTCTAGATCAGCCTGGGCTGCTGGAGTAAGACCCTACCTAGAAAAAAAAAAAAAAAGATCAGCCCAAGACCAGATAGTTACGTAAATCTGCTGGGCCTCTAAATGAGGCACCTGAGTGGTACCACATCATGGTGGATGGCATTGTGGTGGACATGCACATGCAAAGAGCTCACACAAAAGGAAGGCAAAGACCAAGTTAATCTTGACCTTTCTCTAAAAATCCTGTCCTAAGAATTAACTCACACCATGAGATTAATCAATGCATAATTAAGGTAATATTCTCATAACCTAATTACCTTGCACTGAGCTCTACCTCTGCATCTCACTACAAATACATTGGGTGAAAGATCTACATATCGGTCCCCAAGTGTAACATCATTACTCTTACTTCAGAGAAAATAATGGTCCTGTTTTTAGTGGTTTCTATTTTCTATACATGGGATTTTATTTTTATTACATATTCATGCAAATTAAGATTGAATTCAACTATATGTAACAGGAAACCTAACTAAGAGTAGCTTGTAGATAGATAGTTTATCTCTTTTACATAGCCAGGAGCTTTGGAGAGGCAGTTGAGTCAATCAGGTTAATGTGATGTTTCAAAGATCAGGACAAAATTTTGTATGATTCTCTTGGTTTTCCTTAAATGGGTACAATTTCACTACTTTAGCTCCACAGTCATCATGACCTACAAGAGAAAGAAAGAAGCTGGGTGTGGTGGTGCACTCCTTTAATCCCAGAACTTGGGAGGCAGAGGTAGGAGGATCACCATGAGTTTGAGGCCATCCTGAGACTACATAGTGAATTCCAGGTCAATCTGGGCTGGCAAGAGACCCTACTTCAAAAAAAAAAAAAAAAAAAGTCACATGGTACATTACTGCTACAATTGGCTTTTCTGTATTCAACATCATATTTTTGAGGTTCACCTACACTGACAGAACTCTAACATTAATTAATTTATTTATTTTTATTTGAGACACACACAGAGAGAGAGAGAATGGAAGTGCCAGGGCCACTGAAAACAAATTCCAGACACATGCACCACTTTGTGCATCTGGCTTACATAGGACCTGGAGAATCAAACCTGGGTCCTTAGGCTTCACAAGCAAGTCCTTTAACCACTAAGCCATCTCTCCAGCCCTAACATTCATTTCTACAGGGCAGCAGACTTATTACATTTAGGTACAATTATTTGTTAAGTACAGAGTGTTGGACAGACCAATGGTTAAGTTTCATTTACCTCATGGAAAACCCACCTGTGCCCAGGAACCCAGAGGTTGTTTTTTGATCATGGAAGTGGATTTTGTTACTTTTCATACAGGATGTATTAGTTACCTTACTCAAGCAGTGACTGAATTCCTGACAAAGATCAGCTTATGGAAGGAAGGAAGGAAGAAAGGAAGGAAGGAAGGAAGGAAGGAAGGAAGGAGGGAGGGAGGGAGGGAGGGAGGGAGGGAGGGAGGGAGGGAGGGAGGAAGGGAGGAAGGGAGGAAGGGAGGAAGGGAGGAAGGGAGGAAGGAAGGGGGTTATTTCAGCTTACACTTCCAGGTCACAGTCCATCATGGTGAGGCGGGCATGGCCACAGGAGCTTGAGACAGCTGGGCACATTCAGTCCAGGGAGGAAGCAGAGAGCAATGAATGCTGCTCCCCTCACTTTGTCCTTTCATTCAGGCTAGGACCCTGGCCCATGGGATCATTAGGGGACCTCCCACCTGATTCAACTTAATCTAGACAATCCCTTTCAGACATTCTTAGAGAGTTATTTTGATGGTGATTCTACATGCTGTCAGGTGGACAACCAGAGATTAGCCATCATAAATCTACCCCTTGTCAACTTGACACTGGTACAACACTTCTAAATCGTACCCTCCATCCTTTGTCCCTGTAGGCTCATAGTCATCTCATAATGCAAAATGTGTTCAGTCCAACTTGAAAAGTCCCTGTTGTCTTTCACCGTCTCAATTCTTTTCAGAAGTGTAAGTGTAGAGCCTGCTCTGGGACTCGGGTGACCTATTAACTATGAACCCCAATAACATCAGAAAACAAACTACCTATGTGCAACATAGAATGCAACAGAGCAACCATTCCCAGTCCAACAAGGAGGACTGGGAATATGGCAAGGAAAGACCATTCAAAGCAAAACTGGACCCCAGCAGGGAAAACTCCAAATTCTGTAGCTCCATGGGTGGCATCCAAGGGCTCATGACGCAATCATGTGTCTCCACGGGGCTCCTCAGGCCCGTCTCCTCCAGCTGTGCTACCTGCAGCGCTCATAGCCTCTCCTTCGGGATAGCTCCACTCTGAGACTTCCTTTGGCAGATGCCCTATGATTCTGGCATCTCTAACATCCTGGGATCGCCATGGTAACTTACAACTCACCTTCATTGTTTCACTCAGCGGCCTCTTGGGGCCTCTGTGTAGAGATTCCCACCCTGCCAGGCATTCTATGGCCTCAGAGGCTCTCTGGACCCTTGGTGTAATACTCTATGACACCCTCAATCTGGCACCTTTCATGACTCCAAAGCTACTTAAAATGGTCATTGCTGACAAGTTCAACTTGGAATAAAGTCTGACCCCACTGAACCACTAATATATAAGCCTCTGTATGCCTTCCAAGGTGACCTTGGCAAAACATTTCCTGAGGTAGTTTATTTGAGCAGGAACATTAGTCTAGGCTTTCTGCCTTTGAATGAATTTGGATTTTCATGAAATGAAGCTTCTATTGGGTGGCATCTACCTTCAAGACACCTTTCCTATTGTCCCACCCAGCACAGGAGCTTTCTCTGCAATGGTGCTTATCTCTTTAACAATTGTAGCTGCTTCCTCAGCACCAACCTGAATGCCATCTTGTTTTTAATTCATTCCTTTTGAGTTCAGTGTCATTTAAGTTCTCAGAACATGGGAAGAAAGTAGCCAGTGTCCTTGACAGCTTATTAAATGAACTGCCTCTAGCCCAGTTCCTGATAGAATTCTTGTTCTCCTCTAAAACCTCATGAACTGGGCCTCTGCTGGCAGTGTGTTTCTTAGCATTCTTGTCACCAGGCTCCCACCAGAATGGCTCATTAAGCTTTGTTTAGAGTATTCAAATATTTTCCTAGGCCAAAGTTCCAAACTCTTCTATATTCTTTCCAGAAACAAATTCCAAAGGTCTATAAACTATGTGGTCAGGTTATCACGACAACAGCCCCACTTCTTGGTACCACTTGTCAGTATTAATTACATCAGTCATTGCTGTGACCAAATATCTGACACAAAGCTTAAGGAAGGAAAAGTTCATTGCTTTACACACTTCCAGGTCCTACTCCATCGAGGACAAGGCAGGCATGGCAGTAGGAGTTGGAAGAAGTTGGTCACATTCAGCCCACAGAGAGGAAGCAAAGTACAATGAATGTTGCAGTTCAGCTTGCTCTCTCAATTAGAGTAGGTCTTCCCACCTCAAGTAATTTAATCCCTCATATACGTTTCCAGAGATTTGTTTCCATGTGGATTCTAAATCCTGTCTACTTGAGAAAACAGAGAATAACCATCACATAGGTATCCTAGGTGCCCTCAAACTTGCTATTTTGCTGGGGATAATAACGATGAACTTCTGATTCTCCTGATTCCTCTTCAGGAGTGCTAAGATTACTGGAATATGACACCCTAGCAGGCTATGTGGTTTTGGAGATAGAACCCAGGGCGTTGTGCATGCAAGGCAAACCCTTTACCAGCTAAGCTACCTCCCCAGCCCTTTTTATTTCTCTTGAAGCACTATTTAAAGTGGCTTCAGACGGCCTCAAACTTCATATGTAGCTGATTATGGTCCGCTTACCTCTACCTCCCAAATGCTAGGATAGCAGGTGTGCATCACCATGCCTGTCAAGCGCAGGATCCTGGAAACCTACGTTCTGTTTGGAAGGTTACTGCCTGAGGTGTTCTCCCAGATTCCATTCCATCATTGGTTTATGGTGGGATGCTCATGCTCTCAGAGCCCTTCTTCCTCCTGCCACAGTAAAGGAATCTTGAGCTGAGCATGTGAGTACCCAAGTGAAAAATGGACTGCCTTCAAGGCAACAGGATGAGGCCCTAGTGGTTTCAGTGTAAAATGTCCCCCATAGACTACTGTTTGACTACTTCATCTCCAGTTGCTGGCACTGTTTTAGAAAGCTGTGGAACCTACAGGAGGCAGAGCCTTGCTGGAGGAAGTGTGTCTCTGGAAGCAGGCCTTGAGGTTCTCTCTCTCTACTTCCTCCCTGCAGATGTGATGAAGTGACCTGGACTTCCTGCTCCTGCTGAGCTTTCTCTGCAATGATGGAGTTTCCCTCAAAACTATAAGCTGGGAAGAAACCCTTTCCTTCCCTAAGCTGCTTCTGGTTGAATATTTTTTCCCAGCAATGAGAAAGTAACTGATATACCCCATGACTATGTTCTGCTCAATAGGAAGCAAGAGAAGTGATGTATTCAATTTTAAAATTAGCCCCTTCAAAAGGAAAGACTTTTGTAAAGGCATACCATCTTCTTACTTACCCCTTTCCCTTCCTCATGGCCTGGAGTGTGGACCTGGTGATCCACCATCTTAGGCCAGGTGGTGACACTCAACAGGCAGCTGAGAACAGACAGAACAGTGGAACTCAGTAGCTGAGCATTTGCCTAAACATGCACAAGCTCCAGAACCACAAAAATAAATGAATCTTAAAGTAAAAGGAAGTCTGGAATGGTGGCACATGACTGAAACCCCAGCATTTGGGTGGCTGAGGCTGAGATTCAAGTTTAAAGCAGCCTGAACTGCACAGTGAAAGCCTGTCTCAAAGAAAATTAAAAGCAAACAACAGAAGAGAGAAGGAACCTAGAGAATGTGCTGTGACAGAGCTAACAAAAATCCTGGTGAGGAAAAAAAAAAAAAAAACCAATTGTTTCTGTCATGCCTTAAGCCTCTCTTATTTGTTTGTCTCTCACACATTCAACTAATATATGCACATGGTTCCTACACTACAACCTCACCAAGCCTCCCTGACGAGTCTTTCTAAGGCAGGTTCACCTTCACGTCACCAAGCCTTCCTGGCACCTCACGCTGCTCGATGTCCTTCATTCAACTTCATCACTTGAAAATATTGTTTGTTTGCTTTATTTGTTATCTGTGTCTTCCATTTAAAAACAAAAACTGTCTGCCTTGGCAACTGCTATATCTTCTATGCCTAGAAAGTACCTGCCATGTATAAATATACAATAATTATTTTAGCGGGGGAGCTGTAGAGATAGCTCAGTAGTTAGCCTGAGGACCTCGGGGGGACCTACAACCAGCCACATTCAAATCTTTAGAACCTACATAAATAGCTGGACATGGCCATGCACCCCTGTAGCCTCAGTTCTGTGGAGAGTGGAGACTGAAAAAAAATCACTGGGGCTCATGAACAGCAAGCTGCAGAATCAGGAAGAGATTCCATCTCTAGGAAAAAAGGGCAGGTGAGTGATAGAGGAGGACACTGGACGATCTCCTCCAGGCCTGCAGGTGAATCCTACACGTGCATGAGGTGTGCACACACCCACCCCCACATACTGTACCACACAGAGTACCCACATGCAAAATTAAAAAAAAAAAATAGTACTTGTTGACTGAATGAGTGACTCAACAGAGGGTTGGAAAAAAAAAACTAAAACAAAAACCAAACAAATAAGGAAAATTCCTTAAAGATTTCAAAATCTAGCATTCTAGGGAAATCATTGGTTCGTTTGGGATAAGAAAAATAGCAATCTCCTAAGGACATATATTCCAGATATTGAAAAAAACAACTTTTCTGGGAGAGGGAATTTGACACAGAGTTTCATGTACTCCCGGCTAGCCTTGAACTTGCTACGTAGCTGAGAATGATCTTGAACTTCTGATCCTTCAATCTCTACCTCCCAAGTTCTGGGATTATAGAACTGTGCTATCATACCAGGCAAGAAATTTAGCTTTAGGAAGAAATCTTAATGTGATTTATTTAACATGTAAATGCCAATAACATTTGCTAATATTCATGAAGGAATTGTTGTCTGTTAGGCATATCTAAATGGTTCCCACCTATTATCTCATTTAATCCTCCTCAGCATTCTGGGAGTAGCTCATAAAGATCCGAAGCCTCTTCTCTAAACCACCTGTGGGTCTGATATGTTTTATATTCAGGGCTTGTCAGAAAAGCAATACAGTATATACAGTGCATGAGATATCCCTAGCAGAGTCTGGAGCAGACCCTTGTAGTAATCAAAGGCATCAATGTTTCTGCACAGACATGTAGGAGACTGACTCATTAGGGGCACATGAACATTGTATATATTACCTCATATCCATTTAAGCTCCATCAGGGAAGAATTTTTTGTCAAATGAATTAAAAATCATTTCATATTCAGAGATTTTGTATTTTAGCACTAAGAATAATAGATTGTGACCTGGTGTGATCATCTCAGGTTTATTTGAAGAAACTAATGTGTAAGAACTTGTAAAGCTACAGTAGTAGTAAAAGTACAGTGGATTTCAAGGCTGGGGAGATGGCTCCGTGGTTAAAGGTATTATCTTTTTCTTTTTCTTTTTTCTTTCTTTCTTTTTTTTTTTTTTTTTTTTTTTTTTTTCGAGGTAGGGTTTCACTCTAGTCCAGGCTAACCTGGAATTAACTATGTAGTCTCAGGGTGGCCTCGAACTCTTGGCAATCCTCCTACCTCTGCCTCCCAAGTGCTGGGATTAAAGGCATGCGCCACCACGCCCGGCTAAAGGTACTATTTTGAAAAGCCTGCCAGCCCAGGGTTCGTTCCCCAGTACTCATTTAAGCCAGATGCACAAAGTGGTGTGTGTGTGTGTGTAGAGTTCATTTGTGGCAAAAGAAGACCTAATGTGCCAATACACTCTCTCACTCTCTCAAATAAGTTTTAAAAAAAGGTTTATATTTTAAAACAGTAGATTTGAGCCTGGGCAACGTGGCAGAAATTTTACCAAGCTTACTCTCTTTACCATAGTCCATAAGGCTCATGTTTCTTTAGCATTCAGTGTGGCTCCTGGGAAATGTTCAGTCTGAGGGGATAACTGTGCTGGAGGAGGAAATTTGCCCTTCAGGGACCGGATAAACTAAATGGCCTCGAGACTTCATTATCCTTTGGAAACACAAAATTTGTGCTAATCTAGTCACATTTGTAAATAACCTCTTCTGACAGGACATGAAACCGACATTTGCTTCACTTACTCACTTAACAAGTAGGGTTTATACACTCACCATATGCTAAACAACGTAAGGAGATGTGAACAGCAATGGTACGTGGTGTGTGATCTCCAAGAATGGTCAATCCACTTGAAGAGACATGTCATAAAAACATAATAATTAAATTGCTTTGCAGACTGGCCCAGTTACAGAGCCCAGCTGAGAAAAACCAAAGCAACGAGGCGACTGAAAATGCTTTCAGGGATCAGAGAAGAGAAATCACTATAAACTAAGGGAATGAGGAAAATCATACAGAACTAGCTGGGCCTTCACAGATGGCAAGAACTTACCTGGATATAGAAAGGAGGAAATGGCATTGTGAGGACAGCCTGTGACCATTAACTGTGTATCACCTAGAAAAAGTTTGTTTTACAGTTGGCATATGCAAATATTTTGCCTACTCCCATCGTAGGTGGACACACATATAAGAACAAGAGACTCTCAAATGTGTCTTGCAGTAAACATCCATTATAAAGGGCCCTGGCCTAAGCAGTTTTGTACACCTGGAGAAAAGTTGCTCTGACAATTTTCAACCAGATAGTGTTCCAAATACTTGTGCAGTGAAAGAAGCAGTCCGAAAACCAGCTCTAAAACACAAGCTGCCTGGAGGACAGAATGCTCAAGTGAACTCTCCAGAAGAGACTCCTTCCTCCACTGTTCAGCGCATGTCTTAAAGCACTGGACTGATTTACACCTCTAATGTCCTCCAAGACTCTGTAACTGTAGGCCATCTACATAAATATGTTCTGTGACAAATACATACTGCTGAAGAAGTATAATATAACCAGTAATACCATATGAATGTATAAAGATGTGGATAAAGCTAGTATCTACATATGAAAATAAGTGATACCGATAGTTTACCCTACACTTAAAAGTGAATTGTCACTTTTCAGTACATTCTGTAAAAGAATCCTCCAAACCTCTGACATTATTCCTTTACAATAGAATATTGCTAGATTGGATCTATGCCCAGAAGTTATTTCTTCTTGCCTGCAAAATGAATTGTATAAATAGCATGGCACATGTTTGAAATTATGATGATGTTGAGTCTCACTGCTTGGGTACATATTTAAAGGATCAGCAGAACCAAGTACAATTACCAGTTTCTCCTGGGAATGTCAGAACAGTGAAGTGACTGGCTTTTGCCTTAAGGAGAACTAAGATATGACTTAAAGGAGCGAGCCCATTTCTTAGTAAGTGTGTGCCATCTCAAACTACTCCCCTTGTATCTGCCACTCCATGGACCAGGTGCGACTGAATATCAATAATGTTCACAAAGACCTCACATTTTAGTATGCATTCTTTTTGCAGTCTGATATAGTCACTACTTATATTGGCAATTAAAAAAGAACTTCTAAAATCTCTTACCACAATGTACTCCATCTACCTGTATGCATATCTGTGTAATCTGCTTCTAGCCAGCTGCCACAGAGAATGCCTATGCTCCGAACCATGGTCTGGACCTGCACAGGGGCCCTGTCTGCCTTCATCTCAAGAGCAAGGTTCCAACCATTGTCTCTTCTCTATCCTGAACATTGGATTGTTTTTCTCTGGGTTGCTTCCACCAAGCAAACATTCTGTGCTTGCTTCCATCTTAAAAGAAAAAAGAGCTCCCTTGATGAATGAGTGATTGGAACAGCACTAGAATATTATCTCCATAGTTTTTTAAAAAGCTAGTTACAAAACAAGGAGAAAGTATTTAATAATAGATCTGTCTGCTAACTATTTTAACTATGAGATCAGTTTAGCATCACAGACAGTAGAAAAGTGTATGGCCCCAGAGGGGCTCTAACAGCAAATGTCTGCAATGATCTGTTAGTATTGTTAATTTTATTAGTTAAACAATAATGTGTTTCATTTTAACACACACACACACTCACATATATGTTATTGTACTTTGTTTGTATTTATCCTCCCCACTAACATCTCTCAGAGGAATACTCAAATAAGACTTTAGTCTAAATCTAATTAATCCTATAGAATTAACTCATACCTTTTTAGGCTACTTTGGCAAAAAAGAAACTAATTAAATTATAAATGATATTACGGAGGCTTAGAGAGTTGACCCAGCAGTTAAGGGTACTTCCTCGCAAAGCCTGCTGGCCCAGGTCCAATCCCCCCAGCCACCCATGTAAAGCCAGACAGGCATTTCTTTGCACAATAAGAGACCCTGGCACACCCCCCCACACACACACACACATTCACACATACAAATAAATAATATGATGAACAAACAATTGGAAAAGGTTAAGATGTGGGATATTTCATAGGATGACTAGCCTGAACTTTTCAAAAAATGAAAGTCACTAAGGAGGAATAAAGTGAGAGGCCTTTTCCATATCAATAAATATTAAAGAGGCATAACAATATCCAATGCATGGGCTTTGCCTTCTGAATTAAAAAACAAGATAGTTTAAAGCAATGTGTATGTGATTGGATATCAGGTGATTTGGATTTATTATGAATTTTCTTAGATGTGATAGGCATTTGTAACTAGAGAGAAGAGCGTCTTTATCTGGGGATGTGCGTGCTGAAGTATTTATGGATGAGCTGTCATGATGTCTGTTCTTTACTGTCATAGTTCAGCAAACCATTTGAAGAGAGAGAGCGTGTGCACACAAAGATGGCAAAATATTAATATTGGCGGATGTGGGTGAAAATATCAAAATGTTGTACCTTTTAAGATTCTTCCAATTTTTCTGTAGGTTTGAAATTTTCTACAGTAAAAGATGATTTCTGTTTTTATCTCTGTTTAAAATCCCTCTAAGGTAGGTCTTCGTAAACTTTTTCCACCCACAACCCCATTTTGCCCGTAACTTATACCTGGATACCATTACACATATAACTGTGTGCCTATATAAAATATGTATACAATGAGTGGCAATGTTGCTCTCTGGGTACAGTAGTTGTATAGCATGCACACAGCATTGGGTTCCATCCCCAGCATTGCACAAACTGGGCATGGGGGCACACACCCAAAATCCCAGCACTTGGGAGGTAGAAGCAGGAGGATCAGAAGTTCAATGTCATCCTTAGCTACCCAGGGAGTTTGAAGCCAGCCCATATCCTGAGACCATTTTATAAATAAATAAATAATATATCGATAATAACCTCAAAGAAATTTACTTTAAAGTAATTATTCAGCATACCCATAATTTTACCATTTATTAAGTATACATACTAATGAGATGAGTGTGCTTGGTTATTTTGCATAAAGAATTAAGTCTTGCCTGGTGTGGTGGGCACACGACTTTAATCCAAGCACTTGGGAGGCAGAGGTAGGAGGATCGCCTTGAATTCAAGGTCACCCTGAGACTACATGAATTCCAGGTCGGCCTGAGCTAAAGTGAGACCCTCCTCAAAAAATCAAAAAGAAAAGAAAAACAAAAAGAATTAAGTCTTGAGCTGGAGAGATGGCTTAGCGACTAAGGCACTTGCCTGCAAAGCCTAAGGACACATGTTCGACTCTCCAGATCCCACATAAGCCAGATGCACAAAGGTGAGGCAAGCACAAAGTTGCACATGCCCACTAGGTGGTGCAAGCATCTGGAGTTCAATTGCATTGGCTGAGGTACTGAAGCACCAATTCTCTCTCTCTAAAATAATTTTTAAAAAGAATTAAGTCTTTGCAGAATGTTTTTTTTTTTTTTTTGGTTTTTTGAGGTAGGGTCTCACAGAAAGGTGGATGGCATACATGAGGAACAATACTAGAGATTGTCCTCTTGTCTCCACATGCATGTGTACACATGTACACATCCACATGCATGTGTGCACACACATATAAAAACCTGCACCCATACCACACACAAAGAAAGAAAAGAAAAAAGAGTCAACAATTCCATTAAAAAGATGAAAAGAGGGCTGGAGAGATGGCTTAGGGGTTAAGGCGCCTGCCTCCTAATCCTAAGAACACCAGTTCCAATGTCCAGCGGTTCCAATCTCCAGGTCCCACGTTTAGCCAGATGCAAAGTGAGGCAAGGGCGCAATGCCGCACTTGACCACAAGGGGGTACACGCATCTGGATTTCGTTCTCAGCAGCTGAGACACTGCTGGCGTGTCCATCTCTGTCTTCCTCTCCCTCTCTCTCTCTGTCTATCTCTGTGTCTCTCTCCAAAAAAATAAAAATAAAAAATAAATAAAATAAAAAAATAAAAAAGGTGAAAAGACAATTCATCAAATGGGAATTATATAGTTGACAAAAGATATGTTCAAAAGCATAAAGGACTCTTGTGACACAACCAGAAAAGATAAATAACCCAACTTTATAAATAGGCAAAGGAGTCCAAAGAAGACGTACAAATGTCCAATGAAAAGATGCATTACATCCGTAGTCTTTAGAGAAATGTAAATCAAAACCCCAACCTCTGGGATGACGACCAGTTAACAGACAGATAATAACAATAATAGAGAAGTTGGACCCTCAAACATTGTTGCTGGGCATGTAAAATGGTACAACCACTTTGAAAAATAGGCCAGCAGTGCCTCAAAATTAAACATAGGAGTACTATGTAAGCCATCAATTCTACTCCTAGCTATATAATCAAGAAAAATAAAAACATTTGTACACATAAAAATGTTTTAGCAGTATTGTTCATAATAGTTAAAAAGTGGAAGTGACTCAAATATCTATCAGTTGAGGAATGGATGCACAAATGTGGCATATATAATAATTTCAAGTAGACCTAAATAAACAGGCTTAGATCCAATGTTCATGGATTAAAAGACTTAATATTATGATGCTAATATTCTCCAGGCCAGTTCCTATCAAAATTCCAGATGGTTGCGTGCGTGTGTGTGTGTGTGTGTGTGTGTTCATATGTGTGTGACTATATTTGTTTACACAGGTACACATGCACTTGCACATGAGTGTGTATACAGTGGAGTCTAACAGTAAACATTGGCTACCTTCCTCAGTTGGTCTCCAACTTATTTATTAATCCATTTATTTATTTATTTATTTATTTATTTATTTATTTATTTATTCATTTGCATGTGCCAGGGCCTCTTGCCACCACACAGGGAATACCAGATACTGACATTTTAGGGGGCATGGCTTTACATGGGTGTCAAGAGAACCGAATCCGGGCCAGCTGGCTTTATAAGTAAGCGTCTTTAATCATAGAGCCATACCCAAGCCCATTTACCTTGGTTTTTGAGACAGGTCTCTAACTGATCTTGGCACTCACCAATTTGGCTATGCTACCTAGCCAATGAGTGCAAGGGACCCTCCTGTTTCTGCATTCCCAGAACTTGGATTACAGGTGTGAGACACCACATCTGTCTTACGCAGTGCTGTGGGTTCAACCTAGGCTTTCCTGCAGGAATTCTCCCCATTTCACGGAAGAATGCTAGCAAGCACTCTACCTACTGAGCTCCCTCCCCTACCCCCCAAAGTCCTGTCTTGACTAAAAGGTCACTCAGAATTTGCCTTCATCTCCTTCTACTCTTCTTACCCCCAGCTAGCTCCCTTCTTTTCACTGTTTCTCAACTGTTCAAGCACAAAATTGCCAAAAAGCCCCTGTGCATATTGCCTGGGATATTCTTCCCTGGCTAAAGCTCTCAGCTCTTTTCAGTTCTGTTTAAATATTACCTTTTCAGAAAATCCCCTCCTGACTGCAGGATAAGCTCTAAGGCAATAACACCTGCCCCCACTTCCAACACTCCCTACTTCATTTGCTTCACCTCATTCTCTCCACAGCACTTTTCACCACCTGATTTGGAATATATTTATTTGCTTATGATCTGTCTTCCAATACAAGATCTATTTGAATAGTTGTTCCATCATATAACTGCATTGCTCTGTCTTCAGCAACTAGAACTATATATCTGTCACAGACAATGTGCTCAAGGTCAGATAGAGAGCTGGGACACTCCAGGTGCCTCACACACCAGAAGTCTACCACTTAGCAACAGTCCGCTCTCCTAAAAAAGAGTACTAAGTTGCATCCTATGTATGTAAAGCCTTTCCCATGTCCTCCAGCTATTCTCCCTATTGCCCTCAAGACTACACGGAGTTTTCACACCTTCAAATTGTAAAGCTGGCTGCTTTTTTTATATCTGTCTTTTCTTCTAAATAAAGGTTATCTCTTAGTATGCCCAGAGCTTAGCAGAGGAACATTAGTAACATTTTAGTAAATGTTAGTTCAGTGCAAAAATTAAAGCATAGTTGGTGATGATTAATAGCTTTCATATATTTTATAATGTCCTTAAAATTTTTAATGATAAAGCAATTAGCTTTAACACAGTACTTGGAGAATCTCATAAAATAATCACACAAATATTCTATGTATATGCTGAAAATCGTGTATACAGAACTGCTAAGATAAAATGGTGTTGTGCTATATTTAGGTCTTATGCATGATCCAAATATAAGATAGTCAAAAACTGTGCCAAAGAAATTCTGAAGAATGCCTAGTTAAAAGACCTGGAAAGATGTGGCTCCTTTATCCTTGAGACTGAAGGGTATATTCTCATGTTGATGTCCAACGATTTATATATGCAGTTCCCATTAATGCTAATGGAACTGTGCACATCAATTCTCACAAACTGAAATGAGAACACATCTCCCTAAATGTTCAAACCAGGAGTATGTACATACTAAATTCATATTCCAAAGCCTAAGAAACTAACCCATAATTAAAACCTGTGAGTCTCTGTGGCAGCAGATTGAGTTGCTAAGAGACTGTGGGCCAATTCATCACAGTGCAGCTTGGCTTTCCAGCCTCTGCCAGTCCTGGAAGGCAGCAGGTGATGGGGGACTACAGATTTCCTTATCCAGAGCTAAGGTCAGCCTGCTAAAGAAACATGGTGAAAGGAGGGAAGAGCAATGGGGTAGACAAGTGAGTGGGGCCACAAGTGGGAAAGTGGAAAACTTTGCGTCCTGTGCCTCTGCCTCAACTCCTTTATTTGACAGTTGGATCTACTTGGAAAAGATTTCTGAAGCTAAGACCTTTGAACGAAAGCCAAATAATCTGACCTGTAAAACTACCTGGAAACTCATGGACTCGCAGTACAGCACAAATATTGCACATGAGACAACCACTAGCATTTCTGAAAACCTGAAGTTGTGCCAGGCATGGTGGTATACAATTTTAATCCCAGCACTTAGGAACCTGAGGTAGAAGGATCCACCAAGAGTTCAAGGCCAGCCTGGGGCTACAGAGTGAGTTCCAGGTCAACCTGGACAAGAGAAGGACTCTGCCTCAAAACAAAACAAACAAAAAACAACAACAAAGACTTGAATCTCTTCTGAGGAGAATGCAAGAAAATAATTTCACAAATATGTAATCATAACTTCTAAGTCCTTGTAGAGTGATCCTGGTTTCCATATAACATTCTTTCTTTAAATTTTTGTTTATTTTTATTTATTTATTTGAGAGCAACAGACAGAGAGAGAAAGAGGCAAAGAGAGAATGGGTGCACAGGGCCTCCAGCCACTGCAAATGAACTCCAGATGCATGCGCCACCTTGTGCATCTGGCTTACATGGGTACTGAGGAATTGAGCCATGAACCAGGTCCTTAGGCTTCACAAGCAAAAGCTTAACTGCTAAGCCATCTCTCCAGCCCTATAACATTTTTAATATTACAGTGACACCCCTGTCTCAAGAGCAAACCAACAAATAAAAGCATTTGGAAAAACCCAGAACCATCAGTTGCTGTGCTCAATAACAAAGTTCTTTAGGATTAAATATGATGTACTACTCCCTAAAAATCTTCAGAAATGGCCCTTTTTTTGTGTGCTGTGAAACAACCTGATTTCTAACAGAAAGTCCCTTCCATAATTCTTCCTCCCTCCCCCCTCCACACTGACCCCATCATGCTTAAGAAGTGATAGAATGGCATAAAACCCTAGAAAACATAAAGTGGCTCATGCATCTGCAGTTCACTTACAGCAGCAAGAGGTTCTGGAGCACCCATTCTCTCCCCTCTATTGCAGTTACCTTCTCACTGCTGGACAAACCACCCAGCTAGAAGCAGCTTATAAGAAGAAAAGGTTTATTTCTTACAGAATCCAGGGCAAGTTCCAGATGGCTCACTCCAGCACCCACAGCAAAGAGAGAAATCAACACCAGCAAGCACAAACAGCCAGAGCCCAAACTGGCTCTTTACACACCTTAGGGCTGGACTACAGGATTCACCCCCAGTGACATCTCCTCCAGCAGGCTGCTAGAGATTTAAGTTAAAATATTAATCAAAAATATCTCAGGGGCTGGAGAGATGGCTCATGCATCAGGAGTTCTTTTGCAGTGGCTGCAGGCCCTGGCATGCTCACTCTTTTCTTTCTTTTCTTCCTTCCTTCCTCCCCTCCCTTCCTTCCTTCCTTCCTCCCTAACCCTCTCTCTCTCTCTTTCTCTCTCTCTCTCTTTCCACATGCCTTTAATCCCAGCACTCTGGAGACCGAGGTAGGAGGATCATCATAAGTTTGAGGCCACCCTGAGACTACATAGGGATTTCCAGGTCGGCCTGGGCTTGATGGAGAACATACTTTGAAAACAAACAAACAAACAAAAACCCTTAGGCAAACAAGGCATGGTGGTACAAGCCTTTAATCCCAGCACTCGGAAGGCAGAGGTAGGATTCCTGAGGCTAGCCTAGGACTGCAGAGTTCCAGATCAGCCTGGGCTATAATGAGACCCTGCCTTGAAACAAACAAACAAATTACCTCAGGCTATGGGGGACATACATTCATATTCAAACCATCACACCCTCTCTCTTCACAAATAAATAACCTCCAAAGCCCCTGGTTTTTTCACTTTCTTTCTATTTCTCTTTCTAGTTTTTTTTAAAGGATTTATTTATGAGAGAGAGAGAGGATGAGTGGGTGTACCAGGGTCTCCAGCCACTTCAAAAGCAGTCCAAATGCATGCACCACTTTGTGCATCTGGCTTTTCATGAGTGCTAGGGAAATCATTAGAGGCAGGCGAGAGCCATAACCCCTCAGCCGTCTCTCCAGCCCTCTTTTCTAGTTTTAAAATAATCAGCCGGCCGTGGTGGTACATGCCTTTAATCCCAGCACTTGGGAGCAGAGGTAGGAGGATTGCTGTGAGTTCAAGGCCACCCTAAGAATACAGAGTGAATTCCAGGTCAGCCTGGGTTAGAGTGAGAACCTACCAAAAAAAAAAAAAAAAAAAAAAAAAAAAAAAAAATTGATTGCTACTGCTGTTTGTCTTGTCCGGACCAAGTGTTTGCAGGCTCTGGGCATCTTATTCAAGAATTAGAAAAGACCACACAAAGTAAAGCAGCAGGAAGCTTATTCAAAGCGACAGTCTATGATTGGCTATGTCTCAAGGGAGCAGCAGACCAATTGAGCTAGAGTACTCAAGAGCAATGGGCTATTTCTGGAGACTTTTTTTTTATGGGGCCCACAAGGAGTACTTGTTGGGGGCGGGATGTAGGTGGTCTTTTGGCTTTGATTGATAGGTTTGGGTTATACACGCTTTAGTTCACTGCACAAGTCCTTTCCCATGATGTGTATTGAATCATGCATAGGCATAGATTAAGTAGGGGTTTTCACTAAAATTTCGCTTAGAGAACATAGTTTGCCTTACTGCCCTTGCCCCCAAAACCAACCCCCTGCTTCTAACTCTGGGTGTGTTTCTGCAACTCAACATGTTTGAATAGAAAGTAACCCCAAAAGGGGAGTTACCAAAGAGTTGCTGGAAGGAGCAACTAATAACATTGTATAAAACAGGGTGTGCATGCAGTTCCATACAGGTGGGGGTCCCAGTTTGCCAAGTGCATTGTTAACGAAGAAGTATATAGCTCAAAGCCACAGAGTGCCAGGTTGCTAAGCTATCCCTAACTTCCTGACCCAACCATGCTCTTTTTACACTTGGAAACACAGAATAGTGGGTACAGAAACTCATGGCCATGCTGGATGAAGGAGAATGTAGACTCTGAACAGGGATTGCAAAGTTTCAATGTGGAAGAAGGATATGCAATGAGACAGCTGAGACCATTCCCAATCTGCAGGCAAAAATAGTCAGGGAGAAGTGCTGATGGGTGTCTGAAGCCAAGCACAAGCATCCCATGTTGAGCGAACCACTTTCCTGAATAAAGTTGTCCAGCAGACATTAGCCAGCTGGCGGAACAGAGCATGAATCAGAGTGGTGGGTAGGAGTCTACAAGTACCTTTCCTTTATTTGTGGTGATGGGTTACTGCCCAACTGACTACTATATTTCTTACTGGCTTATTCTAGAAAAATTGTTTTGTTCTTACCTTCTCTATTACAATCCACATCAACTCTCCACCATCACTCCTTCCTCTCAACTCATAATTACACTTTTCATTGCAACCCAAAGGAAGGCTCTCCATATATCTTTCCATGTAGCAGTGTCAGCTTGCTGGGATGTGCTCACATGATGTAATAAGACAAGCCAAGTCGGCCAGGCATGACTAAGGATGCTATCATCTTTGTAATTCTGGGTTTCATAATTTTATTCATTACTTGAAGTACACACTCATATTGAGAGGTTCTTATCCACTTAAATTTACTGATTAAATTCTTAAAGGGAGAGCAAGGACATTTTTCTACCTTTTAAGTATCGTACTTAGTAACTTCTTTTGATTCTGCTAAGAATTTACAATTTAAGCTAGGTTTGGTGGTGTACACCTATAATCTCAGCACTCAGGAGATGGGGGCAAGAGGATCAGAAGTTCAAGATCAACCTCAGCAGGGCTAGGGAGATGGCTCAGTGGGTAAAGTGTTTTCTGACCTAAATTCAGATCCTCAGCACCCATGTAAACGCAAGGTAGGTATGGCAGCCTGCCTGTAATCCCAGCACTCAGGAGTAGAGACAGGATCCCCAGGACAAGTAGTTAACTAGACAAGCTGAACTAGCAACTCTGGGTTCTAGTGAGAGACCTTGCTTCAGTAAATAAGAGAGTGACTAAGAGCCGGGCGTGGTGGCGCAGGCCTTATAATACCAGCACTTAGGAGGCAGAGGTAGGAGGATCATCATGAGTTCGAGGCCACCCTGAGACTACATAGTGGATTCCAGGTCAGCCTGGGCCACAGTGAAACCCTACCTCAAAAAAAAAAAAAAAAAAAAAAAAAAAAAGAGAGAGAGAGAGAGAGAGACTAAGGAAGACCCAGTGTCAACCTCTGGCTTCCACTCACACATGCAAACATATATATTCATGTATGCATGCCACACACACATAGGGAGAAAAGAAGCAGCTAGAAAGACAGCTCTGCAGTTGAAGGAGCTTGCTTGCAATGCCTGCCGGCCTGGGTTCAATTCCCAAGCCACCCAGGTAAAGCTGGATGCAAAAAGTGGTGCAAGGCTTTGGTGTGCCCATACACATACATACATACATGTGTATGCAAATAAATAAATTTGTTTTAGAAAACATAAGAATAAAATATCATCCTTAAGCCGGGCGTGGTAGCGCATGCCTTTATTCCCAGCACTCAGAAGGCAGGAAGATCGACATGAGTTCGAGGCTACCCTGAGACTACATAGTGAATTCCAGGTCAGCCTGAGCCAGAGTGACACCCTACCTCGAAAAACCAAAAAAAAAAAAAAAAAAAAAAAAAAAAAAAAAAAAAAAAATTATCCTTAGGTATAAGGTGAGATAAAGGCCAGTCTAGGCTACATGACTATGAGACCTTATCAAAAAAGTAAGAAAAAGGCTGGAGGGGTGATTTATTGCTTAAGGCACTTGCCTACAAAGCCAAAGGACCCAGGTTCAATCCACACAAGCCAAATGCACAAGGTGGTTCATGTGTCTGGAATTCGTTTGCAGTGGCTGGAGGCACTGGCACACCCATTCTTTCTCTATCTCATTCTCTCCTTCCCTCTCTCTCTCTGTCTCTTTCCTCTCTCTCCCACAAATAAATAAAATAAATTTTTTAACTAAAGAAACAAAGAAAGGAAGGAAAATAGAGGGAGAAAGAGAAAACAATTCAAGATTTAACACTTAAATTTAACACTTAAAGAGCCTTCAAAAAATGACAGATTTATTTTTTCCTTGCTAAATATAGGGCATGTCTATAATCCCAGCACTCTGGAGGCTGAGGCAGAAAAATCATGAATTCAGAGCTAGTCTGGGCTATAAAGTGAGTCCAAAGCAAACCAAGACTATATAGTAAGACTCTCTCAAAAAGAAGAAAAGAAGGACAGAGGGCTGGAGAGATGGCTTAGCAGTTAAGACACAAGGTGGAACATACACCTGGAGTTCATTTGCAGTGGCTAGAGGCCCTGGTCATTCTCTCTTCTCTCTCTCTCTCTATCTACCTTTCCTTCTCTCTCTCTCTCTCTCTCTCTCTCTCTCTCTCTCTCTCTCAAATAAATATTTTAAAAGAAGGAAAGAATAGAAGAAGATTTTTAGGAGAATTCTGAATGTACTGATTTTCAAAATGGATTCAGTTATGGTTATTCTCAGCTTCAAATGAACAGGATTTAAAAGCACCATGTTAACAAATCTCTGGGCATGTATTTAAGGGTCTTTCTAGATGGAGTTAACTGGAGTGGGCAGATCCATCCTAACTGTGGGTGACACTGGTCCACAGGCTGGGATTCTAGACTATATCAAAAGGAAAAAGCTAGCTATTAGCAGTAATCGTCATTCTCTACTTCCTGACTATGAACACAGTAGGGCCAGTTTCTTCATGACCTTGCTGTGTGTCATGCTTGCCCTACCCTGACTGAATATAAGCCAAAATCACCCCTTCTTCCTTAAGTTTCTTTGGCCAGATAGTTTGTCACAACAATGAGAAAGGTAACTTACACTGACGCTGAAAAGAATCTTCCATGGTTTTCAGAAGAAATGAGCCCTTTCTCCTTCTGTGCTTGATGTGCATTTTTCCTGAAGGGTAGTTCATCTTGAATAACATGCAGTACTTGCACTCTTAAAAGCCGAGGTAAAACAGTCAGGTTGAAACAAGGATGTCAGTAGGGAAGGAGGAGATTGGAAGGTGCAGAGTTTCCAGACCCTAGTAACAAGGGGAAAAAAGAGGATTACAATACAAATGCATATTTTACTTTTGAAAATTTAAAACATATTGGTTAGATAAATCATCATTATGTAAATTAATAGCATATAAGACTAGATCAAAACAAATGAGAGGTTAGACCCATTCTTATCAAGGGGGAAATAAAACAAAAAATAAGAAATTAGTCTTTAAAAGCGCAGAATCTGGGGGCTGGAGAGATGGCTTAGCGGTTAAACACTTGCCTGTGAAGCCTAAGGACCCTGGTTCAAAGCTTGATTCTCCAGGACCCACATAAGCCAGATGCACAAGGGGGCTTGCACATCTGGAGTTTATTTGCAGTGGCTAAAGGCCCTGACGCGCCCATTCTCTCTCTCTACCTGCCTATTTCTGTATCTCTCTCTCTCTGTCAAATAAATAAATAATAAAATATTTTTTTAAAAAGCACAGAATCAAAACAGAGAGAGTAGCACAGTTCACAACTACAAAAAAGACACCAAAAATATCCCCAAAAAGACAGACTTCTGTCAGAGTTCTTGGTGACCCACTAAAGGTTAATGGTAAGACCCTACTGTCGAAGACAGCATACGTGTGTGAGACCAAACACAGAGAGACCTGGCCAGAATCTGGAAGAGGGTCAGACCCCAGACAGTTAGCTAGTCTAGTACCAGAGGGTGCTACATGAGCAACTGGGGGAAAATGGCTGACATTGGTCCAAACAACTTGCAGACTAAGATACCCAGTAGGTAACAACCTGACGTAATGCTCAAACAAGTGCAGTAGTGGCACACAGCCATGGTGGGCAACCAACGGCTCTCGATTTGGCTAATAGATCCACTCAGTGGAATAGAACACATTGCTGGAACTGGGAAATAAGTCAAAACCAGGTACACAAAATGAGCTCAGTCTCCAAGATACCACCAAATGTGGGCTAGAAGAGAGCCGACGCATATAAAATTCCCTCCAAAACATATATGGCCATCCCTTCTAGCTAGTACTAACTTCTCTCTCCATTGGAGAATTTGCTTATCTTTTTACAGATGGACAATGAACCTGATGGGAGGATCAGCTAATTGCACCTCACCAGGACCCCAGCTGAAACCATAGAAAAATGCAGGGGAAGGGCAAGAATACAGCATTCATGGCTATCACGACACCAGGAAAAGGCTGAAGGAGATAAACACAGAGAACATCCAATCCAACTAAGCCAGATATCCAGGCTGACCTGGAATTCACTCTGTATTCTCAGGGTGGCCTCAAACTCATGGCGATTCTCCTACCTCTGCTTCCCAAGTGCTGGGATTAAAGGCATGCACCACCATGCCTGGCTTTATTTTTTAATTTATTTATTTATTAGAGAGAGAGAGAAAAAATGAGCATGTCAGGGCCTCTAGCTACTGCAGACCATCTCTAGGTGCATGCACCACCATGTGCAGCTGGCTTATATAGGTACTGGGGAATCAAACCTGGGTCCTTAAGCAAGTTCCATAACCACTGAACCATCTCTCCAGCCCATGTATAATGTACAACTTTTTTTTGATAATTTGTTTGTATATTATGGTTACTTTTTTGTCATTTTTAGTATTTTTAAACCTTTCATTTCCTGTTTTTTAAATCTCCATTCAGCATATATATGGACTTGATTTGGTTTACATACTGCTCAGGTTTTACACTTGATCTGTATATTTCTTTCTTTTTCTTTTTCTTTTTCTTTTGTTTGTTTTTCAAGGTAGGGTCTCACTCTAACTCAGGATGACCTGGAATTCACTATGTAGTCTCAGGGTGGCCTCAAACTCACGGTGCGATCCTCCTACCTCCGTCTCCCAAGTGCTGGGATTAAAGGCATGCACCACCACACCCAGACCTAATCTGTATATTTCTCTACCTATTCTATGATTAGGCACTTTGCTCTTCCTCTTACATACAACTCATAGAATTTCCCTCTTGTTTCTATCTCCTTTCCTCTTTCTCTTTTTTATTCTCTTCTCTTTGTACTTCTTTACTATAACACAGTTCAGCAAGACTAAGAAAACACCAAATACTACAAAATCAACACCTGACAGGAATTAATACATACCTTTCAGTAGTAACTGAATAATGATGTTCTCAATTCCCCAATCAATAGGCACATAATAGCAGACTGGATTAAAAAAAAAAAAAAGAGCCCATCTATCAGTTGCCTCTAAGAAACCCACCTCGCCTTCAAAGATAGCCACTACCTTAGCATGACTAAAAGAAAAGGGCATTCCTAGCTGATGCAGGTAGGAAGCAAACAGGTATCATTAGGGAATGTGGGTCATGCATTGTGGGTGTAGCCATCAGTTGTGGGGAAGAGGCAATGTCTCTGTGCATAATGTCCCAACTTGTGGTTCTAACAATCTTTCCACCCCCTCTTCTGTGACTTTCTCTGAGTCACGTTGGGATCATTTAGGTCTACTTCAGTGATGAGGTCAAGGGAGCCTCTGTGTCTCTGGATGTCTGGTTTGGTAGGAGTTGAGTGTTCTCTGTGTCTATCTCCTTCACCCTTGTGTTGGTACCAGGTTCACCAAGAAAGCACTCTTGCTCATTTCCCCATTTACTCTATGGTTTCAGCTGGGGCCCTGATGAGGTGTGATGGGCTGATTCTCTCCTCAGGTTCTGCATCCATCTGAAAAAGAAAAAGAAAATTCTCCAAAGCAGAGAGAGGTCAGCACCAGATAAATGGGATAATCATTATTATTTTAGAGAGAATTTCATAGGTGTAGGCCCTCTTATAGCCCATGATTGGTGGGAGCTTGATATTAGAGAGTAGGCTTGTTTTTTGGATATGGTTATGACTTGTTTTCCAGTTCCAGGTAGGGGTTCTGTTCCACTGAATGTATCTGTTAGCCAAATCAAGGGCAGTTGGTTACCCACTATGGCTGTGTGCCACTATTGCCCTTGTGTGAGCATCACGTCAGGTTGTTTGCTGCTGAGAAGCTTAGATCATGCATTGCTTGGACAGTTGTCAATTTCCCCAAGTTGCTCATGTAACACCTTCTGGCACTAGACAAGCTAACTGTCTGGGGATTGACTCTCTTCCAGATTCCCGCCAGGTCACTCTATGTTCCGCATCAACAGCATATGGTGTCTTCAGCAGCTGGGTCTTACCATTAACCTTTGGTGGGTCATCAAGTACTTTGGCAGAAATCTGTCTTCTTTTGAGAAACCTTGTAGGTCTTTCTGATCAACAGCTCATTGTGGATATTAACCGCATGCTGGTATTGGGAGTTACAGGTCAGTGCCAAGGGAAAAGAAGGAAGAAAAAATAGGTAATATAGAAGAGAATGAGAGAAGAGGTAGAGAGAGAGAGAGAGACAGAGAAGCAAGAGAAGTTTAAGGTTAGTCTTCATCTTACCCTCTCCAGGGCCCTATGATTCAGGTGTTCCCTCTAAGGACTTGAAGGTTCAACCTTTTAGTCTGTCTTTCAGAATATAGGATGTTATGGTGTCATTTCTACCTGGGTCCAGTTTTGTGTCCCCGCCACCCTACCCTTACCTTCCCCTCCCTCCCCATCCTCCCTATTGTCTGGTCCTCAAGAAGCTTATTAGGTATGTCAGCATCTTGGGGAGATTCAGGTTAGGAGCCACAGATGAGTGAGACCATGTGATGATTATCTTTCTGTGATTGGGTGAGTTCACTGAGAATGATCTGTTCCAGGTTTGACCATTTTTCTTCAAATTTCATTGTGTCATTTTTCCTTACTGCTGTGTAGATATATGACATCTTGGTTATCCTTTTGTCTAACGATGGACATCTGGGTTGATTCCAGTTCTTAGCTATTATGAATTAAGCAGCTATAAACATGGTTGAGCAAATCTCTCTGAACTGAGGCTTGGAGGTTTTAGGGTAAATGCCCAGTAAGGGAATAACTGGGTCTGTTGGTAACTCTATAGTCATCCTTTTTAGGAGTCTTCATATTGCTTTCCATAGTGGTGGTACCACCTTACATTCCCACCAGCAGTGAATGAGGGTTCCTATTTCTCCACAACCTCACCAGCATATGTTTTCATTCGATTTTTTAATGTTTGCTATTCTTACTGTGGTGAGGTGGAATCTCATAGTTGTTTTAATTTGCATTTCCCTAATGATTAGGGATGTTGAACATTTTCTTAAGTGTGTGTTTGCTATTTGTATTTCTTCCTCTGAGAACTCCTTGTACAGTTCTCTGCCCCATTTTGTCAGTGGATTGTTTGGCTTTTTATTGTTTAGGATTTTGAGTTCTTTGTAAATTCTAGAAATTAGGCCTCTGTCACTTGTACAGCCAGCAAAGATTTTCTCCCATTCTGTGGGTAATCTATTGGCTCTGCTTATTGTATGTTTGTCTGTGAAAAAACTTTCAGCTTCATGAGATCTCAATGTTTGAGTGACTGTTTAATATCCTGAACTATTGGGGTTTTGTTCAGGAAGTCTTTTCCCACTCCTATATCATGGAAACTTCCTCCTAATTTTTCTTCCAGTTTTACATTGAGGTCTTTGATCCATTTGGTCTTGATTTTTGTGCATGGTGAAATGTGTGGATCGAGTTTCATTTTCCTGCATATGGTTATCCAGTTTGTCCAGCACCATTTGTGGAAGATGCTGTCTTTTTTCCAGTCTACATTGTTAGGGCCTTTGTCAAATATCAAGTAGCTGTAGTCACTTGACCCAAAATCTGGGTCCTTGATTCTGTTCCATTGGTCTATAATCCTGTTTTTAATGCCAGTACCATGTTGTTTTTATTACTATGGCTTTGTAATATAGCTTTAGATCAGGTATGGTGATGCCTCCACAGGTGTTTCTTTTGCTGAGGATATGCTTGTATATCTGAGGCCTTCTGCCATTCCATATGAATTTTGAGATCATTTTTTCTATCTCTTTCCTTCCCTGTGAGGTAAGGCATGGTTAAGCAGATGCCATCTTGACCGGAAGTCTATGTATGTATTTTTTCTACAATAAAAATTTTAACAAAAGTCATTATCTTCCAGTTCAATCTCCCCAAATAATGGATTATCTCTAGTTAAGCCATCATACCTGGCATGCAATTGTTTCATTTTATTTATCTGAGCTCATACTGAAAAGGAATTGGCAGTGGAAAAGAAATGAGCTTTTGCTATGAACTGGATGCTTGTGTCCACCCAAAACTCTTCTGTAAAAATCCTAAGCCCTAATGTGATGGTATTAGAAGGTCATGAGGTCTTGAGGACCAGGCTCTCACAAGTGAGATTAGTGTCCTTAGAAAAGAATCCAGAGGGCTTCCTCTCCCCGTTCTACCAAATGAGGGCAAAATGAGAAGCTGGCCTGTGCCGCCTGGAAGAGGGCCTATGGCACAATGCAGCTCTGCTGGCACCTAACTTGCCTGAGCTGAGCTTGCAAAGCAAGCATGTTGGTTTTAATTAGAACGCATGGATTTAAAGATGGGAAACCTGGGAGTCTGTCCTTAGAGTGAAAATATAAAAGAACTTTGGTTTCTCCAGCCAATCCTTTTTGTGTAGTCACTAAAATTGCTCAAAATTTTATTGTCAAATGCTGCTTTTTACAATTCTTCCATTCTCACAGAAGTTCTGGCAAATTTCACTGCCAGTATCCCACAAAATGCTATGCTTTATCCTGAAAAACTCAGTTCAATTTGGTATTTATTATGCACCTACTGTGTACCAAGTTCTAGAGGAGACTTGGACTAGAGAAAGAAACCAACTCAGTTGTGACATAACTAGATTATGGATTCTGTCCTGAAGTATAATATCAGAAATTAGTTTCATTGGTAAAACAATCTTTTCCCTTCTCAAAAGTAAAGTCAGGGTGGGGAGATGGATAAAGTGCTTGCCATGCAAGCATAAGGAACTGAGTTCAGAACCCCAGAACCATGCCAGGAAAGTTCGTTGGCTCATTTGTAATCCCAGCACTGGGGTGGCAGACATGGGCAGGTCCCTGGGGCAAGCTGGCTAGCTAGACGCTGAATTTGTAAGCTTGGGGTTCAAGTGAGAGATCTTGCCTCAATAGATAAGGTGGAGAATGATCAAGAAAGACACCTGATGTCAACCTCTGGCCTCCACACACACTTGCCCACACATGCACATGCACCGACAAACCCATGCATTCATACATATGTGAACATGCATGTACATATATACATATACATATAGACTACACACACATAAAAAAGTAAGATTAGACAGAATTGTCACTAAAACTTATGTGATTCATCCATGGTGACGTCAGAAATACTTTTTCAAGAAAGCTTGACATTGTCATATTCAGCACCAGCTTTATGATTTGGATTTATAATGTGAACAGTGAGTTACTTATCTATTGCTACATAATGTTACTCCTGTTTATTTGTGTCTTTTTTAACTTCCTTAAAAAAAAATAAAACAAAACTTTATTTATTCATTTGCACCTGGGAGAAGGGTGTGCCAGGGCCTCTTGCTGCTACAAACTAATACCAGATGCTTGTGCCACTTTATGCTTCTGGCTTACATCTGTACTGGGGAACTGAACCCAGGCCAGCAGGCTTTGCAAGCAAGCACCTTGAACCATTGAGCCATCTTCCCAGCCCTTTTTTAAACTTTATTTTTGCAGTGTTCGGTGATTTTCAGTCTCACACCTCTTGAGTTAGGTTTGGAATTTTAATTTAATTTAATTTATCTATTTTTTTGTTTTTTTGAGGTAGGGTCTCACTCTAGCCCTGGATCTGGAATTCACTATGTAGTCCCAGACTGGCCTTGAACTCATGGCAGTCCTCCTACTTCTGCCTCCCAAGTGCTGGGTTAAACACATGTGCCACCATCCCTAGCTAGGTATGGAATTTTTAAATTTTTTATTTTTATTTATTTGAGAGTGACAAACAAACAGAGAGAGAAAGAAGCAGAGAGAGAGAGAATGGGCACACCAGGGCCTCTAGCCACTGCAAATGAACTCCAGATGCATGTGTCACTTTGTGCATCTGGCTTACATGGTTTCTGAGAAATTGAGCCTCAAACTGGGGTCCTTAAGCTTCACAGGCAAGCACTTAACCACTAAGCCATCTCTCCAGGCCCCAGGTTTGGAATTTTTAACTTAATGCCCTCTTGGGGGTGTGCATGCTAAAAATAGAAATGTTGGTTTTGCATCCTGCTGTCAACTATTTTTTTTTTCTTGGTTTTGCGAGGTAGGGTCTCACTCTGGTCCAGGCTACCCTGGAATTCACTATGTAGTCTCTTGGCAATCCTCCTACCTCTGCCTCCCAAGTGCTGGGATTAAAGGTGTGCACCACCACTCCCGGCTTCAACTATTTTTTGAGATACAGTTTCTCACTGTCCTACAGTTTGCCAACTAGGCTACATGGGTTGGCCTCCCCAACACTGGGATTACAAGAAAATGCCACCATGCCCAGCTTTTTGGACATTGAATTCCAGCTTGATTTTGTGGTCTCCTATAACCAAAGCAAATGGTATTTTTAGCAATAGGGTCTTACCATCTAGTTCTGGTAGTCTATACCACTTTTTGAAGAATGTATTTTCTGTTTGTGGTAACCATTGAAACCTGTGTTGGAAAAGCTTGGGAGAATATTCTAGGACTTGTTTCTTGAGATGGGTGTTTTTTAGTGGCACCAATGGTCTTGCAGCTGCTGGAAAAGAACATCAGGCACCCCCCTCCATTGCTCACTCTCATGTGTTTCCTCGTACAGAATCTTTCCTAAAGCTTGCCTTTAACGAGCACTAGCGATTGTCTGGTCTGCACTCCCCACAGAACTGGGTTTACAGTCATGCATGGCCATGCCCAGCTATTTGTGTGACATCTGGAGATATGAGCTCAGGCACCTCAGACACCCTCATGGCCCTTATGCTTGCACAGAAAGCACACTTAACCATTGAACCATTGCTTCAACCCTCATATACAATATTGTTTTAATGTGTGCATGCATGTGTGTGGGGGTGGCATGTTCATCCAGCTTTATGTGGGTGGCTGCAAATTGAAACCTGGGCTAACAGGCTTTGCAAACAAGAGACTTTAATCACTGAGCCATCTACCAGCCTTCATACACAATATTCCAAGTAGACTTATTGGCAATGTATCTCTGAAACATTTTCACTCTGTAGTTTCAGGGTGGCCTCAAACTCACTGTAATCCTCTTAGGTCTGCTTCCCAAGTGCTAGGGTTAAAGGCATATGCCACTACACCTGGCTCTTTGAAACATCTTCAGAACAGTGTTGGCACACATCTACTAATACATACTGTCCTGTCCGGGCTTGTTCATTTGTTGAGATTGATGCATTCCCATATCAATAGAAACTACATGAGAGGAAGCAAGCAAGAAGAACAGGGACTTTGCAATTATCAAGACATACTGAAACATTTTTAAAAATATTTTAATATATTTTATTTATTTATTTGAGAGAGAGAATGAGGCAGAGAGAGAGAGAGAGATAGAATGGGTGTGCCAGGGCCTCCAAGCCACTGCAAACAAACTCCAGATGCAAGCGCACCCTTGTGCATCTGGCTTATGTGGGTCCTGGAGAATTGAACCAGGATCCTTTGGCTTTGTAGGCAAATGCCTTAACTGCTAAGCCATCTCTCCAGCCCTGAAACAGTTTTTAAAAACAAAATTAAAATAAGCTTTTCTCCTAATAGTGTGGTAGAATATCCAGCATCCTTTTCTCCTTATTTTGTGGTTGCAGAATCCTTCTTTACCAGGGCACCTCATTGATGTGGTTTGAACTGAAATGGTCCTGGAAAGGCAAATGCTGGGCTCAGCCATCTAGTGTGGCTCCTTCCCTGAGCTCCTACCCTTATCCAGGATGGGTCTTTGTGCCAGACCTGACAAGGAAGATGGTCCCTTCCACTGAACTTACAGAGATGGGAGGATTTTAATGTATGCTGCCTGCAGACATTTTTTTCTCCCACATAAAGAGAATTTGGTAAAGAATGACAACACTGGAGAAACAATAGAACCAAGAATATACATATATATATATATATATATATATATATATATATATATATATATACACACACACACACACCATATGAGAGAAGATGCTAAGAGCTCATGGATTCTCTTCCCTCTGGGCACATAGGAAGCATACATGTGTCCCATACTCACCCCTTACAGACAGCTGAAGAAGTTCTAGCCAGGGGCAGTAATCCTCTGATCCTCAATGTTCTCCCCCACTCCTACTCCACTGGACTGAGACGGACAGGGTCCAGCAAAGGATTCTGGGGCCCCTGTGGAGGAAAGCTAGAAGACAAGATGGACTTGGAGCTTTCCGCCACGACATGGAAGGTGGTCCGCTGAATTCTTAGGTGTATAGGAACTTAACTGTTATTGTGTTGCATACTGAGCTAGGGGAGTCATTTGGAAGAGCATTTGGCCTCCCTGAGTAACAAAAAAGTAAGGAGCCCCAGTACCTTGTTCCAGACTACAGGGCATGGTAGGCTGGCAGCTCTTTCCTTGGGAAATCCTTTTACTTAAGCTGGTTTGAGTGGCCTTTAGTTTCTTGCAGCAAAAAAAGATCCTCACTAACACAAAAGGAAGTGTGTACAAAGAAAATCAGATCAACATCGGCTTTATGTAAACTGAGTTACAATCATTTTGCTTTCCAAGAAGAGCTAGAACAGCCTTCCAAATACTGAGCCCCTGAGAAGGGCCGTCAATTAAAATATATCCTGAGTTCAGGATAAGAGATAATAATGTTTCCTCCAATTCAGATAATAATTTTAAATAATAGTTATATTAATTGTTGAAATAATATGCATCTTCTTCTCCTCTATCATTCAGATTTAATATTCCAACCATAATTTATCACTAGGATAGGAAAGCTGATATATGAGAACACAGAAAGATAAACCCCGGCCGCATGAGTGCACACCTGCCTCGTTACAGATGTCAAGATTACAGCACACAAAGAAGGAAGCACTGGGCCAAGGTCACATAGTCAGCAAGGTGAAAAACTAGAGGTATAACTTGATTAATGATTGAGTGATTGAATAATTTTTTATTCATTTGTAGTTCAAGGGAGCAAACTCGGGGCCTCATGAACTTTAGTCAAGCGCTCTACCACTGAGGTCCATTGTTATCCCAGAACTCAGGTATTCTAAGACAGGAAGAGAACAAAAGTATAAGAAAGAAAGGAAGTCATTTATGAGTGGATAGCCCTAACATTGACACTAAAATCAGGTGGGAACAGAAATTAGTTTGATAGAGAGAAGTTACATTTTCCAGAAATACTGGGGTTTATTGATTCATCAACCTGCATCCCCAGGCTCCATACAAGTAGGGACTGTACAAACATGCCACTCAGTACCTTGAACCAAGGAGGGCATCAGAGAACCAGGATGGGAAGACCACAAAGAGATCTTAGAGCTGTGAACAATGAACTTGACCAAGGCCCACTCCCAATGAGGACTGGTTCAATGAGGACTGAGTCCTCACTGTTCCTGGGGGTCGTTGGCCACTGACGTCTCGGGTGCAGGAGGAGTTGAGGGGAAGCAGGGTCCTGGAGCAGCAGGTGAGTGCAACGGGCAAGGAACCACCCGGGAGGTGGTCTGATGGATAGCACACTCTCGTTTATTCAACAGGGAAATGGGTTTATAAACACTTGAGAAAGGTTGAGAAGGCACAGACTATATGGCAATTGGATACATAATTTATGGGTTGCTATCTAATTGGTTGAAAGGCAGAAGTGCAAGGGAGATAGTGGGGGGGGGAAGCTATGTGACTTCAGCCACATAAGGGTCTCTTGGGCAGCTAGCCACAAGGTCAGGAACTGTGGGGGGTGCAAAGCCTGACTAATGGAATGATCAGATGCTTTTGGGATCAAAGGGGGAAGGGCCTCGCCAGTTCTGCCCACTCTGGGCAATGACAGGGCACACTACAACCTTGCCCGAGGGCAGGGAGGGCCAATCACCAGGGTGGGTTTCCAATGATAAGGCCAGCTGCAACCCCCACAGCCCAAGGTCCCTGGCCATGTCCAACGGCCTGGGCCAGCTTCCTCACAGTCCCAGCCCGTTTTTAGCAACGCCCAACAAATTACAATTGGGCCGGGGGAAAAAAAAATAAAGCTATTCAAATAAACAAACCAACCCAACATGTGAGAATGGGGTTGTGAGGTACATGTATCCCTTGGAATAAAATAGGGAGAGAGAACTATAACATAGACAAGTCTTTCCAATAGCCACACAGCCGGTAACAAAGTTCAAGCTGCGTAAAGGTCTTGCTGGCTGCCTTTTGATCCAGGAGTAAGAGGCTCACACATCACTGTTGGGGTCTGGCTGCAGCATCTGTCACCTGATTGCCAGGCTGGCTCCATTAGTTCTGGTTGGCTAGTCCAGGGTCTTCCTCCCTTACCTTTCCATCTGCCTCTTCTTGGGCTGTATGTTGTCAAAGGAGCCATTCTTCAGTGAAGAGAATAAACTCACCTGTTTCCAAAACCCCTTACATAATCTATGGTTCTAACATATTCGTCTGTCCTGAGAAAGTACTCTAGTGGATGAGGTGTCACAAGAAAAGAGATGATGTCTCTGGAATTAGAAAGTCAACAGGGAGAGTACAAAGACTGATCTAAGATGGAAAGTCCAAAGAGTCAAGGGGAACGTGGTGTAAACAAGTTCTAGGGGGAAGGTTGTAGGGCTTGCTAAGCGCTTGTGTTTCCTTAGCATGCTTGTGGGGAAGGTAGCAGCTCTCTGGACTGATTTAGAATCACTGCTGTCTGCTCCTCTCTTTCCATCTTGGCTTCCTGACTTCAGCTTCTATGTACTAATTTAGAACTAATATCTAGGACTCCTAACGGTCATACCATCTGCCTGTAAGACTCTTCTCCTTTAGTATACCACAGATGAAAGAAATATTTAGTTGATGGCTTGGAAAATGGCTCAGAGGTTAAAGACACTTGCTAGCGAAGGCTTTTGACTTGGGTTCAACTTCACAGTACCCACATAAAGCCAGATGCACAAAATGGCACTGGCATACCCATATTCCCTCTCTCTCCCTCTCTCTCTTTCTCTCCCAACCTTCACTGATAAATGAATGTATATATAAAACTACATTTATTTGACATCTACTATGTCTCCATCTGCACTTAGTAACCCATCTCCACAATAAAATGGCCAGTGCCATTACTGCAGATTAAATAAATGTAGGGAGCATCCATAAAGTGTTAAGTATTGTCTCATTCACTTCCCTTACATGTCTCACTTAATCAGTGAAATGAGAATCATTACGTAATTAGTGATAAAACAGGATTTTAGGAGAAGCATATAATTGCTTACTATGAATTTTGACAGAGAAATACTGAAAAATGGGCAAAGCCAAAGGACCCAGGTTCAATTCCCCAAGACCCACTTAAGCCAGATGCATAAGGTGGTGCATGTGTCTAGAGTTCATTTGCGGTGGCTGGAGGCCACCATGTGCCTATTCTCCCTGTCTCCCTCTCTCTCTTTCCTTCTCAAATAAATAAATAAATAAATAAAAATAATAAAATAATTTTTTAAAACCTTTAAAAAGATATACTTGTTGCAGTCAGGTTTGCATTGCTGGGAGAAATCACCTGACCAAGAGAAGCCTTTGGAAAAAAAATGGTTTATTTTGACTTACAGACTCAAAGGGAAGCTCCATGATGGCAGGGAAAATGATGGCATGAGCAGAAGGTGGACATCACCCCCTGGCCAACATAAGGTAAACAATAGCCACAGGGGAGTGTACCAAACACTGGCAAGGGGAAACTGGCTGTAATACCCATAAGCCTGCCCCCAACAATACACTGCCTCCAGGAGGCATCAATTCCCAAATCTCCATCAGCTGGTAACCTAGCATTCAGAACATGTAAGTTTTGGGGGCTCACCTGAATCAAACCACCTCAATACTGAAAAACATCATTTACTCTAATTTCATTAAGGTAAGTGATAATAAAAACAAAAAATGAAAATCAAAAAACAACACATTTGGGGCTAGATAGATGGCTTAGCAAGTAAAACGCTTGCTTGTGAAGCCTAATGACCCAGGTTTGATTCCCCAGTACTCACATAAGCCAGTTGCACAAAGTGGTACATGTGTCTGGACTTCATTTGCAGTGGCTAGAGGCCCTGGCATACCCATTCTCTCTTTTTTTCTCAAATAAATAAACAAAAATTTAAAAAAAAAAAAAAAAAAAACGCTGGAAAGATGGTTTAGCAGTTAAGGCATTTGCTTGCAAAGCCAAAGGATCCAGGTTCAATTCCCCAGGACCCATGTAAGCCAGATGCACAAGGTGGTGCATGCATCTGGAATTCGTTTGCAGTGGCTAAAGACCCTGGTGCACCCATTCTCTCTTGCTCTGTATCTCTCTCTCTCTCTCTCAAATAAATAAATAGAAATAAATTAGTTTTAAAAAAATAAAACAACAAACCAGGTGTGGTGGCACACGCCTTTAATCCCGGCACTCAGGAGGCAGAGATAGGAGGATCATCATGAGTTCAAGGCCACCTTGAGAGTACATAGTGAATTCCAGGTCAGCCTGAGCTAGAATGAGACCCTACCTCGAAAAATCAAAAAACAAAGAAAAAAGAAAACCATTCTTTTGTGTTCAATAAATCTGGTTGTATGAAAAGTTTATGTTAGCCTTTTTGCTGTAAACAATGAAAGCTTTGTCACCGGCCCCAAATTTGGGGAGCACTCATTTGAGTTGCAGGCTGAGGGCTGGATCAACTGGTGAGTAGCTCTATAGGCCTCCTGGTACCAGCACAGAGAGCCCAGTCACATCCCTCCTCTTCAGCCACCCAGCCATGCAGTGCCAGCACATTGAACTGTGTTGTCGTATGGAACAAAGGAACTGCATCTTCAATCCGTGACGTGCTTTATATTCGAAAAAGAAGCAAGGAGAAGTTTCAGCATTTCCAGCAAATAAAAAACTTCCCGAATATTAAGTTATCTTTGGAGATAAAATAGTAAATTGTGAGGAAAGATCATTTCATTTTAATTACACTTTTTTCAAATATTATATGATTATTCCACAAAATTAATGAAATAATTAACTACATTTTTTTCAAATATTATAAGATTATTCCACAAAATTAATAAAACAAATCAGAAATGAGTGTAATAGGGCTTGAAATCTTAGTTTGTAGAATAAATGCAGTTATAATTTTCAAATTATAGTCTGATGAAATCTTTCAAGTTGTCAGCAACAATAAAAATTAGGCTTGTTTGTACTTTCTAGTACTGAAAGAAACAGATTTTTTTAAACTATAACTAAATTTGAAAATCTAATGCTATGCACTGTACCACCAGCCCTTTAAAAAGTCATAGAACGTGGCTGGCTAGACCTTGCCCATTGGACGCTGTGCTCACTGACACTAAAAACTCCATCATTTAGTATGTGGAGTGACAGATATATTATACAATTAATATTTTTGGTAATAAAATACCATTCAGTGGAGAAAGCAAGGCCAAAATTAGCAATCAAGGTGAAATGGAAAGGTAGAAATAAAGCTATAAGCAGTGGTGCAATTGACATAGAATTGTGATTATTTTGGTAACTTTGTCATATTTTGGTGAAGTTAAATTAACTTAAGGAAAAAAATATTACCTTGGACCATATGAAAGTTTTCTTTTCTGTATGTAAAAATCATGTTTAAATACCAGTGTTTCAAGTAGTTTTTCTTAATGGTGCCTGGGAAGACATGATAGTGACTTTCATGCAGGAAATTCAACAAACCCTGTAGCATGGGAGAATCAACCACATAAATAAGAACACAAACCACTACTATAGCAGGATTATCAACTACCTTAATTTGTACCTACCATGTGCCAGGTGAAGCAATGAAGAGGTGGAGGGGCAGGAGCAGTATCACGTGCACTATGAGGCATTGGACAGGTTAAGTTTGCCAAGAAGGGAATTTAACCTTGGAAAGAAAGGCAGAGGGGGTCTGGAGAGATGGCTTAGCCATTAAGGCGCCTGCCTGCTAAGCCTAAGAACCCGGTTCCAATCTCCAGGTCCCATGTTTAGCCAGATGCAAAGTGACTCAAGGGTGCAATGCCGCACATGCCCACAGGGGGGCGCACACATCTGGATTTCATTCACAGCAGCTGAGAGACTGCTGGCGCGCCCATCTCTATCTATCTCCCTCTCCCTCTCTTTCTGTCTCTCTCTGTGTCTCTCTCCAAAAAAAAAAAAAATAATAATAAAAAAATTAAAAAAAAAGAAAGGCAGAGGGGCAAAGAAATAAACCTACCTTATGTTGCTGTTGGTGTCTATGTTGTTAAAGTGAAGTATTTGTCTTTGGTAAACAACAGAAAATGGTTTAATAAAGATAAGCTCACTTATTCATGGTGTGTGTGTGTGTGTGTGTGTGTGTGAGAGAGAGAGAGAGAGAGGAGAGAGAGAGAGATCTGGCACTGCCAGAACTAACTAGCAGCTTAATATACTGCCAACAGTCAGATCACTTTCTGTCAGGGATCTAGGCTGTGTTAACAATTTCATAAAGTGACATTGTGATAAAACATGAGCCTTAACAATGACTGCTGATTCTAGTTCCTTGCCTGTTTAACATAACATCCCTGTCCTTGGTCTGCTGGTGCCACTATAAGAACATATCTTTGACTGAGTAAGTTACATCTCACAGCAGTTCAGGCTAGAGAACCTGGGGTTGAGGCACCAACAGGTTCAGGCTCTGGTGAAGATAAGCCTGCCCTCTGCTTCACAGATGGTACCAGACTGCTGCATCCATCCTCATGTCTCAGGAAGACTGAAAGGCTATCACTGTGTTCTTAAGTGGCAGCCAAGATGTGAAGGTCTGATAGCTCTCTGAAGACCCATTTATTTATTTTTAATTTTTTTTAAAATATTTTTGTTGGCACAAGTTTGGGGCCATGACCTCACCAGGGACTTTTTTTTTTTTTTTTTTTTTGAAGAGAGACAGAGAGAGAGAGGAAGACAGAGATAGGCGCACCAGCAGCCTCTCAGCTGCTGTGAACGAAATCCAGATGCATGCACCCCCTTGTGGGCAAGTGTGGCATTGCGCCCTTGCCTCACTTTGCATCTGGCTAAACGTGGGACCTGGAGATTGGAACCGCTGGAGATTGGAACCAGCGTTCTTAGCAACCACTTTTAACCACTGAGTTATCTAATGAGCCCTTAATTCCCTTTTAAAAGGCATTAATGATATTAACTAGCAGTGGACCCTCTAAGCTTTATGGCTGGCCAGAGAGGCCAAATGCACCAAGTGGTGCAAAGGTGGCTTGTCTGCCATGGGAGAAACCAACTGCTCTCTGATTGGACTTGAGGTCCACTACACTGGACAGAATCCCTGCCTGGTACTGAAAATGTAGGCAGGAGCCTATGGCTGGGAAGATCATGGGCCCTGGTGGGTAGAGAAACTGTTATTGTTGTTTGAATAAATGATATGCTGTGTCCTCAAATTGTCTTCTAAATATTATGTTTATGCCCATATATTAATGCTACTTTTGGTTAGAGGAGCTTCTCTTTCCAGATGGTGGTGACCACTGGCGGACTCAAAACTCTCCAAATTGCTGAGAACTGACAATGGCGTGCTCAGCACTAAATGAGACATCTCTATCACACCCTCCAAAGCTCAGGGACCATTGAGGAAAGGGAGGTGGAAAGAATGTGTCAAAGGAAGGGGATGACTGTTTCTAGTGCTGCCTCCCAGACACACAGCACCCGTGGTATTCATGACCTCACAGTGGCTGCCACTACCTACACAAGACCTGCAGAGCAGGAGGGGAAAAAATGATGGCATCAGAACAGAAGTAACTAAATGGAAAGAAGGGATTCAATGGAGGGGGGACTTGAGGTGGGAGAGAAGATAGTGGGAGGGGACTATGATAATGATATATTGTTTGTATTTATGGAAGTTATCAATAAAAAAAGTTCTTTGTTTAAAAGAGAGGATATTAATCTCGTTCATGACCATGGAGTCCTCACGACTTACTTCCCAAAGACCCAAATCTTTTTTTTTAATTTTTATTTTTATTGACAACTTCTTTAATTGTAGACAATATCCCATGGTACTTCCCTCCCTCTCCCCACTTTCCCCTTTGAAACTTCACTCTCCATCATATCCCCTCCCCCTCTCAATCAGTCTCTCTTTTCCGTTTGATGTCATCATCTTTTCCTCCTATTATGATGGTCCCAAAGACTCAATTTTAATACCACAATCTTGTTTGCTGATGAGCTAATTGTCTGGCATTTATTCCTTGATTCCTTATCAGATAACATCTCAAAATGCTTATTTATTATATATAAACTTTTAACAGTGACAGTCATTATAAACTCATTAAATCAGACATGTTCCCTTACAAAATAGTACCATTATTGCACAATTATAGTTTAAAAAGAAAACCTAATCTCTGTTAACAGTTAAATTAACAAAATATTTACTTACTTTAAATACTTAAATATTAATTTGTTGAAATATCTTTATTTATATTATAATTTGTATGCATATCTGTCTTTTGGTTTTTTCGAGGTAGGGTCTCACTCTAGCCCAGGTTGACCTGGAATTCAAGATGTAGTCTCAGGGTGGCCTCAAACTCATGAGATCCTCCTACCTCTGTCTCCTGAGTGCTGGGATTAAAGGCTTTTGCCACCACACCCAGTTATATGCATATCTTTTATACTGGAAGTGTAATAAAGTTACATGTATACAAGAATGTTATTGCCTATAGTACAGTATGATGCAACTAGTTCATAAAGGTGCTGTAAGATTAATGAATTAAGCCCAGTATGGTGGTATGTGCCTTTAATATATATAAAACAAAACACCTCCTTGTCACCAGGAGTGGTGGCACACACCTTTAATCCCAGCATTTGGGAGACTGAGATAGGAGGAACACAGTGAGTTTGAGGCAAGCCTGGGCTAAAGACTGAGTTCCAGGTCAGCTTGAACTAAAATGAGAGCCTGCTTTTTAACAACAAATAAAAACTCTTTGTCTAGTTATACTGCATGGAATCATTGTAGAAGGGAACTTGTGTAACAGCTGCAAAATAGTTTGATTTAAAAATGTTTCAATTATACATTAGACAAAATAGAAAATTTAACTTTAGTAGTAATCAAATGATAAGAAAATAAAAGCACTGTAAATATAATAATTTTAAGTGCCAGAGTTATATAGGCCACATAATAATTTTAAATAATAGTTACATTGTTAATTGTTGAAATAATATGTAATAGTCTTTTTTCTCCTCAATCATTATAATCTTATATGCTATTCCAATAATAATTTATCACCAAGACAGGTATTTTTCTAAGTAATATATCACCAAACCACATTTTGTTTCTGGTGTCATCTGCTGAAATCAATCCATGTTATAAAATGATACATTGACTAAAAACTTGATAAACTTTGAAATGAAGTTCACCCACATGCTACTAAAAATAGGTCCATTTTAATTTTTTCAACAAATTTAATATGAACATGATGATAGAAGCACATTAGGATAATAGAAATTCACTCTACATTAGTTTTTAATGAATCTTAGATTTCACAATTCTTTCATATTCCAAAATTTAATTAGTCTTCAAAAATAACTATCATTTCTTGAGCTTTTAACATGCACCATACCATGCTAAGCACATCACCTACTTAGTAGCAGAACCTTCACAACAACCTTATACAATACAGCACAGAATATACCCATTGTACAGAAATAGAAACTGAGACTCCAAAGATGAGAGCCAGGATTTGAATACATCAGGTCTATCTGACTCTAAATCCATGTTCTGAAATAGCATGACGCATCAGCCATCCAATTTTTTTTAATCTTATTTATTTATTTATTTATTTGTGAGAGAAAAAGGCAGAGATCAAGAGAGAGAGCAAAAGCAAGAGAATGGGCATGCCAGGCCCTCTAGCCACTGCAAACGAACTCCAGATGCAAGTGCCCCCTTGTGCATCTGGTTTACATGGGTCCTGGAGAGACGAACCAGGATCCTTTGGCTTTGCAGGCAAATGCCTTAATTGCTAAGCCATCTCTCCATCCCCAGACATCCAATTTCAAGAAAACAGTCCTAGAGCTGGAGAGATGGCTCAGAAGTTAAGGCACTTGCCTGCAAAGCCTAACGATTGGGGTTCAATTCCCCAGTACCCACATAAAGTCAGGTGCACAAAGTGATGCATGCATCTGGAGTTCATTTGCAATGTCTGGAGATCTTAATGAACCAATTCTTTCCTTCCCCCCTCATTGCAAATAATATTTAATTTTAATATTTTAAATTTAAATTGAATATTTTAAATAAATATTTTAAAAGAAATAGAAAACAATCCTAAATGTACAGAAGTGGACCTTCAACCAAGGTGAAATACAAAATGAGGTTAGCTATGAAAAAAAATGCAAGCCACACAAAGATTCTCACGGGGCTAAGGAGATGGCTCGGTCAGTAATGGCTTGCTATGCAAGCATAAGGACCTGGGTCCAGATCCCCAGCACTCACATAAAACTCAGGCACAGCTACCAAGTGCTGTAATCCCAGCACTGAGGAGGCAGAGACAGAAGGATTGTTGGAGTTCAGTGGCTACTAGTCTAGTTGAATCTGTGAGCTCCAAGTTCAGTGTAAGATCCTCTCTCAAAAAATAAAAATAGAGGGCTGGACAGATGACTTAGTGGTTAAAGCACTTGCCTGCAAAGCCAAAGGACCCTGGTTTGATTCCCCAGGACTCACATAAAGCCAGATGAACAAGGTGGGCATGCATCTGGAGTTAGAGGTCCTGACGTGTCCATTCTCTGTCCATCTGCCTTTCTCTCGAATAAATAAATAAAATATATATATTATATATTATGGCCTCAATACTCACGAAAACACCTGGATGAGCACCTGTGCATACACATACAAGTGCAAAAAATTTTATAGATATATTTATAAAAAGTAAAAAAATGGCCGGGCGTGGTGGCGAAAAGCACTCGGGAGGCAGAGGTGAATTTTTGAGACTATATAGTGAATTCCAGGTCAGCCTGGATCAGAGTGAGACCCTTACGAAAAACCAAAAAAAAAAAAAAAAAAAAAAAAAAAAAAAAAGTAAGAAAAATGAATTTTCCCTTTTTTTTTGTTCTTTTTTGTTTTGTTTTGTTTTGTTTTGTTTTTGTTTTTTTGAGTAGGGTCTCACTGTAGCCCAGGCTGACCTGGAATTCACTATGTAGTCTCAGGGTAGCCTTGAACTCTCAGCAATCCTCCTACCTCTCCCTCCTGAGTACTGGGATTAAAGGCGTGCGCTACCACACCCAGCTGAGTTTTCCTTTTTAATAAAACAATTTTTTGGCAATATTGTGATTACAGAAAATGGACTTGAACTCACTCTTAGCAGAGACTGGTCTATAACTCAATCCTCCTGCTTCCACCTCCCAAGTGGTATGATTACAAGCATGCATCATCATATCTGTCTTAAACATTCAAGGTCTCTTTGGGGGGTTTTATTTTGTTGGGGTTTTTGTTTGTTTGTTTTTGTTTGTTTGCTTTTTGACGTAGGGTCTCTCAGGGTAGCCTCAAACTTACAGTGATCCTCCTACCTCTGCCTCCTGAGTACTGGGATTAAAGGGGTAAACTGTGGACCAGGCTCAAGGTCTTTTAATCATGATTTTTCACATCTATGCTGTGTAATGGTTTCAGTAAATAAAACATATTTTTTTAACCATTTGCTACTGTGAATCAAATATTTGTGAGGAAACTAACTATACTCACATTTTGCGTCATCATTCCCCCTTCATAGGAAATTAAGTTATTTTCACATGACCAAAAAAATTCATGAAATACAATTAGAAAACAGCAAACAAGAGTCACATTTTATAAAGCAGCAATTACATTTGTGTGGTGCCAGCATAATTGCAAGACAGAAGACAGTCCATTCGTTAGTAACACAGATTTTCTTCCAGTGGGTTTCCTCAAACTCATTATATATTCCCTGGCCGATTCTCCTAAGTAATTAGATTTTAACAGGATTTCCAACAGATCAGAGCAATCTCTGTGGATGCCAATAGAAGAGACCCCTCTGGCCTTACCAGCAGGGCAGAGCTGAGAACATGCAGGCTGGGAGTTAATAGGACAATTACTGGCCTCTTTTAAATGAGTTACATTAATGCACTTAAGCTAAATGGCTCTGCATATGATAAAATATTAACATCTGCAAAATATGAAATCATGCTCTGCAATCAAGTTTTGTTGTTTTAATTTCCCCAAAGAAAGATTTCAATTGTTTACATAAATGCCTTTAAATATTGTATATTAAGTATTTTTCAATGTACGAAGAGAAAATTGGAAACCACTTAAGAATCCTAAATATCCTGACCTTTAGGGTATCATTTCTGTCTGCAGCAGAAACAAAAACACAAAAAGCCAAAAAAAAAAAAAAAAAACCCTAGACAAATGTATAAAATGATAATTTTCAAGTATCGGGCAATGAGAAGAATAGAAAAATGATTCTCTAGAAGAGGAGAAATAGATGTGGTGAGCTCTGAGTTGAGGGTTGAGACTTTGGCCCAAAAAGCCAAGGGGGCCAGAATTGGCAGCACCAAGTCCCAGAGGAGAGAGTGAGTGACAGAGCAGTGCTGGGGCTCATCCCCTGCAGTGAGGGGCTTTCCAAGCTGAGCAAAGAACCAGTGACCATGAGCTCCGCTCACACCCGGATGGGCAGAATTTGCATTCCCCATCACTGGAATTAGAAATAAGCACCTTGTAGCATACTGGGCAATGGAGAATACAGGATATTGCCTCCATGCTAGAGGCAAATTAGCCCTAGAGTAAGAGTTCATCTGAACCAGCCTAAGGAAACTTAAAGAGGAGCCTTACCAGGATGAGTTTATTTCCAAGTAATCTGAGTGCCCAGAACAAAGCTGGGCATTAGGAATAAAAAGACACAACAGCAAGCAAGGTTTGCAAAGTCCAGGTCCCAACTCACAAAGAAGAAAAATGTAGCCAAGCATGTGGCACACCCTTGTAATCCCAGCACTGGGGAGGCAGAGGAAAGAGAACTGGCCCAAGTTCCAAGTCAGCTATGACTTAATATGGAGACTCTGCCTCAAAAAAGACCAAAGAGGCTAGGCATGGTGGCACACGCCTTTAATCCCAGCACTCAAGAGGCAGAGGATCACCATGAGTTTGAGACCACCCTGAGACTACATAGTGAAGTCCAGATCAGCCTGGGCTAGAGCAAGACCCTATCAAAAAACAAAAACAAAAAAACAAAACAACAACAAAAACAAAAAAACCCAGCTATAATAAAGCTGGACAGATGGCTTAGTGGTTAAGGCACTTGCTTGCAAAGTCAAAGGACCCAGGTTCAATTCCCCAGGACCCACGTAAGCCAGATGCACAAGATGGTCCATGCACCTGGAGTTCATTTGCAGTGGCTGGAGGCCCTGGCAGGCCCATTCTATTTGCTACTTCCTCTCTCTCTCTATCTCCATCTCTCTTTCAAATAAATAAATAAAATATTTTTAAAATAGCTATAATAAATATATGTTCAAAAAAGATGAGAAAGACAATGGCAAGGAGAGACATAGTAAATACAAAAATAACCTAAATCAAACTTCTAAAGATGAAAAATACAATGTCTGTGGTGAAAAATACACTGGATTACATTAATAGCAGTTTGGCACAGTAGACAAAGAAGAACAAACAGAGCCTCAGCCATTGAACACCTCTGAGCACCCTAAGGTGAAAACTAGAATCTGCAAAGGAGAACAGAGGAAGGGAAAAGAAAAATCACTAAGGAAATGTTCCCGGCACCAGGGGTATGCATGTCTGGAATCCACAGTGAGACTATGGAAAAGCCAAGGACAAAAGAATACCAAATTTTTTCCAACTTTGATGAAAACAATACAACCAAGAAACAAAAAAGAAAAGCTACACAAGACATATCATTTGCTGGGTGTGCTGGCTCACACTTGTAATACCAGCACCCTGGGGACTGCAGCTAGAGATTACAAATTCTAGGCCAGCCTGGACTACAATAGTGAATTCAGGGTCAGCCTGGGCTACATGGTGTGACTGTCTCAAAAACAAAAAATAAAATAAAGTAACAACAAAAAAACAGAAAAAAGATATCTCATTAAGTAAATATCTATAATACACCGCCTTCTGAATGTACCTTTTAAACTTTTCTCTTGTTGTTTTGTTTTGCTTTGTTTTTCTTTTCTTTTCTTTTCTTTTTTTTCCCCCCTATAGGATCTTATTCTGTCCCCGAGGCTGGCCTCGAACTCAATATGTAGCCCTGTAGATCTGCCTGGACCACACGGTGATCCTCCTCCTACCTCAGCCTCCCAAATGCTGGGATTACATGTACCATCACTTGTTATTTTTTAAATATATATAGGAAAAAAAGATATTTGGCTAGATCTGATCCCAAGTCAGTCTTGTATTTAGTTTCTGTGACATTGGGTCATACTTTCCATGAAGAGTATTCAGCCTAATACAGTCCTAATACAGTGGCAAACACTGAATATATAATTCAGAAGTCTTATATGAATTATACATTTAGTTACTGACCTAATAAAGAGAGGTTTTCTATTCTTCTTCCTAAAAGGTTATGTAGTTTTATGCTCCAAAACATCTCTATAAAATACCCGCAGGTGCTATGACAGAGCCTAACTGGAAAAATGGGTGTAAGTTCTTCCTCAACACCTTGGCAGACTCTACTCACACAGGCAGTTCTTTTCTCCCTTGTGGGGATTCAAATATCTGCATCTGCTTTAATGTAATTTAGGTATTCTGGCAATCTTAAAACAGAAGTTTCTTCAATTTACTTGCACTTTAGGGGCATTTGGAAACTTGATATTTAGAATGACTCTTTGATCCAGGCAAGGTGAAACATACCTGTAATCCCCCCAACCTTTCAAAGTAGTGCTTCAGAGGCAGGATGATCACGAGTTTGAGGCCAGCCTGGGCTACAGAGAAAGCTCCAGGACAGCCTGAGCTACAGCTACAGATAGAGAGAGAGAGAGAGAAGAAATAACAAAAGAAAGAAGAAAGAGAAACTATAAACAAAAAAAAGAAAGAAGGAAAGAGATGTTTTTGCATGAATAATCTTTTTTCTGGTCAAACTCTAATTTTTATCCATCAAATCTTAAAATTAAGTACACCAAACTAAATTGTTAGTATATTCTGGGGCTAAGGATATAACTTAATAGTACAGCACTTGCCTAGAATATGTGAGACTCTGAGTTTGAACCCCAGCCCCTCCCAAATAAATGATAATATATATTTGTGGAGTCGAATGGAATGGGGAGTGACATAATTTGCTGAGTACTGTGCATGGAGGCTGGAGATTTCAGTATGACAAAGTATGTAAAGATAAGAAACTAGACAGGTTAAAAATGGGTAGGGCCGCCCTTTCCTGGTAGATTGTATAAGTCATGCAGAATTCCAAGTGCAGTTAGCATTTGCAAAAAGAGATCCAACAACTGGGCAGAATGAATTACAGTGGATTCTAACCTCCTTTGGTTATCCTTCCTCTAGGTTCTTCAGGCTTGTTTTACACATTGAACTTGAAATACATGTGCAGTGACCATATTTATAAGTTGAATTGTTCTTCTAGACACTTTAATGTGTCCTACCAAATTCAAAGTAAGGAAACACAAGGATAATATACATTAAAGGGGTATCGGGTAATATACTCCCATGGCTAACTACAATTTTGTTTGTTTCTTTGTTTTTGCTTTTTGAGATAGAGTCTCACACTAGTCCAGGCTGACCTGGAATTCACTATGTAGTCTCAGGGTGGCCTTGAACTCACCGTGATCCTTCTACTTCTGCCTCCCGAGTTCTGAGATTAAAAGCATGTGCCACCACGCCCAGCTTAACTACAATTTTTGAATCATCAGAGAGTAGAACTACAACCTAGAAGTAGAACTCCTAAGGAGACAAATTTAGTCCCAGTTTAAAAAAAAAAAAAAGTTTTCTAACAGTCTGAGCTAAACAAATACCAAAGGGCAAATTCCCTACACTCTAGAAAAGCAGACATAAGAGTCCCCTTTGGCAGGGACTTTGTAGGTTCAAATCAAGTTGAATTAAACAATATATGCGTTTAATTTTCAAATAGTATTTACTTATTTATTTGAGAAAGGGAGAGAGACACTATGGCCATGGCAGGGTTTCTTGCCACTGCAAATGAACTCCAGACATGTGCACCGCTTTGTGCATCTGACTCTGCTACATAGGTACAGGGCAATCAAACCCAGGCCAGCAGGCTTTGCAAGCAAGTGCCTTTAAGCACTGAGCTATCTCCCCAGCTGGAATTAAGCAATTTAACACATCTAACCTTTAAACTTTTCCCAGCATTTGGGTGACCTGATTCTATGGTCCTAAATGTCATTTAAGGAGCATTCTTTGCCTCAGTTTCCCTGTCGGACTTTGCTTGCACATGGGAAATACTGGACTGAGAGAGAAGTAGGCTAGTTCTGATTCCTTCACCAATTAACTGGGTGAGTTTGTTAATGTTTCTTGCTTTTGTTATCTAAAAATATGGCTTGACTGTAAAGACAAGTCTCAGAATTTGTGCCACTTTAAGCTGGGAATGGTGGTACATGCCTGTAATCTCAGCTGTTGGGAAGGTGGAGGCAGGAAGATCAGGAGTTCAAGGTCATTCTTAGCTACAAAAAGTTCAAGGGTAGCTTGTTCTACATGAGACCTTGTCAAAAAAAAAAAAAAAAAAAAAAAAAAAAAAGCATGCCACTGTATAAGCTATACCTCGCTGGATCTTCAGTTCTGTGCCAGCCCAATACCTTGCTTGGATAAGCAGCCAACTTCTGCTTATGGCATTCAGAGAAACATTTCATACTACTGTAGTGGAGAATCCTGTTTGCCTCACCCATCCCCATTCATGGTTAGCTAACCAGAGAAAGGTCTTCCTCCACTCATCAAGGACTTTTACAGACCAGCTCAAACAATCAACTGCTCATTGTATTGCCGAACAATTTCATATTTCTGATAAGAACCATGCAGACCCAGCTCCTGAAGCAAATCTCCATGCCTGTTCAAATTTTTAAAACATATTTTCCATTACAATATCTTAAAACATTAGTTGTACCATTTACTACTGATTTTAAGATAAAGACAGAATATTACTAAAAGACACGTTAAATGAATCACTGAGGAAAAATGCTAAATACAGTACAGAAAAATTACTAAAAGTAATTTTTATAGCAACTCATCAAAATTGACTAGTCATTTGTATACAACCTATTCCACATTGCTAAATTCAGAAGTAATCTCAGAATGAAAAAAATTCTCCCACTGGCATAATTTTCTCTGTCCATTGTCTACATTACAATGGTCTTTTGCATTTCAATTAGAGATGGACCTTTCTGTATTTCTTCTCTTAACCTTTCACGCATTTGATATAAAACAGCAACAACAAAAAGGCTCTACTTCAAAACATCAAGTACAAGGGCTATGGAGATGGCTCAGAGATTAAAGGTACTTGCAAAGCCTACGGTATCCTGACATACCCATTTATTCTCTCTGTCTTTCTTTACTTGCAGATTAAATCCCAGCTCTCGCTCTCTCTCTCTCTCTCTCTCTCTCTCTCTCTGTGTGTGATTCTTTTTATTATTATTATTATTATTGACAACTTCTATACTTACATACAAACAATGCATGATATCTCCCTCCCCTCCCCCACTCCCCTTTAGAACTCCAATCTCCATCATATCCCCTCCCTCTCTCCATTAGTCTCTCTTTTAATTTGATGTCAGCTCTCTCTTGAAGCTGAGGATAGAGGATCTCAAGTTTGAGGCCAAACTGGGCTACATAGCAAGTTCCAAGCCAAACTTCATAGTGAGACACTATCTCAAAAAACAAACTTTCTCCAATAAATAAATAAATTTAATTTTTAAAAATCTGGGCATGGTGGCACACAACTTTAATCCCAGCACTTGAGAGGCAGAGGTAGAAGGATGGCAGAGAGTTTGAGGCCAGCCTGAGACTACATAGTGAATTCCAGGTCAGCCTGAGCTAGAGTGAGACCCTACCTCAAAATTTATATACACACAAGCAAACAAACAAAAACTCATCAAACTGAACTCTGTTTTTTTTTTTTTTTTTTTTTTCAAGGTAGGGTCTCACTCTAGCCCAGGCTGACCTGGAATTCACTATGTAGTCTCAGGCTGGCCTTGAACTCACAGCCATCCTCCTACCTCTGACTCCCAACTTCTGTGATGAAAGGCATTTGCCACCATGCTGGCTGAACTCTGACTTCTTGCTAGAAGAGCCTTATTGTGACTTCTAGTTCCACATGATTTGTCAGTGTGGGAAAATCAGCATTGCTTACTTCACACTGTTCTTGCTCCAAAAAATTTTCTTAAGAGGAAGCAACTATAACTGAACATCATGCAACATTTTTTATCAGCCACCCCAAAATGCTCAAGTAAGAGAATGGGAACTACGGATGGCTTTCTAACCAGAAAAGCTTGCCCTGAGTAACTATTAATTCCAAAATGAATACAAAGAATGCCAGAGTATTGTGTTTAGACATTATAATGTGTTAACATTCACGATTTTTTTTTTTTTTTTTTTTTTGCAAGGTAGGGTCTCACTCTGGTCCAGGCTAACCTGGAATTAACTATGTAGTCTCAGGGTGGCCTCGAACTCTCGGCGATCCTCCTACCCCTGCCTCCCTAGTGCTGGGATTAAAGGCGTGCACCACCACGCCCGGCTTAACATTCATGATTTTATGTGATATACCTGTAACCTCATCAGGCAACGTAAGGCATAACCCACTTACACGAAGGAAAAGTGAGACAAACCATTTGACTTGCATAGAATGAGTGATGGGAACTGAATTTTCTTCCCTTACCCTATCATATCCATGCTAATGCTCTAACCCCCAAGGTAACCACATTTGAAGACAGGGTCTACAAGGAGGTAATCAAGGAAAATAAGATCTTAAAGGTCCTGAGGATAAGATAGAATTAGTGTCATTAGAAGAAGACACACCAGAAATCTTGCTCTCTACATCCATTCACTGATGAGAAACAAAGAGGTCATGTGGACCTTTGACAAGATGGCAACCAACTACAAGCCGGAAAAGGAGACTTCTTCAGAAATCAACCCTGATCTTGGACGTCTGGTCTCCAGAACTGTGAGAAAATGTTGTGAAAAATGCCCAGTCTATGATGTCTTGTTACAGCCACCTAAGCTAGGACAGAGTGAACCATCATGAACCTTCTGACACCAAAGCCTCCTGGTCCTCTGTCTTGATCAGTATCAGTAGACTTTAATGGCAATGACAAATGATGAGGAAGGACTGAGCAACTGTTCCTGAACCTATCACTGTGGCTTCCCCTAGAAAACAATGTTTCTCAATCTGTCCACCATTATTGCTGTCATAAAGACCTCCAAGAAGTTAGAAGCATCATCCCAAATGTCTAATGAACCTTGTGACTTTCTTTCTAGTAAGAAACTTTTGAACTAATTCCTTTAAAAATATTACACTCATTATTGGGGAATGATTTTTACTTCTATTTAATATGTCCTCCCTGTGCCAGGCTTGGTGCACGCCTTTCATCCCAGCACTTGGGAGGCAGAGCTAGGAGGATCACTGTGAGTTCGAGGCCACCCTGAGACTACATAGTGAATTCAGATCAGCCTGGACCAGAGTGAAACTCTACCTTGAAAAACCAATAATAATAATAATAAAAATAAAATAATAATAATAATAATAATAATAAGTCCTCCCTATGAAGAAAATCCAGCCGTCTCCCTTTACTCATTCAAATCTAATTGGTAATTTTTTTTATTTGTTTATTTTTTTGAGTTAGGGTCTCTCTGTAGCCCAGGCTGACCTGGAATTCACTATGTAGTCTCAGGGTGGCCTTGAACTCACAGTGATCCTCCTACCTGTGCCTTCCAAGTGCTGGGATTAAAGGCATGCACCACCAAGCCTGGCTCTAATTGCTAAATTTTGTAAAGAATAAGTGGTCTGTTCCACTCTGGTTCAGTGAAAGCCTGTTTACAAAAAGCACAAATTATTTTGCTCTTCCATGTTATAAATCTTCCTTGTAAAAGGCTTAATGCCAGGATTCTGTTCAAAAGCTCATTTTGCTCCTAAAAGAAGTCAATTTAGCCTATGCTGGTAACAAAACAGTATTTGGGCCTCAGTATTTTTTTTTTATTTGAATTGTACAGAAAGAAGATAAGCAGGATGTTATTTAACTTGGGCCCTTTTGGAGAGGCCACCAGCCAGACAAACCTCCTTATTCTATTAACTACCTTTTGAGAAGCCAGGAGGAACATGAACCTCAATGCAGGGGAAGCATCCTTGCAGTGACTGCGGTAAGTGTTTGTTGAAGGGGAAAAAATGGAAAGAGAAGATATACCATATATACCCAATTTTAATGGAAAGCCTATTTCTGCCATATACATTAGAGAAATTGTTCAAGAACAGTTCATCCATGTGAAAATATTAGCACTGTAATTCTGCCAAGGTCAGTAAGACCTAGTGATTTGCTGAGAAATCACCTTCATTTCACCAGGTAAATAAAGGCTTCTTCTTCAGTGCATCCTATCCAAGAAGGCTCTGCATAGCAACAGTTAAATTATGAATACAGCACATATGTTCCATACCATATCATTTACAGCACAATTTAGCATAGACATAATGCTTTGTAACAAACTACAATACCATTCACAAAATGCATTTAAATAGCATAATTTAGTTCATTAAATTCAGTCATTTACAGTAAATCAAAATCATCATAGGAATTGAAGAGAGTACACAGTTGTTTGTTTGAATAGTTAAGCTAGGTAAGTCAATTTCTTTTTGAAGGTCAAGGACAGAGTTGTTTCCATTTTCTGTTATAAAAAAGATACAGCTGGTGTCAAAAGATAATTTAATGTCATCTCAAAATGATCAACTCTCTTTTTCTCCCTCCCCTTTCTCTCTGCCTCCTGGTTGCATAGCATATCACCACCATTCTTGAAATAGATCCAGCTCCCCAAAATGTCTTACAGGCTACTTAACTAGAATGCATGTGCAGATTTTTACAAAATCTCAAATGTATAATTTCTTCAAATCTTTAACCACAATGTATATATTTAATCCTGAGAAAGCTTAAAAATGCTCCAGAGTGTGTAATCGTTTGCTTATCTCTTTTTCACATTGTTCTAGAAGCCCCTTGTGGGTAGGAGCCTGCCCAGAAAATGGGATTTTCAGCCCTACCGCCTGTAAAGTTCTATACGGCAAAGACTTTTCTCCTTGCCTACAATCCCTGTGGCACAATGTCACACATGCTCAGAAAGTAATTGTTGAAGGGGCTTACCTTGGGATATATTTTATAAGCATACCAAATCAGTCTATATTTTAGAAATTGTTTTGGTATAAAGGACAAAGTAAGAAAGGAGAGGACAGACTGCAGAATTTGCCCAGAGCATTCACCCTGACCTCATTTTTTCTGTCCTGTGTGGCTGAGGGAAACCATGCTCTAGGTGAACAAAACTGCATTTCTACCTTCCGTGGGTTGTTCTTTTAGCCCGTGTAGCACAAATTCAGCACTATAGATTTAAGCTCTAGCCCAGCTGCCTTAAACCAGCCCATGCTAGGCAACATGGCACACACAGCATGTCTCCAGATGGTGGGTAGCCTCAGTGTGCCTTGCACCAGGCACAGTGTTGACCACAGAGTAGACAGCCTGACATAGGTGCTTAGCTCAGCCCTAACCTGCCTAGACTGAGTGTGGGTGCAGTACTGGGGGGAGGCGCAAGGGGCTCCAAGGGAATACACAGTACTTTGCGTAACAAAAATGACACAACCTATTCCCAGAGAAGGCCTGGTTCCATCCTCATCACTGATACATGGGAGGAAGTGAGAAGAAGAGCTGCCAGGAGGAAGATGGCTTCTCCTACTTCCTCTTCTTGGGTCCCATTTCCTCTTCCCGAAAAAGGGGCAGCTGAGAAAAACGTTGGAATATTAGGAGAAATAATTATTTTAAAAACTTGAAAGTAACTATTCTTTTAAGTTTTGTGTGTTTCTGGTGCATCAGCAGTTTGAAGAATTGTGTAGGAGTCTACTGCCATGAACAACTTTAATTATACTAAACATCTATTCAAAACATCTCTGGATTTCCCACAATGCCTAACAGTAAAATGCTATGGTAAACCAGGCATGGCTGTGCATGTCTATAATCCCAGCACCAGGCTGAGACAGGAGGACTACCACAAGTTTGATGCCAACCTGAGCTACATAACAAGTACCAAGCCAGTCACAGAAGGGAGAGAGGGAAGGAGGGAGGGAGGGAAAAGAGAGGAAAGGAAGGAGTTAGGGAAGGAGTTAGGGAAGAGAGGAGGGAAGGTGGGAGGAAGGAGACCCTTCAAAACCTTCAGGGACAACATAGAAAAAGTTGGCATTGAACATGCACTAAGGACCTGCATTTGCTGTGGGTGAGAATTCAAGCAGTCTGGAAGAGGAATAGCAAGACGAGCAATTAAATGACAAATAAACCCAGGCTGATCAAGACTGAATCACATTCACTTACACTAGCCTCCAGAGGACCCTGAGGTTTCTCATGTTGTATTTAAGGAAACTGTCTGTAAAAGGTTGGGATGGGTCTCACTAGACTGGAAAGAATAAGTCCAGATCACTCTGTTTAACAACCACTCATCATAAATTCCATTTTTATTCAGAGCGGGAATGGCAGAAACTCACTCACTCCCAGTTACAGCAATTCAGAGCAAAAGATCTCCTAGCAATATTAGCATGCCAAAAATCTAAATTTGGTTCCTTTAGAATTCGTCACTTTTGCTTTTACCCATGAAGTAGAGGATGAAAAGACACAGTTAAGAGCCTACACTGTTAAGTGAGCTAGTCCCAGTCTGATCAATCTGGGGGTGACCTTTTCCTAGGTCCCTGGCAACTGCTGTCTCCTGGAACAAAGCCAGAATGTAAGATGAAAAGGCACATGAGGATGTCGCAAGGGAAACAGCCATGACTCGTACTGAGAACCAGAAAAAAATTCCAGGTCTTAGGCACAGTAGCTCCTAAGCCTGGGTATTCTGCTGGCATGAAAACTCCCTTCCTGACTTATTCTTCAAGATTCCATGCATGGAGCCGGGTGTGGTGGCGCACGCCTTTAATCCCAGCACTGGGGAGGCAGAGGTAGGAGGATCACCGAGAGTTCGAGGCCACCCTGAGTCTACAAAGTGAATTCCAGGTCAGCCTGAACCAGAATGAGACCCTACCTCAAAAAAATAAAATAAAATAAGATTCCATGCACAGGAGAGTGATATACCAGATCTCAGCTGGGTGTGTCTTCCCATGCTACCTGGAGAAGGGAGGGACAGCATTGCTCTTGGATCTTCTGGTAATGAGAAGGGAAAGTTCCTGTCCTGTGGAATGAAAGAGGAGGACATCTCAAATAGTTTGCAGCAGAAACCTCCAGAGGTGGCACCAACCTTGAATTCCAAATGGAACCTCACAAAAGGAAAAGTAGAACTGAAGATATGGCTCCCTGGTTAAAGGCCCTTGCTCACAAAAGGAGAGGTGACAGTATGTACGTCATAAATCTAAAGAGGACCTGGGAGGAGCTTCTTCTGGGGACTCTAGCCACTGCTGCCGTTGGGTCTCTAGGAGGGAGGGAGGAGGATGAGAAAGAACCTGCTAAGGTCAGTGCCCTACCTTCCAGAAATACTGGCCAACAGATTGTATAGCTGCCCTTGAAGTCACTCTTGTTTTTCTTTTTTTGTTTGTTTATTTGGTTGGTTGGTTGGTTGGTTGAGTTTGGGTGGGGGTTGTTTGTTTTTTGGTTATTCAAGGTAAGGTCTTGCTCTAGCCCAGGCTGACCTGGAATTCACTATATAGTCTCAGGCTGGCCTTGAACACATGGCTATCCCCCTGCCTCTGCCTTCTGAGTGCTGGGATTAAAAACGTGCACCACAATGCTCTGCTGGAGTTACTCTTTGGTGCTGATTCAGAGTCCATGTCCTTGAACACGCTAAACAGATGCTAGACCATTGAACTACACTGTTAGCCCTAGAGTCAGGTTTCCTAACCTTTCCTAACCAGATCCAGACAGCCTTCCAAGAACCACATCTTCTGATGGTGACTCTTCCAGCCTGTCATAGAGACATTGTCATATCACCAGCCTACCACTGCTCTGTGTAACTATCCCCTCCATGCCATTAGACATTGCCATTCCAAGAAGAGGATTCACCCTGGGAACTTTGCATGATGGGTGCTATCCCTGCAAGCCATGCACATGTGTCATATCATCTACCAAGAGCATCACGGGAAGTCATGTCTCATCTCTTCCTCTACAGAGCATCACGGGAAGTCATGTCTCATCTCTTCCTCTACAGAGCATCACGGGAAGTCATGTCTCATCTCTTCCTCTACAGAGCATCACGGGAAGTCATGTCTCATCTCTTCCTCTACAGAGCATCACGGGAAGTCATGTCTCATCTCTTCCTCTACAGAGCATCAGAAGTCATGTCTCATCTCTTCCTCTACAGAGCATCACGGGAAGTCATGTCTCATCTCTTCCTCTACAGAGCATGGAAAGTCATGTCTCATCTCTTCCTCTATGGAATGGAAAGTCTGTACAATCAAAGAACACAACATCAAATCCCAGGACTCGAACAGCTGATTTTCTCATGAGCTGAAGAATAACAATGATTTACTGAATTCCAGGTACATCCAGTGTCATGTGGCTATGCTGTAAGGCAAATTTTAAAAAATATTTTTATTTATTTTTGAGAGACAGAGTAAGACAGAGAATGGACACACCAAGTTCCCGTTACTGCTGCAAACGAACTCCATATGCACGGGCCACTTTGTTTGCCTGACTTTATATGGGTACTAAAGAATCTAACTCAGCCCAGCAGGCTGTAAAGAAAGTGCCTTATCCTCTAAGCCACTTTCCAGCCTTGAAAATATTGATATTATCATGTGACAAAGAAACGGAGGCTCAGGGAGATTAACTGAGTTCAACATGGCTATATTACTACCACGGGAAAGAACTAATATTCAAAATAGACCCATTTAGTTCCAAAGTCAGCAGTCTGTTCACCAACCATTCTGCCTCAGAAAACAAAGAATCAAAAAAAGAAAAAAAAGAATCTAAAAATCAAAGTAAACTGCCGATTCACTACTAAGTCTAGCCCTTTCTTGGAGGATGGAGAGGACTTGGGTATATTTCAAAAGGGAGAGTTTAGAAAAGGAAACTTATTAAAACATGCCCTAAGGAAGATAATGTTCTAATGAGAGAACTGAAGGCCCCCAAAAGTGATAAATGTCTTAACACTGCTGAGAATAGTGAGGTAGATTTGGAGCCAACTATCTGTCTATCTATGTATCATCTATCTGTTTTTCTCATGGTGCTGGGGATCAAACACAGGGACTTGTGCATGCTAGGCTAGTACTGTACCACTGAGCCACATCCTCATTCTTTCTGTATGATTGTTAAAGAAATTTCAACTTCTTTGGATCTCACAGCTGTTTTTATATCTGCTAATGTGAATTATTCAATTTTCTATTGTAAAGGGCATTGCAGAAAGAAATTCAACATTTTAAGAACTTACAATGTGCTGGTACCTTAACTAGAGTTGGAAGTTGTGATGGAATGGAGAAATTATTATGTGTAAAATCCAGTTAACACTAAGAAGCGCTTTCAGGTATTTTTTAATATCAACCCCTTTTGACAGAAAAGAATATGGAAGTCTGGAGATGTGAAGTTGCCTAAGATCACATGATCAGTACAAAGTGAGGCTGGGACTAGAAGTCAGGGGCCTTGCTTTCTGCATTAAGCTGCTCTGGGAAACAGGTAACTGTGGTAGGTAAATTATGGAAGCTGGTGTTCAATTTAAAGACATGAAAAATGACTAGAGGGAAAAAAAAAAAAAAGCTGGAGAAAAGTGACAAACCCAGAGTACTGAGGGTCAGAGAAAGTACTGTGCTAAAAGGACATAGATAGTGATGATTTGGAGGTGTCACACATGAGGCAAAGAGATGAAGCTGAAAGACTGTGCCAGGAAAGGTGTGGGGATGTAGCTCAGTTGGTACAGTGCTTGCCTAGCAGGCATGAAGTCCTGAATTCGATTCCTACTACCGCATAAACTGGGTAGTACATGTCTGTAATTCCTGCACTCTATAGGTGGAGGCAGGAGAATCAGAAGTTCAGGGTCATCCTCAGCAACATAACAAGCTCAAGGCCACTCTGGGATACATGAGACCTTGTCTCAAAATTAAAATCTGGGGGGACTTACCACCTCCTTTGATGATTTATAAGCAGTTAATGGTTACTGAGAGTGAGATAGACATTTTCTTTAGTGATGCAGAGACTATAAGTTGTCCATACTCCTGTAAATAACCCTTTACCCATGCTCTTGTACATAACCTTAATTAAACTCATTGGATCACCAAAGGGAGAGAGGAGGAGGGAGACATGAAAATAGAAGAGGAACTATTTGGGAAAGAGGGCTAGTGAGAGTGAAAGATAGTTATAGTTTGTATCTTCAATCACCTTGCTAGAGGCAAGGTCACTGGGGGCCGGTCTTAAGGTGTGGTGATGGGTTTGAGATTCCATTGTAAAGATATGCAAATGTGTCTAGCAGGAGTTCCTGAAGTCTGCTGTGTGACCTTTTGGCTGTAGTTTGTTTTGCTCTGTGTGCTGTGGTGGCTGGTTGGCTTTCTCTCTCTCTGCTTGGCCCTGTGAAGAGCAGGCTGCTTTTCCTGCCTTTATGGAACTTCCCCTGGATCTGTAAGCTTCAATAAATAATATCCCTTCCTCCATAACTGTGCCTGGTCTGGAAGTTCATCTCAGCGAACCTGAAGCTGTCTGCAACAGTAAAGTGGTACCGAGGAGTGTGGGGTGAGATGAACCAGATCGTGTGGATGTTCATCTTTTGGAAACTTTGTTTTGGAGGAATGGGCATGGACTTGGTGCTTGCAACTGAAGGTGCCTTCTGGAGTGGTAAGCCAAGTTTTATGGACTATTCTGATGAGAGTTTGAGAATGCTAAGTGCAGATAGTACTGAATTTCGAGGCTTGGCTTATGAGGTTTCTAAGGGGAAGGAAAGACTGCAGAGGACTTTGTTGGAACTGGGCTACTGGCATAAGGGATGGCTACGTTCTGCTATCCAGACCCAGAAAGTTTGATCAAGGTTAAATTTGTAATGGACTGATGTGCTTGGCTAAAGATATCGGACTGAGATTTAAGATTTTGAGTTGGAAAACCTGAAGCAAGCTAAAAGTAGAGGCACTGAGACTGGTTAAGCTGCTATTGTTGACACATTAGCAATCTTAAGGAAGGTGGAAGGAAGGTGGCCTGACTTGATTTACATTAAAACAATGGAGAGGATGCCTGAGGAAAGACTGTTAGAAATGCAAACTCTTGGAAAGAGCTGACTGGAGAAGGAACCTGCTTTTCAAGGCTATGGTTTATTTTGTCCCTGGATTAAGAATATGGCTGTGTCCTGCACACCTGGTATTAGTTTTGGAAGCATGAAAAATGCATGGAGTGGTCATGAGTTGCACATGGTTCCAGGAGCCGCTGCTGAGATGCGGCATGAGGAAGGGCATGAAGACCTTCAGGAATCGGCTGGAAGAGCCTTTGGAAGATGGACCGTGGGTTGCATGGAGACCTGAAGATGTTTTGGATATACCAGGACTGTGCAAAAGGGCTTCCATGGAGTGCAGTGTTGGCATGTTATGAAAGTTTTCCCTGGCGACTCTGCCCAGCTGGAGGGGCGGAATTGGTAAACATGGAGACTGTTTGTCTCTGGTTATATTGAACTTGAACTGCAGAAGTTTGATGATGGCTGATGGTGATTGAGTTTGCATTGTTTTAGTCTCTCCTTGCTATTCCTTATACAGTTAAAATGTTTACTCTGTGCCTTTACATGTTGAAAGTATTTAACTTGTTTGATTGTACAGGACTCACTATCTTAAGTTGATCAAGACTGTGAGAACCTTTGAAATTGGACTGAGTACAATTTACAATGTGTGATAGTTATAAATCTATTGGGGGCCAGGAGCTAAATATATTGGGGCCAGGGGCGGAATGTGGTAGTTTGAATATATGTCCCCAATATATTCAGTGTTTTACTAGTTATAGTTTGTATCTTCAATCACCTTGCTTAGCAGGAGTTCCTGAAGTCTGCTGTGTGACCTTTTGGCTGTAGTTAGTTTTGCTCTGTGTGCTGTGGTGGCTGGTTGGCTTTCTCTCTCTCTGGCCCTGTGAAGAGCAGGCTGCTTTTCCTGCCTTTATGGAACTTCCCCTGGATCTGTAAGCTTCAATAAATAATATCCCTTCCTCCATAACTGTGCCTGGTCTGGAAGTTCATCTCAGCGAACCTGAAGCTGTCTGCTACATTATGTATAATTAATATATACTCCAGTAAAAACACTTAAAACCAAAATGACCAAGCCAGTAGAATACAAAGGGAAACAGGGAGAGAAATACTAATAGACCCTAAGTCCACTGTGAGCACAATACCAAATTGCTAAGAGGAGGGGACTGTGATGAAGGAGTATGCTAAATCAACAATATTGCCTTTAGGTTGGAGAAATGGTTTAGTGGTTAAGGCACTTGCCTGCAAAGCCTGAGGACCCATGTACGACTCTCCAGATACCACATAAGCCAGATACACAAAGGTCACACATGCCCACTAGGCGGTGCAAGCATCTGGAATTTGATTGCAGTGGCTGAGGCCCTGGCATGCCAATTCTCTCTCCCTCTTTCTCTCAAATAATTTTTTTAATTAAAAAAATATTGCCCTCGAGTTAGAGAGAAGAGTGACAGTTTCCATGTCATAGCACCATAGTGTGCCACAACATAGCCACCAACTTACTGCCAGGATGTAGACAGTCCAGTCTCTGGATACAATAAGAACAGGGGACAGTAAACGTCTCAGAACTAGAGTACACAAGGCCCTGGGTTTAATCCCCAGCAGCATGTGTACACACACACACACACACACACACACACACACACTGGAAATCAAACTCAGATTTAAGACCACAAAGTCCCATGCACTTGCAAATGTACCATGTGATTCTGAGAATTTTTCTGTTTTGTGAAACAATAAGTCTATGGGAAAAACAGGAAGATACAAGTATTAAAAAAAAAAAAAAAAAAAGAAGAAGCAAGATTTTTTTTTTGGTGTGTGTAACAAGTTAGGCAAAGTGATGATTTTTTTGTCTGATCAAGTCATTCATTCTGGCTGAGCTGCAGTTTCTCCATCATTTGGAGTATCTTTCTAAATGAGATAACTGGTTAGTACTACTTTGCAAAAATTCTCGGGGAGCTGGAGAGATAGTTTAGCAGTTAAGGCACTTACCTGTGAAGCCCTAAGGACCCATGTTCAACTCTCCAGATCCCATAAGCCAGAGGTGAGGTCACACATGCCCACTAGGTGGTGCAAGCATCTGGCTGCAGTGGCCGAGGCCCTGGTGTGCCATTTTTTTGGGGTGGGATCTAATTGCTAAATTTTGTAAAAGAATAAGTGGTCTGTTCCACTCTGGTTCAGTGAAAGCCTGTTTACAAAAAAGCACAAATTATTTTGCTCTTCCATGTTATAAATCTTCCTTGTAAAAGGCTTAATGCCAGGATTCTGTTCAAAAGCTCATTTTGCTCCTAAAAGAAGTCAATTTAGCCTATGCTGGTAACAAAACAGTATTGGGGCCTCAGTATTTTTTTTTTATTTGAATTGTACAGAAAGAAGATAAGCAGGATGTTATTTAACTTGGGCCCTTTTGGAGAGGCCACCAGCCAGACAAACCTCCTTATTCTATTAACTACCTTTTGAGAAGCCAGGAGGAACATGAACCTCAATGCAGGGGAAGCATCCTTGCAGTGACTCATGTAAGTGTTTGTTGAAGGGGAAAAAATGGAGAGAAGATATACCATATATACCCAATTTTAATGGAAAGCCTATTTCTGCCATATACATTAGAGAAATTGTTCAAGAACAGTTCATCCATGTGAAAATATTAGCACTGTAATTCTGCCAAGGTCAGTAAGACCTAGTGATTTGCTGAGAAATCACCTTCATTTCACCAGGTAAATAAAGGCTGCTTCTTCAGTGCATCCTATCCAAGAAGGCTCTGCATAGCAACAGTTAAATTATGAATACAGCACATATGTTCCATACCATATCATTTACAGCACAATTTAGCATAGACATAATGCTTTGTAACAAACTACAATACCATTCACAAAATGCATTTAAATAGCATAATTTAGTTCATTAAATTCAGTCATTTACAGTAAATCAAAATCATCATAGGAATTGAAGAGAGTACACAGTTGTTTGTTTGAATAGTTAAGCTAGGTAAGTCAATTTCTTTTTGAAGGTCAAGGACAGAGTTGTTTCCATTTTCTGTTATAAAAAAGATACAGCTGGTGTCAAAAGATAATTTAATGTCATCTCAAAATGATCAACTCTCTTTTTCTCCCTCCCCTTTCTCTCTGCCTCCTGGTTGCATAGCATATCACCACCATTCTTGAAATAGATCCAGCTCCCCAAAATGTCTTACAGGCTACTTAACTAGAATGCATGTGCAGATTTTTACAAAAATCTCAAATGTATAATTTCTTCAAATCTTTAACCACAATGTATATATTTAATCCTGAGAAAGCTTAAAATGCTCCAGAGTGTGTAATCGTTTGCTTATCTCTTTTTCACATTGTTCTAGAAGCCCCTTGTGGGTAGGAGCCTGCCCAGAAAATGGGATTTTCAGCCCTACCGCCTGTAAAGTTCTATACGGCAAAGACTTTTCTCCTTGCCTACAATCCCTGTGGCACAATGTCACACATGCTCAGAAAGTAATTGTTGAAGGGGCTTACCTTGGGATATATTTTATAAGCATACCAAATCAGTCTATATTTTAGAAATTGTTTTGGTATAAAGGACAAAGTAAGAAAGGAGAGGACAGACTGCAGAATTTGCCCAGAGCATTCACCCTGACCTCATTTTTTCTGTCCTGTGTGGCTGAGGGAAACCATGCTCTAGGTGGACAAAACTGCATTTCTACCTTCCGTGTGTGGTTCTTTTAGCCCGTGTAGCACAAATTCAGCACTATAGATTTAAGCTCTAGCCCAGCTGCCTTAAACCAGCCCATGCTAGGCAACATGGCACACACAGCATGTCTCCAGATGGTGGGTAGCCTCAGTGTGCCTTGCACCAGACACAGTGTTGACCACAGAGTAGACAGCCTGACATAGGTGCTTAGCTCAGCCCTAACCTGCCTAGACTGAGTGTGGGTGCAGTACTGGGGGGAGGCGCAAGGGGCTCCAAGGGAATACACAGTACTTTGCGTAACAAAAATGACACAACCTATTCCCAGAGAAGGCCTGGTTCCATCCTCATCACTGATACATGGGAGGAAGTGAGAAGAAGAGCTGCCAGGAGGAAGATGGCTTCTCCTACTTCCTCTTCTTGGGTCCCATTTCCTCTTCCCAAAAAGGGCAGCTGAGAAAAATGTTGGAATATTAGGAGAAATAATTATTTTAAAAACTTGAAAGTAACTATTCTTTTTAAGTTTTGTGTGTTTCTGGTGCATCAGCAGTTTGAAGAATTGTGTAGGAGTCTACTGCCATGAACAACTTTAATTATACTAAACATCTATTCAAAACATCTCTGGATTTCCACAATGCCTAACAGTAAAATGCTATGGTAAACCAGGCATGGCTGTGCATGTCTATAATCCCAGCACCAGGCTGAGACAGGAGGACTACCACAAGTTTGATGCCAACCTGAGCTACATAACAAGTACCAAGCCAGTCACAGAAGGGAGAGAGGGAAGGAGGGAGGGAGGAAAAGAGAGGAAAGGAAGGAGTTAGGGAAGGAGTTAGGGAAGAGAGGAGGGAAGGTGGGAGGAAGGAGACCCTTCAAAACCTTCAGGGACAACATAGAAAAAGTTGGCATTGAACATGCACTAAGGACCTGCATTTGCTGTGGGTGAGAATTCAAGCAGTCTGGAAGAGGAATAGCAAGACGAGCAATTAAATGACAAATAAACCCAGGCTGATCAAGACTGAATCACATTCACTTACACTAGCCTCCAGAGGACCCTGAGGTTTCTCATGTTGTATTTAAGGAAACTGTCTGTAAAAGGTTGGGATGGGTCTCACTAGACTGGAAAGAATAAGTCCAGATCACTCTGTTTAACAACCACTCATCATAAATTCCATTTTTTATTCAGAGCGGGAATGGCAGAAACTCACTCACTCCCAGTTACAGCAATTCAGAGCAAAAGATCTCCTAGTAATATTAGCATGCCAAAAATCTAAATTTGGTTCCTTTAGAATTCGTCACTTTTGCTTTTACCCATGAAGTAGAGGATGAAAAGACATAGTTAAGAGCCTACACTGTTAAGTGAGCTAGTCTCAGTCTGATCAATCTGGGGGTGACCTTTTCCTAGGTCCCGGGCAACTGCTGTCTCCTGGAACAAAGCCAGAATGTAAGATGAAAAGGCACATGAGGATGTCGCAAGGGAAACAGCCATGACTCGTACTGAGAACCAGAAAAAAATCCCAGGTCTTAGGCACAGTAGCTCCTAAGCCTGGGTGTTCTGCTGGGCATGAAAACTCCCTTCCTGACTTATTCTTCAAGATTCCATGCATGGAGCCGGGTGTGGTGGCGCACGCCCTTAATCCCAGCACTGGGGAGGCAGAGGTAGGAGGATCACCGAGAGTTCGAGGCCACCCTGAGTCTACAAAGTGAATTCCAGGTCAGCCTGAACCAGAATGAGACCCTACCTCAAAAAAAAAAAAAAAGATTCCATGCACAGGAGAGTGATATACCAGATCTCAGCTGGGTGTGTCTTCCCATGCTACCTGGAGAAGGGAGGGACAGCATTGCTCTTGGATCTTCTGGTAATGAGAAGGGAAAGTTCCTGTCCTGTGGAATGAAAGAGGAGGACATCTCAAATAGTTTGCAGCAGAAACCTCCAGAGGTGGCACCAACCTTGAATTCAAATGGAACCTCACAAAAGGAAAAGTAGAACTGAAGATATGGCTCCTGGTTAAAGGCCCTTGCTCACAAAAGGAGGAGGGTGACAGTATGTACGTCATAAATCTAAAGAGGACCTGGGAGGAGCTTCTTCTGGGGACTCTAGCCACTGCTGCCGTTGGGTCTCTAGGAGGGAGGGAGGAGGATGAGAAAGAACCTGCTAAGGTCAGTGCCCTACCTTCCAGAAATACTGGCCAACAGATTGTATAGCTGCCCTGAAGTCACTCTTGTTTTTCTTTTTTGTTTGTTTATTTGGTTGGTTGGTTGGTTGGTTGAGTTTGGGTGGGGGTTGTTTGTTTTTGGTTATTCAAGGTAAGGTCTTGCTCTAGCCCAGGCTGACCTGGAATTCACTATATAGTCTCAGGCTGGCCTTGAACACATGGCTATCCCCCTGCCTCTGCCTTCTGAGTGCTGGGATTAAAAACGTGCACCACAATGCTCTGCTGGAGTTACTCTTTGGTGCTGATTCAGAGTCCATGTCCTTGAACACGCTAAACAGATGCTAGACCATTGAACTACACTGTTAGCCCTAGAGTCAGGTTTCCTAACCTTTCCTAACCAGATCCAGACAGCCTTCCAAGAACCACATCTTCTGATGGTGACTCTTCCAGCCTGTCATAGAGACATTGTCATATCACCAGCCTACCACTGCTCTGTGTAACTATCCCCTCCATGCCATTAGACATTGCCATTCCAAGAAGAGGATTCACCCTGGGAACTTTGCATGATGGGTGCTATCCCTGCAAGCCATGCACATGTGTCATATCATCTACCAAGAGCATCACGGAAGTCATGTCTCTCTTCCTCTACAGAGCATCACGGGAAGTCATGTCTCATCTCTTCCTCTACAGAGCATCACGTCTCATCTCTCTCTTCCTCTACAGAGCATCACGGGAAGTCATGTCTCATCTCTTCCTCTACAGAGCATCACGGAAGTCATGTCTCATCTCTTCCTCTACAGAGCATCACGGGAAGTCATGTCCATCTCTTCCTCTAGAGCATCACGGGAAGTCATGTCTCATCTCTTCCTCTACAGAGCATCACGGGAAGTCATGTCTCATCTCTTCCTCTATGGAGATGGAAAGTCTGTATGTAATCAAAGAACACAACATCAAATCCCAGGACTCGAACAGCTGATTTTCTCATGAGCTGAAGAATAACAATGATTTACTGAATTCCAGGTACATCCAGTGTCATGTGGCTATGCTGTAAGGCAAATTTTAAAAAATATTTTTATTTATTTTTGAGAGACAGAGTAAGACAGAGAATGGACACACCAAGTTCCCGTTACTGCTGCAAACGAACTCCATATGCACGGGCCACTTTGTTTGCCTGACTTTATATGGGTACTAAAGAATCTAACTCAGCCCAGCAGGCTGTACAAGAAAGTGCCTTATCCTCTAAGCCACTTTCCAGCCTTGAAAATATTGATATTATCATGTGACAAAGAAACGGAGGCTCAGGGAGATTAACTGAGTTCAACATGGCTATATTACTACCACGGGAAAGAACTAATATTCAAAATAGACCCATTTAGTTCCAAAGTCAGCAGTCTGTTCACCAACCATTCTGCCTCAGAAAACAAAGAATCAAAAAAAGAAAAAAAAGAATCTAAAAATCAAAGTAAACTGCCGATTCACTACTAAGTCTAGCCCTTTCTTGGAGGATGGAGAGGACTTGGGTATATTTCAAAAGGGAGAGTTTAGAAAAGGAAACTTATTAAAACATGCCCTAAGGAAGATAATGTTCTAATGAGAGAACTGAAGGCCCCCAAAAGTGATAAATGTCTTAACACTGCTGAGAATAGTGAGGTAGATTTGGAGCCAACTATCTGTCTATCTATGTATCATCTATCTGTTTTTCTCATGGTGCTGGGGATCAAACACAGGGACTTGTGCATGCTAGGCTAGTACTGTACCACTGAGCCACATCCTCATTCTTTCTGTATGATTGTTAAAGAAGTAATTTCAACTTCTTTGGATCTCACAGCTGTTTTTATATCTGCTAATGTGAATTATTCAATTTTCTATTGTAAAGGGCATTGCAGAAAGAAATTCAACATTTTAAGAACTTACAATGTGCTGGTACCTTAACTAGAGTTGGAAGTTGTGATGGAATGGAGAAATTATTATGTGTAAAATCCAGTTAACACTAAGAAGCGCTTTCAGGTATTTTTTAATATCAACCCCTTTTGACAGAAAAGAATATGGAAGTCTGGAGATGTGAAGTTGCCTAAGATCACATGATCAGTACAAAGTGAGGCTGGGACTAGAAGTCAGGGGCCTTGCTTTCTGCATTAAGCTGCTCTGGGAAACAGGTAACTGTGGTAGGTAAATTATGGAAGCTGGTGTTCAATTTAAAGACATGAAAAATGACTAGAGGGAAAAAAAAAAAAAAAGCTGGAGAAAAGTGACAAACCCAGAGTACTGAGGGTCAGAGAAAGTACTGTGCTAAAAGGACATAGATAGTGATGATTTGGAGGTGTCACACATGAGGCAAAGAGATGAAGCTGAAAGACTGTGCCAGGAAAGGTGTGGGGATGTAGCTCAGTTGGTACAGTGCTTGCCTAGCAGGCATGAAGTCCTGAATTCGATTCCTACTACCGCATAAACTGGGTAGTACATGTCTGTAATTCCTGCACTCTATAGGTGGAGGCAGGAGAATCAGAAGTTCAGGGTCATCCTCAGCAACATAACAAGCTCAAGGCCACTCTGGGATACATGAGACCTTGTCTCAAAATTAAAATCTGGGGGTGTATCTTCAATCACCTTGCTAGAGGCAAGGTCACTGGGGGCCCGGTCTTATGATGGGTTTGAGATTCCATTGTAAAGATATGCAAATGTGTCTAGCAGGAGTTCCTGAAGTCTGCTGTGTGACCTTTTGGCTGTAGTTAGTTTTTGCTCTGTGTGCTGTGGTGGCTGGTTGGCTTTTCTCTCTGCTTGGCCCTGTGAAGAGCAGGCTGCTTTTCCTGCCTTTATGGAACTTCCCCTGGATCTGTAAGCTTCAATAAATAATATCCCTTCCTCCATAACTGTGCCTGGTCTGGAAGTTCATCTCAGCGAACCTGAAGCTGTCTGCAACAGTAAAGTGGTACCGAGGAGTGTGGGGTGAGATGAACCAGATCGTGTGGATGTTCATCTTTTGGAAACTTTGTTTTGGAGGAATGGGCATGGACTTGGTGCTTGCAACTGAAGGTGCCTTCTGGAGTGGTAAGCCAAGTTTTATGGACTATTCTGATGAGAGTTTGAGAATGCTAAGTGCAGATAGTACTGAATTTCGAGGCTTGGCTTATATGAGGTTTCTAAGGGGAAGGAAAGACTGCAGAGGACTTTGTTGGAACTGGGCTACTGGCATAAGGGATGGCTACGTTCTGCTATCCAGACCCAGAAAGTTTGATCAAGGTTAAATTTGTAATGGACTGATGTGCTTGGCTAAAGATATCGGACTGAGATTTAAGATTTTGAGTTGGAAAACCTGAAGCAAGCTAAAAGTAGAGGCACTGAGACTGGTTAAGCTGCTATTGTTGACACATTAGCAATCTTAAGGAAGGTGGAAGGAAGGTGGCCTGACTTGATTTACATTAAAACAATGGAGAGGATGCCTGAGGAAAGACTGTTAGAAATGCAAACTCTTGGAAAGAGCTGACTGGAGAAGGAACCTGCTTTTCAAGGCTATGGTTTATTTTGTCCCTGGATTAAGAATATGGCTGTGTCCTGCACACCTGGTATTAGTTTTGGAAGCATGAAAATGCATGGAGTGGTCATGAGTTGCACATGGTTCCAGGAGCCGCTGCTGAGATGCGGCATGAGGAAGGGCATGAAGACCTTCAGGAATCGGCTGGAAGAGCCTTTGGAAGATGGACCGTGGGTTGCATGGAGACCTGAAGATGTTTTGGATATACCAGGACTGTGCAAAAGGGCTTCCATGGAGTGCAGTGTTGGCATGTTATGAAAGTTTTCCCTGGCGACTCTGCCCAGCTGGAGGGGCGGAATTGGTAAACATGGAGACTGTTTGTCTCTGGTTATATTGAACTTGAACTGCAGAAGTTTGATGATGGCTGATGGTGATTGAGTTTGCATTGTTTTAGTCTCTCCTTGCTATTCCTTATACAGTTAAAATGTTTACTCTGTGCCTTTACATGTTGAAAGTATTTAACTTGTTTGATTGTACAGGACTCACTATCTTAAGTTGATCAAGACTGTGAGAACCTTTGAAATTGGACTGAGTACAATTTACAATGTGTGATAGTTATAAATCTATTGGGGGCCAGGAGCTAAATATATTGGGGGCCAGGGGCGGAATGTGGTAGTTTGAATATATGTCCCCCAATATATTCAGTGTTTTACTAGTTATAGTTTGTATCTTCAATCACCTTGCTAGAGGCAAGGTCACTGGGGGCCCGGTCTTAAGGTGTGGTGATGGGTTTGAGATTCCATTGTAAAGATATGCAAATGTGTCTAGCAGGAGTTCCTGAAGTCTGCTGTGTGACCTTTGGCTGTAACCACATAAGCCAGATACACAAAGGTCACACATGCCCACTAGGCGGTGCAAGCATCTGGAATTTGATTGCAGTGGCTGAGGCCCTGGCATGCCAATTCTCTCTCCCTCTTTCTCTCAAATAATTTTTTTAATTAAAAAAAAATATTGCCCTCGACAGAGAGAAGAGTGACAGTTTCCATGTCATAGCACCATAGTGTGCCACAACATAGCCACCAACTTACTGCCAGGATGTAGACAGTCCAGTCTCTACAGGATACAATAAGAACAGGGGACAGTAAACGTAGCTCAGAACTAGAGCATACACAAGGCCCTGGGTTTAATCCCCAGCAGCATGTGTACACACACACACACACACACACACACACACACACACACGTAGAAAACAAGAAAAGGGATGAGGTGGAGGAATGGGAACCAAAGAGAAAACAATAGTCAGGAAATCAAACTCAGATTTAAGACCACAAAGTCCCATGCACTTGCAAATGTACCATGTGATTCTGAGAATTTTTCTGTTTTGTGAAACAATAGAGTCTATGGGAAAAACAGGAAGATACCAAGTATTTAAAAAAAAAAAAAGAAGAAGAAGAAGAAGCAAGATTTTTTTTGGTGTGTGTAACAAGTAATCAGAACCCATTAGGCAAAGTGATGATTTTTTTGTCTGATCAAGTCATTCATTCTGGCTGAGCTGCAGTTTCTCCATCATTTGGAGTATCTTTCTAAATGAGATAACTGGTTAGTACATTATACTTTGCAAAAATTCTCGGGGGGGGGGGGAGCTGGAGAGATAGTTTAGCAGTTAAGGCACTTACCTGTGAAGCCTAAGGACCCATGTTCAACTCTCCAGATCCCACATAAGCCAGAGGTGAGGTCACACATGCCCACTAGGTGGTGCAAGCATCTGGCGTTCAATAGCAGTAGCCGAGGCCCTGGTGTGCCATTTTTTTTTGGGGGGGGGGGTGGGATTTCGAGGTAGGGTTTTGCTCTAGCTCAGACTGACCTGAATTCACTATGTAGTCTCAGTGTGCCTTGAACTCACGATGATCCTCCTACCTCTGCCTCCTGAATGCTGGGATTAAAGGCGTGTGCCACCATGCCCAGCTTGGTGTACCACCATGCCCAGCTTGGTGTGCCAATTCTCTCTCTCACTCTCTCTAAAATAAAAATTCCCACATAAGCCAGACTCACAAGGTGATGCATGTGCAAGGTCACATATGTACACAAGGTGGTACAAGCATCTGGAGTTCACTTGCAGTGACTGAAGGCTCTGGCTCACCAATCCTCTCCCTCTCTCTCTCTTTCTCATAAAAAAAAAAAAAAAAAAAAAAAAACTTTAAAAATGGGGCAAAGAACTGAATAGGAAGTTCTCTGAGGAAGAAATACAAATGGCTAATACACACTTAAGGAAATATTCAACATCTTTAACCATCAGGGAAATGCAAATTAAAACAACTATGAAGCCGGGCTTGGTGGTGCACACCTTTAACCCCAGCACTCGGGAGGCAAAGGTAGGAGGATTGCCACAAGTTCAAGGCCACCCTGAGACTGCATAGTGAATTCCAGGTCAGCCTGAGCTACAGTGAGACCCTACCTCAGAAAAAAAAAAAAAAAAAAAAACTATGAGATTCCACCTTACTCCAGTCAGAACATCAATCATTAAAAATCAAATGACAACAATATTGGCGAAGCTGTGGGGAAAGAGGACCCTTCATTCACTGTTGGTGGGAATGCAAACTTGTACAACCACTATGGAAACCAATATGGAGGCTCTTGACAAAGATAAAAATAGACTACCAACAGACCAAATTGTTCCTCTATTGGGTTATTGTCCTAAAGGCTCCACACTTCACTGCAGAGCTATTTGCTCAACATGTTTATAGCTGCTCAATTCATAATAGCTAAGAACTGGAATCAACCCAGTTGCCCATCATTGGACAAATGGATAATGAAGATGTGGTATGTTTACACAATGGAATTCTACTCAGCAGTAAACAATGAAATTTGTAGGAACAGATCATACTCAGCGAACTCACACAATCACAGAAAGACAAATGCCACATGTTCTCACTCATCTGTGGTTCCTAACCTGGAATAGCTTGAGTTGCTGGCATAACTGACAGGCAACTCATGGGCCACAATAGGGATGGGAGGGTTTGGGTGGAGAGGGGAACAGAAGGTTGGGGGAAAATAAACACAAAAACTAAACCCAGATTGAACTGGTACCATAGTACTTTCTCCTTGAAGGTAGACTAAAATATTTAACTCTCAACCAGATGTTTCCATCTGGAAAGAAGGGCCCTGGAGAAGGTGGGATGAAACCTAACCTTAAAACATTTGGCTCAGGCTTGTAACTCCCAGTACCAGAAATCAATTGCTACGTACATTGACCTGTTGATTAGAGAGAACTGTCAAAGCACTTGATTACACCCTATTGCTGAAGACACCATATGCTGCCGACATACAGTACTGAGAGACCCCACTAGAATCTGGAAGGGAGCCAATCCCCAAATGGTTAGCCTGTTTAGTGCTGGAAAGTGCTACATGAGCTACTGGGCCAACAATGATATAAGCAAGAAGTGGTCTATGCTACTCAGAAGCAACCAGCCTGACAAGATGTACACACCTGTGCAGTGGTGACCTACAGCCTTGGTGGGTAACCAATGGCTTTCTGATTGGCTAAGAGATCCACTCAGTGGAAAGGAGCCCATAGCTAGAACTGCGAACCAGGTCAGAATCCCATGGAGACCAAGATTATGGTCTCCAACCACAAACTCCCACTAGTCTTTGGTCCAAAGAGAAGATACATCCATTAAAATCTCCCTAAATTAATAGTGCTTATCCCATTTAACCTATGCTGACTTCATTCTCCATTGGAGAGTCTGTTTTTTTGTTTATTTTTCAGAAGGTAGCAAGGCCCAAGGAGACAGACCACCCCTTGCACTTCAGCCAAGGCCCAGGTGAAACCACAGATGAACTGGGGAGATGAGCAAGAGTGCTGCTTCCAAGGCAACCTGACAATCAGTGCCTCAACACCTACCAAAGCAGAAATCCAAAGGCTCGGGCTGGAGAGATGGCTTAGTGGTTAAGCGCTTGTCTGTGAAGCCTAAGGATCCCGGTTCAAGGCTCCATTCCCCAGGACCCACATAAACCATACACAAAGTGGTGCATGCATCTGAAGTTCGTTTGTGGTGGCTAGAAGATTGTAAGAGCCACAGGTTGGGATGGCAAACCCAAAGGCATTGCCCCCCGCCATGACTGAATGCTGCTCTCACAACTCATAACCCACAACTCCATGGTGAATACCAATAATCCCACTGAGGAGGGCCCTCAGTGGAGTAGGGCAGGGAGGAGGAAAATGATGATACCAACACATTATGTGTCCATACAAAGTATATACTTAATTTTTAAAAAAAAAAAAAGAATAAGAGGAGAAGGTGGGAGAAAAAAGGGGAAAGGTAATGTTTTAAGTATTATTTTCAGCCAGATGTGATGCACGCCTATTATGCCAGCATTTGAGAGGTGGAGGCAGGAAGATCAGGAGTGCAAGGTCAGCTTTGGCTACACAGAGCATTCCAGGCCAGCTTGAGTGACATGAGATCATATCTCAAAAATACTACAACTGGCTGGGAAGATGGCTCAGTGGGTAAAACACTTGCCGTGCAATACAAGAACCTGAGTTCAGATCCCCAGATCCCATGTGAAGAGAGACTCTGTAGCATGAACATCCATAATCTCAGTGTGCCTAGGGCATGAAGGGAGGCAGAGACAGCCAGGAGCTCACAAGCCAGCTATCCTGATGAACACAGCGGTAAACAGCTTGAACAATAAGAAACCCTACCTCAAACAAGGTGGAAGGAGAGGACCAACACCAGAGATCGTCCTCTGACCTGCCTCACACATATGAATGTACACACCCACCACACACACACATGCACATTCAAAGCAAGGGACTGGGGATAGATTTCAGTGGGTAGAGTTCTTGCCTATCATACACAATTCCCTGACGTTCCCCCGTACCATAAACCCAAGCATTGGGGCAGGAAGGTCAGAAGTCCAAGGTCATCCTCAGCTACATATCATAATGGAGGCCAGCTTGGGCTGCAGAGTGAGATCTTATTTCAAAAGAGAGACAGAGAAAGGAAGGATGGAAGGAAAGAAGGGAGAGAGGGAAGAAGGGAGAAAGAAAGGAAAGAAGGAAGGTAAAAAGCTAATCTAAGAAACACTTGCTCTTGTTCAAGCTGGGCATGGAGGCTCATGACTGGCATCCCAGCACTTAGGAAGTAAAGGCAAGAGGATCAGAAGTTCAAGCTCATCTTTATATATTGAGCTTGAGGCTAGCCCTGATTTTTAAAAAGAATCAAAAAAAGGCAGAGATAGGAGGATCGCCATGAGTTCAAGGCCAAGGCCACCCTGAGACTACACAGTGAATTCCAGGTCAGCCTGGGCTAGAGTGAGACCCTATGTCAAAAAACAAAACAAAAAAAAAAACCCAACACCTTACCTATGTGCCGGGGAGATGGCTCAGCAGGTTAGACTGCTTCATACACAAGCACAAAAGGACCTGAGAGGCCTCACTCTCCTTTAGCCTAATTGCCCAGAACTCACTAAACAGCTGGGTATAGCCACGCCCACCTGGAGATCAGAATCATTGGGACTTGTTGATTCATCCAATCTGACCAAAAACAGAAGATCCGATTCAGCAAAAGACTCCATCTCAAGGAAACAAGCAGAAGAGCAATAGTGGAGGAAACCCCACATTCTCTTCTGGCCTCCACGCACTAGTATATGGGCACCTGCATCTACACACACGTGTACATACCATACACACTACACTGCACATTCTAAACATGCCCCCCAATTTAAAAAAAAATTCATTTTATTGTCTTCTAACTCAATTTGTATCATTGACTCTCAAAGAACAAAAAGATTCTGTTTCTATATGCTGAAGAAAATTTTTAAATTACTGAAAGATGGGTAAATGAGATTTCACTATGAAACTCCACATATTTCCAAAAAGTATGTAAAGCTCTTGTTAAGAAGCAGTATAATGTTTTTATGGCAATCTAGCAAATTATGTGAGCTACTAAATCAACTTGGTTCATTTATTTACTTTGTTTATCGGTCAGACCAGCCCATCACAGGATTTTGCCACTCTAAATTGGCCCCTGGATGAACTGCAGGCAGTCAACAACTCCATCAAACCCAATAATTAATCGGGCAGTCCTCCTCCATATGTCATGGTGAGTACTCATTAAAACAATGCATATGGCTTAGACCTACATGGACTTGCTTTTTGCTTTTGTTCATGGCCCAACAAATTTATGAACTATAGATCCAGTGGAACAATGAAAAATTAGTACAGGAGGTATTATAATTAGGCTGAGAGTTTAAAATTAGAAAATAAAAGCTAAAACTGAAAAGAGTGTGTTGTACTGATAGTAGACTCATGACAAATGCATGGCAGGTATCTGATGTCTGCCTTCCATGCGCAACACATAGAGCTGGGCTCTGGGGACATAAGAGATGTGTATGGCACTGCCCATGTGCAACATCTTCACTTTTGTTTGAAGAGATACCATATGGATTGAAAAAAAGTAAGTCACAACATAAAGTTATCATTGGTGAGAGCCACTTAGTTAGTTTTTAGCGTCACTGTGACCAAACATCTAACAGAAACAAGTTAAGGATTAAGTAATCTGGGGCTGGGGACATGACTTAGTGGGTAAGTGCTTGTGGAGCAAGTGAGAAGAGCTACATTCAGATCATCAGCACCCACATAAAATGCCGGGTATTTGGCCCACACCCTCAACCTCAATGCTGCGAAAGTAGAGGCAATAAGATCCCTGGGACTTGCTGGCTACCTAGTCTAGCTGTTGCAGTTACCATCATGTTACTGGGACAAACCATCTGACCAAAAGCAGCTGATAGGAAGAAAAGGTTTATTTTGGCTTACAGTCTCAGTGGGAAGCTTCATGGTGGCAGGGGAAAGCATGGAATGAGCAGAGGCTGGACAGCACCTCTGCCCAGCCAGTGGAAAATAGCATCAGGAAAATGAACCAAGCTCTGGCAAGGGGGAGCTGGATATAATACCTCAAATTTCACCCCCAGGAGCACACTTCCTCCAGCAAGGCTCCACCTCCCAAATTGCCCACCAACTAGGGAACAAGCATTCAAAACACATGAATTATGGGGTACATCTGACTCAAACGACTACTTTAGCTGAAGCAGTAAGTCTCAGGTTCAGTGAGGGACTCTGTCTCAAAAATAAATAAATAAATAAATAAATAAATAAATAAATAAATAAATAAAGTGGAAAAAATGAGGAAGATATCTGACATTAACCTTTGGCCTCCACACATATATGCCCACACTCACATGCACACACATACAAAGGAACACATCTACATGCATACCACATGCACATATGATGATTGATCTCATATTAAGTATTCTTATCACAGTAAAATAAAATAAAAACTAAATCATATGATGCCAAAATCTGTGCTCAAAATCAGTATTGTGAGTGTGCTCATGTTTTAAGAAAAATGAGTTAAAAGGATAGTAAAGGGAACAGGGGATATGGCTCAGTGTAAAGGGCCTGACACACAAGCATGACAATCGATTCAAATGCCATAGCAACCTGTCTATAATCCCAGTTCTTGGGAGATGGAGACAGGGAATCCCTGAAGCAAGATAGCTAGCTAGACTCTGGGTTAATGAGAGACCCGCCTCAGTAAATAAAGTGGAGAGAAATCAAAAAAGACACTAAAATTCAATTTCTGACCTCCACATGCATATGGATACATGACAAGGACCTACACACAGGTGTGCCCACATACTTATGAGCACACACACACGCAATAAAAACAGTAGACATGCTGGGTGTGGTAGCGCACGCCTTTAATCCCCACACTTGGGAGGCAGTGGTAGGAGGATCACTGTGAGTTCAAAGCCAGCAGCCTGAGACTACATAGTGAATTCCAGGTCAGCTTGGGCTATGAAACCCTACCTCAAAAAACAAACCAAAAAAAAAAAAAAAAAGGTAGATATATTTCTTCCTATATGCTGGAAATGCTAAAATTCTTCAAATCTCTAACCTCACATTGTACCTTGCTAGTCAATAAATGCCTCTCTTCTTGGTATTTTAGCCTAAAACCAGCACTCAGGAGCCTGACATAGGAGGATTCTGAGTTAAAGACCATCCTGGGATATATAGTGAGACCCTGTCCCTAAAGAAAAAATAAAAGGAATAGAACTTGGGACTCATCTTCCTCACTTGTCTTGGCAGCCCCTGACCACAACTTGCTCCTGGAACTCTAATAGTGCAATGTGTTACTCTCCTGGTTTTGTGTTAAGCAAGAAACAGAAAGTCCTTAAACTAGACATGTATATCACCCTTCCAAGGCTCTGGACACATCATGGAAGAGGATCAGAAAGAATATAAGAATCAGAGGGTGGGGAGGAGTGCTGTGCAATGCTGTCTTCTGGATTTAACACGGCTACTACACTCGTGAGCTCACAGCAGCTGTGGGTTCCTGCACAAGCTGCAGCCTGTCAACACAGATGGACTCTTGAGACTACATTCCTCCCAGACTGGCTGTTGACTCTTAATGGTTGCAGGGAGACAAGGAGTCGTGTTTTTCAGTGGTATAGTCACTGGTAAGTTGTCCATACTCCAGTAATTAACACCCTACCCATACTCATGCAAACAATCCTAATTTAACTCAGAGAACCACAAAAATAAAATAATAAAATTAAAAGCCACCTGTAGTGGCTTACACCTATAATTCCAGAATTTGGTGGTGGTGGGATGGTTGCCTGAGTTCAATGCCACCCTTGGCTACAGAGCGAGTTCCAGATTAGCCAGGACTAGAATGAGACCTTCCCCCACTCAAAAAGAAAAAAGATCTGAAAGTAGGAAGGAGATTAATTGGAAAGAAAAGGAGACTTAGTGGGTGTAGAAGGAAGAGGTTAAAGAGAAGGTAATGGGGGGTAAACATTCATCTTTATCAAAAGAAAAAAAATGACTGGTGAGTGATATTCCAGCTGGGAAGGAAGAAAAAAAGATGTACAGGAGTGGATGAAACCTCTGGCGTCCAGGGAGAACAGCTGCCCTGAAACCCACTTTACATATTAGGTCTATGATATTTTGTTTGGTTACAGTCTGAACACCACAGAATTTGACCAAATTTCTAAATACTGTTTCACTTCAAACATTTGACCCCTCCTGCCCAGGCACACTGTAATACATCAGACCATTTGTCTTTTCCAACCCATTCAAGAGACATTTTAACTGAATCCTAGCATTCTTCCCATCATTATGATTCTGGATCTGTCTTTTTAAAAGAAAAAGAAAGAAATTGCTTTTTTTCCCCTCCACTCACATTTATCAGTCCATTTTTTTTTTTTTTTGGAACCTCTCTTTGCCACATTCTTAAATAAGTAAATAGGATAACTTTGGTAATTGCCTGACCTGCAAAGTGTATAGAACTTCAAGGTTAATGCTCCTGGCACAAGATTTTCGCTAGAAACAGCAGAATTCCTCTAACCCTTTGCTGAGGCATCGGTTCAGTAGGAAGAGAAAATCATGCCATGTATTGAATTACTCAAAAGAGAATTATCTGAGTCCCCTGGTGGTCTAATGTGGCTAAACTGTGCTGCAAAATGAACTGTCTTAAAGACTTCAGGAAGAAAGACCTTCATTCAACATATGGTAGAAGAGTCAAATATTTAACAAAACAAAACACAAAAACCTACATAGCCAAGAAATGATACTGTCCTTTTTCAAAGGTTGTGCTGATTCGTTTTATAAGGTTGAAATCCCTCCCAAATGAGTGAAAAAGAATCGTTACTATCAAGCCTATCCATTCTCTGAAATCCCTTTAATCAGTTTCCATTAAGGACTGTCAAACACATACATCATTTAGGGACTTTTAAATCTAAATTTTATTGAAGATATATTACATATGGTTTAATATTTCAGTTCAGAAATGGCCATCAGCAATAATCATCACTCCAAGAATGGGATTAATTAAATATTCTAGCAAACACAGTGATCCAAATAGCAAAGAAAAATCCAGGCATGGAGCCCAGATTCCCCTCCCTCTGTTCTGGTGTGGCTGGTCATTGAGTCTCCCTCTCTCTCTCTCTCTCTCTCTCTCTCTCTCTCTCTCTCTCTGTGTGTGTGTGTGTGTGTGTGTGTGTGTGTGTGTCAGATAAACTAGATAACCAGCAGATCTTTCATCACAGAGAATACATAAGTGTACAATAAATGATCAAACCTCTCCATCAGGTCTCCTGTTCATTTTGTTGTTGTTTTGAGGCAGGATCTCACTCTAGCCCACATTAACTGAATTCTCCTTTGTATCCCAGGATTACCTGGAACTCATCATGATCCTCCTACCTCAGCCTCCCAAGTTCAGGGATTATGGGTATGAGCCAGTGTGGTGGCTGGTAAATTGTTGTTGTTGTTATTATCATAGTCATTGTGGAGGTAGGGTCTCACTGTAGCCCAGGCTGAGCTGGAATTCACTGTGTAGTTTCAGGCTGGCCTCAAACTCATGGAGATCCTCCTACCTCTGCCTCCTGTGTGCTGGGATTAAAGACATGCACCACATGGATTTAAAGGTTTAGGGCTGTTAAATTTTTAAAAGGAAAAATATTATCTATATTTATGGAAACTATCAATAAAAGTTTTTTAAATGCACAAATCAAATAGTCCCATTAAAGGATTTATTTATTTAGTGAGTGAGTAAGTGAGTGGAAAGGTATGAGACTACAGTCCATGCTGGCCTCAAGCTCATAGCAATCTCCATGCCTCATCCTCTCTAGTGCTGGGGTTACAGGCCTGAACAAAAGGGTGTTTTTCAAACCAAAGAGAAATATAGTTTTCAGAAACGAAAGTCCTATCAGTGATCAGCAGTTCTCCTCGAGCTTGACTTTCCACCCCTCCTATGACAAGCCAGGAGGTGGTTCTATTCTGTAATTATGAACCTGTCTTTGCTGTGATGGAGTTTTATTAAAGTATTTCAACTTTGCATTTATAGGGCACATGAATCTCAGCTTCACAGAAACTAAGACTCAGAACAAACGCATAGTCTGGGTCCCTCAGAGACTACTGGCCTTGTTCTCATTTGGTAAAACTGACACTCTGACCTTGCTGTTCATGATCTTCATGACAGGCGCTAATCTGCTTTAGTGGGTGAGGAGGAGCGTACCATGCAGGATATTTACAAAGGGCTCTGTTCAACAAACACTGTAATTTGTCTTCCTTCCCCTCCCCTCCCCTCTCTTCCTCTTCTCCTTACCCTAAACCAAACTGGAAACTGCAGAAAGTTCTGAAGCTTAAAGCTAAGGTACTAGGACTCTTCTGTGTTGTCCTAGGTACCTGGGACAGCTGGTCCAGTTCCTCTAGCTCTCCTGCGCCAGCTGTACAGTTGGGGAAGGGGGTTGAACCACCTGGCAGACCAGGTGTCACAGTCAGGTCCACTATGCCAGGGTGAGCATCCAACCAAATACAGCTTATGGGAGGAATGGGTTTCTCAAGCTTACTGATCCATCCATCTTTCCTTCTCCTTTTCCCTGTCCCCCTCCTCCTCCTCCTTTTCTTTTTCTTCCTCCTCCTTTTCTTTCTCCTTCTCTCCTCCTTCTTCTTTCTCCTTCTCTCTCTCTCTCTCAGCTCCCAGTAATCGCTCCTTCATGACACAATAGATATAACTAACATGACCTGGCAAAAACAAGAGTCCACATTTCTGGAACATGATCCACCTTAATCCTTCTAGTAAGTTGCCTCCTTATCTCTCTGGGGAGGCTGTTACTAAAGTCAGATCTTGGATGCTAAAGCAACTGACAAATGGAGGGGAAAGGTCAGCCACATCAGCCTGACCTATGTGGCCTGAAAAGTTTTCAAAGCATGATCAAGCCCATCACATAATGTTAGCTTTCTAATAAAATGTATGGCCTTATATAAGTCACTAATCTTCTATGAACTTCAGGATCCTTGCCTTTAAGATGGGGAAAATATTTCACATGGCTGCTTTGGGCTTAAAAACAAGGAAAATATTTGATACAGAGAATTCACTCATTAAATGATATCCAGGTTCAAAACAGAACTATTCTTCCTGCAGACGAAATATCATTCAGAACTAACTAGCTCAGGGCATTCAGTGTATAAGCTTTATTGAATGCACACATACATAGTGCTATAGATATACAAAACACAACATATGCCCTATAGCTAGAAACACAGACTGACCCTTGCAAGAAAGAGAACAGATTCTTGGGCTGGATAGATGGCTTAGAGGTAAAGGTATTTGCCTGCAAATCCTAAGGACCCAGGTTCATTTCCCCAGGACCCATGTAAGGCAGATGCCCAAGGGGGGCACATGTGTCTGCAGTTCTTTGCGGTGGCTAGAGGGGTTGGCACATTCATTCTTATGCTCAGCCCCTTTCCCTGCCTCCTTCTCTCATCCTCAAATCAATAAATAGAAAGAGAACAGATTCTAGAGCCAGGTTGCCAGGTGTCAGTATGTTTTTGCACTCCCTTCTCATGCAAATCCAGAAAGGATGCTGCAGCCTTGATGTGTTTACTGGCTCTTAAGTGGAAAACATTCTTCCTGTGGAGATTTTGTTCACTGTGGGGAAGATAACACCAGGTCAGTGTCCCCAGCAAATCCCCATCCCCCAGTCAGGAATTCCTTAACAGGGGATTTTCCTCCTCTGAAAAGCGAATCCCTTGCTTTTGTGTAATGCTACACTTGACTATTGCACCTCAGTCACACTAGCGAGCTAACCTGATCTTCTCCACACCCTTCTAAGGGAAGAACCAACATTTGTGCCTTTTTAGCTTGCATTCAGGTATGCTCATTTGCCTCTGAAAGGACAAATTAATCAGGTTGGTATTTGGTATTTAATTACCAGAGTAGAAATTATAGAGTTGAATCTCAATTAGATATGAATTAGAGAGGAGGAAATTGAGGCCAGCTATAATTGTCATAATCCAAACCAGAACTGTGTCAGCAGTCTCACACCCTGAAGCTTAGGTAGGATATGTCTGTGCTTCCACCCACGCTGCTTGTCTTCTGATTTTCTTAGTCTCTACCACACTTTTGCTCACTCGGCTTCTCCTAGGGGTCTAATGCTGAACTTGGCATTTGAAAGATCCCCTCAGGCTATATGGTTACGGGATAAGCAGTGTGACATAATACATTATCACTGTCTCAAGTATGGCCATGACAGTTACACAGACAAGAACCACAAAAAGAGATGGGGTGTTGGGGGGGGGGTGATTCTTTGCACTTGTTTAGCACACTTTCGAAATCATATCTATTGTTCAGAGTGGGAGCAGAGTATTTGAATTTGAAAGTAGAAAGAATTTTTCTTTGGGTCCTTTGCCCATTTGAGAGTCTGGTAGCACCTGTGGAACCCATGTGCAAAAGGATGGACCCATCAATGTACACATGAAAGTCTGCGTTGCTTCAAAGGGGCTCATGGAACAACCCCCTTTCTCACACTACAAATGATAAGTGTGCTGTTGGTTATGAACAAGGGTTATTTATGTTACAGGCTCAGAGAAGTTTCAAAACCTGCCCAAAGACTCACAGGTAACTTGCAGCAGGATTCAGGAAGGTCTACTTCTTACTCTTCCCTCTCTCTGCATGGCCCTAGGGTCTCTTTGCCATAGGAAAGATTCCTACAGCCAGCCATCTATTTTACCCTAGGTAACACACATAATTCTTGACCTCCTGGGAAGAAAATTTCCAAAAAAAAAAAAAAATTATATTCACAATGGTAAGTTATTTCTTACAGTTTCAGAAGGGTTCAGTTAACATTGTAATTTTGAGGCCACCCTGGCTCCATAGACATTCAACCTAGAGAACAGAGTGAGCGTCTGTTTCAAAAAAAAAGTCAACTGTGAAACCAGATGTGGTGGTACACACCTGTAGATCCCAGAATCCAGGATGTGAAGGCAGAAGAATCAGAAGTTCAAGGTCATAGTTATATAGTGAGTTTGAGACCAGCATGGACTACATGAGATTGAGAAAGAAAGAAAGAAAGAAAGAAAGAAAGAAAGAAAGAAAGAAAGAAAGAAAGAAAGAAAGAAAGAAAGAAAAGAAAAGAAAAGAAAAGAAAAGAAAAGAAAAGGAAAGGAAAGGAAAAAAGAAAAATAGAACATATATTCTTTTTTTTATTATTTGGTTTTTTCGAGGTAAGGTCTTGCTTTAACCCAGGCTGACCTGGAATTCACTCTGTAGTCTCAGGGTGGCCTCAAATTCACTGCGATCCTCCTACCTCTGCCTCCCAAGGGCTGGGATTAAAGGCATGTGCCACCATGCCTGGCTAGAACATATATTCTAGAATGCTTGAGAATTTTGGTTTTTAGGAAGACACTCTGTTGTAGTGCTGCATATTCATGCTGGCTATAGTAGACCTCAAGTCTGAATTTTACTGTTTCATTATCATAGGTTTTTCTTTGATAATCTGGATAGATTAAGAATTTTCTACAAAACAAATGCTTAATAAGGCAATAAACCTGTTGAGATAATAAATTACCAGGCAGGTTATACTTAGAGGCTATCTCTAGCACAGAAGAGGCATTGTGCTCACTGTTCCTACTGATGAGGTTTATATTGCCATGTGACCCAGAAGGCTCACTGTACTGAATAAAAATTTAGGCAATTAGTGATCTTATTTCTTAGGAAGAACTGCTTGCTATCATATATTAACACAGATTTCACTCAATTAAAATTGCTCACAGTCAGCAAAAATAATTTCTGCATTGTAATGAAATAATGAAATAATTATATGCAAGGGAGGACTTGTGATCTTTTTAATTATTCTATTCTTCATTTTTAAAAGGGCTATTTGAAAACGTACTCTTATAATTGATTGCTATAAATCAGTCAAACTCATTCTAAGGATCATAAATATTCTAACTTTTAAAAGACAAAGAAATGCTAAATATTCAATGAAATACTTCAATATTCAGAAAATTTAATCTGGGGGGAAAGGAGAGACTGTTCTTCAGAAAATAAAAAAGTAAATTTGTTGTCCTGTGAAAAATGAAATATCTTGAATGTCAGTAACAGAAATGGAATTAACAAGAGATCTTTTTATTGTTTTTTAAGGTCATTAGGCTGTGAATTCTATAATTATGGAAATTGTCAGTCCAGTTCTGTAAGAATGTTTGCGCCCATCCATAAGGTAGTGGAATGTTCAATCAGTCTCTCTCGTGGGAAAGTTAGGTCATAACTGTAAGTGTACCAGCAAAATTGAATTAAGCAAAGAGATTTCATTAGTATTTATAGCCAGAAGGCATCTGTAAAAGTACAGGGCAAAGAAGTTATGTGGAAGTCAAAGGAGAAAAAAAAATGGGTTTCTGGTGACAAAGAGGAATCTGAAAGAGATCTAAGTGTATAATGAATAAGAGCTATTGAACAGCACTGCAAAGAGGGAGTTGCCAGGATGTCAAATATTGATTTTCTTCTGTATGCCTTTGGACTACATATGTAATTGTTTGGGTTCACTGTCTTTATGGTACAACAATATTTGTGGTTGAAGTTTAAAAAACTGAGAAACATATTGGAGAATTATAATAATCCTCCATTCAGGATTTCATAGGAAGTTTCTGTATCTTGTTGCAAAAAACATTTTTAATTAGGAAATATTTATATATTTCCAACAGAACACAAGATCTTTATTAATTATGTTACCAGAAATTATTTGACTTGCGGCAATATTTTAAACTGTGTTCTCTACTTTCTTATTTTATTGACTATTCTTATAATTTTGAAAATACAATTAAGCCATACTTAATTTTTTCAGTATTATTATAGTGAATTTAATTAAGGCTAAAGTAATAATAAAAATCTGATGCAACCATTTTAGAAGAAATATTCCCTTTAATATTTTCCTTTTCACCAATAAAATTCCAAAAAGAAAACTTCCTTGTTTTAAAGTCTATATAAGCATATATATTTAATTAAAAAACTACAAACTCAAATAACCAAATTAATAAATACTAATATATAGCCACTGAACAACATACTTTCAAAAATGTTTTATTGGTTACTTTTTTAAATTTCTAAGTCTTAACAAAGAATGTCAACAATCATAATGTTTTTTAAATGACAGATTCATCTGTTTCATTAATCTTACTTATTAGAAACCTAAATTATATTTACGAATATTATCTTGTTGTCTTCCTATCCCTAGAAATTAAAATCAACAGCCAAGGCTCCACATGTTTTTTGTTTTGGTTTCTGTTTTTTTGTTTTTGTTTGTTTGTTTTTTGCACATAAAGCTTTAAGTGTCACAAACTAAAAGAAGAAAGTTGAAAAAGAAGAAGGAGGTGAGGTGCGGGGGAGAGAAGAGAAAGACGAGGGAGAGAATGAAACGTTTGAACGTTAACAGTGGGCATGAGAAGGCACAGATAAGAGAAGAACATGTCAGACCCTATCATTTTAACAACACAGACATTTCTAGATAGAAAAACAGCAGAGAAAGAAATTTCTGTAGCACAGACAAGTTTCAGATTTTAATTTCAATGTTTCTCTGGTGTTTTGTTTTTTCGAGGTAAGGTCTCACTGAAGCCCAGGCTGACCTGGAACTCACTCTGTGCAGAGCCTCAGTTTAAACCTCGGTTCTTGAACACTTGGTGGTAAAGTCAAACAGAGAAGGTGCTGGGAGTCTCCCAGCTCCAAGATGCTCCTTGAGAGCGCAGGAAGCCTAGAGGATGCGCGCGCGAGAGCCCTGGCTGGGAACGCTGCTCTGAGCTCAGGGCTGGTCAGGAACCAGACATCATTCGATCGCACAGTCCATTCTGGAAAGGTTGCTATGAAGTGTCCATCAGAGTCACATCTACTTCTAAAGAGATAATAGTGCCCGGCCTCCCGGCTCCGTCTACGCTCTCCGCCTCCACGCATTCTTCACCCTGCATCCCGCGGCTCAGCCCCGGCTCCGAGCTGGGGCGGAAGACGGCAGCCACGCCCCCTCCGTGACTGACGGGCCGCTGTGCAGAGGAGAGCGGATTTGTTGGCACTAAGTAGTCAACAAATTTTAAAGCCCAGAGGTTCAAAGGAATGGTGGCAAAGCCTCAGAGGCGGAGGGCTCCTTTGGTTCCAGGCTGGGTGGAAGACAGGCTCCGTGGCCCCCGGCAGCTCCAGGGGCTGCAAGTTTGGGGAGTCCCTGCGCCAGACCTCAGTGTTGCCTAAGCAAGCATTAAAAGAAGATGGCAATAAGAGGTGTGCTTACACCAAATAAAAGGTTTCATTAATCAAGGCACATTGAGATAAACCTGTCACTGGACAGAGGAGACCAGAAATCAAATGCGGTGAAAGTTCTGACAGATAGTTAAATAGAAACCCTTTAAAACGAGATTTAATTTACTGTGATATTACAGCTATTTATGCATCAATAGGCAAGTGTAGATTGAGTTCAGAGGTCAGCTCCAGAATTTGAAAAATAAAAGCACAGGATGAAACAAAAGGTGACAGTTACCTTTGTCTGAAATTAGGGTTCATTAGACTAACTGGGAAGGTTTTAATGATTCCTGTAGGGAACTGAAGCGCAGCATGTGACGTGGTGTGCAGTATCCACTAACAGGCAAGTCCAGTTAGGGGATCTCCATCCCGTTACATCCTGTCTACAAACTTAAATATCCAAGGGCCAGCCTCGGAGCAGCCAGAGGTCCTCTCTCACACCCAGCCGGTGAACACATTTCTTTGTGGTGTTCTGGCTAGGATGCTGGGCTGTCAGACCCGAGCTCAGAACCTCAGCTTTGCTGGGCCTGTTCGTTTTTGTTTTTTGTTTGTTTTTCTCTTTCTAAATCAAAGGTGCTGCCAGCACTAGCTGTCTCCCAGGGTGCTACCACTGGCTTCTGCTTTGCCCTTTTTGTCCTTTCCATTCTTCTCCCCCTGTCTACCCCAGAGCCCCAGCTACTGGCTCCAGGAGGGGAGCCTCCAAGCCCTGGGCAGTCTCTGGCTTAAAGGCCTGCTGACCCTCTGGATGCTGGACTCAAAGGAAGTTACAAGAGACTGTTCACTGAGATTGCCTCACTCATTAAGGATTATTGGAAGCTCGCTTATAATGCCTAAGATCTGTTTGACAGAATTAAGTTCCAGATTCTACCAAACTAATCCACAGGCAAACCTTTCCTGAAGCCAAGTCAGCCAGAAATAATTACCCATGAGTACTACAAATATATGGAATGAATCACTTGAAGGTGGATTTTTTAAAATAATTCTTTAAAGAGTCCTGCACACTATACATATATATATATATATATATATATATAGATGGCAGACAGAAAGATAGATAGATGACGATAGATAGATAGATAGATAGATAGATAATAGATAGATAGATAGATGATAGATAGATAGATAGATAGATAGATAGATAGATAGATAGATAGATAGATAATAGATGGATGGGTGATAGATAGAAAGATTCTTTTTTTGTTTGTTTGTTTTTGTTTTTGTTTTTTGAGGTAGGGTTTCACTCTGGTCCAGGCTGACCTGGAATTCACTATGTACTCTCAGGGTGGCCGCGAACTCACGGCAGTCCTCCTATCTCTGCCTCCCACGTGCTGGGATTCAAGGCGTGCACCACCACGCCCAACACGATTCTTATCTAGGCCCTAATTCAAACAATCCCTTCACAGATACTAATTGAAAGTGGCAGGGTTAGGGATGTAGCCCAGTGGTGGAAGATGATTTTTAACATGGGTGATAAGCTGGCTTCAATCCCCAGTATGAAAGAGGGAGAGAGAAAACAAGCTAGTGCAGGAAGGTAGGGAAAAGGGTAGTTAACCTATGTGTACAGATAAAATGACTGAGGTTACTTGAAAGATTAATGTTAAAACAGAACTGCTATTTTTTATCTTTCTATTGACAATTTCCATACATATAGAAAGTATAATCTGATCGTAGTCCCCTCCCACCACCTTCCCTTTACCCCCTCCCTCCTTGCAATTCCCCCTCAAGTGAATCCCTTCTTCTTTCTAACTGGTCTCTTCTATTTTGATGTCATCACTTTTTTCCTCCTATTATGCAGGTCTTGGGTAGGTAGCATCAGCCACTGTGAGGTCATGAGTGTCATAATCACTTTGTATGTGGAAGACGGTATAGTAAGCACTCCTCCCTTCCTTTGGCTCTTATGTTCTCTTTGTTACCTCTTCTGAAATAGTCCCTAAGTCTTAGAGGTGTGATAGAGATGTCTCATGTAGTGCAAAACATTCCACTGTCACTTGTTCTCAACACTTTGGTGAATTTTGAGACACCCCAGTGGTGACTGCCATCTGAAGAAGAGAGTAACATTAATATATAGACATACGCATAAGTATTTAAGTAGCACTTTGGTGAGCATAATATATACATTTAGGCAGAAAGCACTAGTAGTTTCTTCCTTAGGGCTTATGACCCCCCGCCCCCCCCCCCAGCCATAGAGTTTTCATTAGGTTTTCAGTACAGGCATGAATTCCCTCCTATGAAGCAAGCCTCAAGTCCAATTACAGAGCAGTTGGTTTCCCCCATAACAGACATGCCACCATTGTACCAGTTGGTACATTTTTCCTGGCTGGCCAGCCATAAAGCTGATTAACACCATTGATGGTTTTTCTCCCCCAATAGGTCACATAGGTCTTTCTAGCATCCTGACAGCCAGTCCATGAGGAGGCTTCCAGCTCAGCTCCACCTTGATTTCTCTGTGACTAGAAGGCCAAGCACTTGGAGTCTTTAGCAACAGGGTCTTACCATCTACTTTTTTTGGACAACCAAGAACATTAGCAATAGCCTATAATGTCTCAGGGGTTTCAGGACCCTCTGTGGCTGACAACTCAGTGGAAGGTATTCCACCCCTAAAACAGTACTTCTGAATAAAGTGTGGTGACAGGAGCACATCTATGATACCAGCACTAGAGAGATAGAGATGGGCTCAAAAGATGGATCAGTGGCTTGCAAAGACTGATGGCCTAGATCCATTTCCCTAGTACCCTTCTTACCCTGTGGCTTGTACATCCTTTCTGCCCTCTTTTCTGTAATGTTCCCTGAGCCTTGAAGGAGGGCATGTTGTAAGTCACCTTTAGTGTAGAGCTCTCAGAAGCCTTTTATTTTCTGCTTTGGTGAGTTTTGAGTCTCCTCAGTGTCTGCTGCCATCTCCTTGGAGGAGGTTCTCAGGCTAGCAGTGAGGACAGCACTCATATTTAATCCAGCACTTCCTCTGTAATGCCTCCTGGGCCCTGGCAGATGTGATAGAGATGACTTGTCTTATGGTAGGCAGTCAGCTTTCTTTTCTTGTTATACTGATGGGTCTTAGATATTTGCTGCCATCTGGATAATGGGAAGCCTAACTTACTCCTATTTTTTTTATTTTTAAATAATTTTTTATCATTTTTTTCATTATTAGTTATGTTCATATTCATTGTGTAAACAGCACATGTTGGAACAATAATCTTTTTTTTTAATTTTTTGGTTTTTTGAGGTAGGGTCTTGCTGTAGCCCAGGCTGACCTAGAATTCACTATGTAGTCTTTAGGTGGCTTCAAACGCATGGCAATCCTCCTACCTCTGCCTCCCAAATGCTGGGATTAAAGGCATGCACCACCAAGCCCAGCTTAATTAAATAAATATTTTTAGTTATCTATGAAAAAGTAAAGAGCCAAACATTGTGGTACACTCCTTTAATCCCAGAACTCGGGAGGCAGAGATAGGAGGATCACCGTGACTTCAAGGCCACCCTGAGACTATATAGTTAATTCCAAGTCAGCCTGGACCAGAGTGAAACCCTACCTCAAAAAAACAAAAAGAAGCATGCCAACGTGCCTCTTGCCTTTGCAAACAAACTCGACTATTGTGTCACTTTGTGCATCTGGCTTTACATGGGTACTGGGAAACTGAATCTGGCTGGGCTTTGCAAGCGAGTGCCTTTAACTGATGAGACATCTCCTCAGCCATTTTATTTGGTTTTTGTTTGTTTCTGACACAACATTTTACAGTGTACTCAAACAGTCCTAGAACTCAGTAGCCCAGGCTGGCCTCAAACTTGTGACAATCATCATGCCTCAGCCTTCTGAGTGCTGGGGTTACAGGTATAAGCCACCATGCCTGGCCTTTTATTTGTATTTTAATAGAGCCATATTTCAAAGAAAAGTGAAAAAAGAAAAGGGACTTACTTTAATTCTTAGATATCACCATACCATTCAGTAGATAAATCATTTAATTTTTTTAGTCTTCAGTTGCCTGTTTAATAAATGAGTTCATTGAAGTATACATTTTATGTTTATGTATAAAGTCAAATCTCATGATTAAAAAAAATCCACATTTATTATTATCATAAGTAGTAGCAGCATTGCTGTTATGGCTTTTAAATTGAAAGTATCAACTTTTGTCAAGTGTATGAGTTACCTATTGTTGCATAACAAATTATCCCCCAAATTTGGCAACTTCAAACATTGGTTGTCTTCCAGGGCCTCTCTGGTTGTGAATTTGAGAACAGCTAAGTGGGTATTCTGGCTCAAGGTCTCTCAGGAGATGGCTATCAAGCAATCAGCTGGTGCTATGCTCAACCGAAGACCTGACCAAGGGACTGGTCAAAGGTGAGGCCAAGAGATACCCTTTCCAAGATTGGTCACTCACATGGCTACTGGCAGAAGGCCACAATTCATCACTGGTTATTACTAGAAGGTCTCTATGCTTTGTCACATGAGCCTCTCATCTAGCTGCCTGGGTGTCCACATAACCTGACTGCTGGCTGTCTGCATTTTTATGGCTCCAAGAGGACAAAAAGTAGAAGCTATTGTGTGTTCTGTCAGCTAACACTAGGAGTGGCAAATCATTATTTCTTCCATATGCCACTTGTCACACAATCTGATACAATGTGGGCAGGGACAAGACAAAACCATTTTTATCAAAGAGGCAAAGATCACTGGAGAACATCTTGAGGCCTGGCTACTATACTAGTACAAGACATTATCTGCCCCAACGATCAGAGAACGAACAATTTCCTGGTTTTTCAGCCTGTGATGTCAGAGGCCAGTGACAAAGATTAGACTGCACTAAACCATCTCAAAAGCCAGGCATGGTGGTTCACTGAAATCCCAGCACTAAGGGAGCTACAGCAGGAGGATTGTCACCAACATGGAAGTCAGGCAAATCTGGGCTACAGTGTGAGACCCTGTCTTAAACAAATAAACAAACAACTAAGCCATCTCAGATAAAAATAAGTTAATAAGTGGATGAACATGCAGATTTATTATTCAAGTTCATATTCCTCTGCCTTGTGGTTTTCTAAAACTCTTTAGTGTTTACTTTTTGCTTAATTTAATTTTTAAAAATATTTTATTTGTGAGCAGAAAGAGAGAGAGTATGAGCCTACTAGGTTCTTTTGCCACTGCAAATGAACTCCAGACACATGCACCACGGGCCCTATGTGAATACTCAGAAAGTGGACCTGGGCAAGAGCCTTTAACCACTAAGCAATCTCCACAGCCCTAATTTAATTTTTTCATCAGCATACAAAGTAATGGGTATCACTGTGACATTTTCATACATATATATCACCATATTTTGTTTTTAATTGCCCTGCCAGTGCCTTCCCTTGCCCTCCCTTACTTTCTCCTCTTGGTTCTCTCCCTCACACCCAAACAGTCTTTCCTTTTGCATCCATGCCACATGTATTCCTTTAGTCTTTCCTGTCTCTTCCTCTCCTCTCATAGTCTCCCACCTACTTACATATGTGTGCATTTATATATAGATTTAAATCTACATTCCATATACGAGAGAAAATATGTGACATTTGTCTTTCTGATTCTGGCTTATTTCACTTAACATATTGATCTCCAGTACTATTCATTTTCCTGCAAATGTCATCATTTCATTTTTGTTTACCACTGAGCAAAGTTCCATTATGTGCATGGCTTGGTCTTTTGTGAACAGTGCAAGTAGCCCTGCAGCATGGTGATTTAGAACCCTTCTGGTATAAACCAGGTGTAGTATAGATGCATCATATGGTAGTTCCATTTGTAGTTTTTTTGTAGTTTGGGGGGTTTTGGGGGGGTAGTTTTTTTAAGGAATCTCTGTAGTGATTGTATAGTGGTATACCAGTTTACATTCCCATCAGCAACATATAGAGTTGTCTTTTCCATATCTCTCAGCCAGCATTTGTTGTCTCGATGATAGCCATTCTGACTGGAGTGAGATGGACTCTCAAGGAAGATGAAAATGTTGAATACCTTTGCAATATTTATTGCCCATTTGTGATTCTTCCCTGAAGCCCTGTTTAGTCATGGTTCAGCAGATTTATTGATTGAGTGATTTGATTTTTTGGTGTTTAATTTTTTGGAGGTCTTAATAGATCCCAATATTTATCCCCCATTGGATTTGGACACATTACTACTTATCCCCTGAATATACCAAAAACAAATTTAATTTACCAGCCCCAACTTTACTTGGGATTAAGGAGCAGTCATATTTTTCCTAGGTGATGGTTAACACCAATAACTAAGATATAATTAAACCCTCACCTATAGGTATAAGTATTATTAGTTACTTTCCTTGTTGCTGTGACCAAAAAAAAAAGTGAAAAAGTGACTTGAAGGAAGAGTTTACTTTGGCCCATAGTTAGAAGGAATACAGTCCATCTTGGAGTCACGACAACAGGAGCTTGAGGCAGCTGATCATATCACATCCACAGTCAAGAAGAAGAAGGATCTGGAGAAACAGCTCAGTCAATGAAAAGCTTGGCTCACATGCATGAGGACTTGAAATCAATCTCCAGTACCCACATAAAAATACCAGGCACGGTGGCTTGTGGCTTATAGTCCCAAGGCTGTGGAAGCAAAGGTAGGCAGATCCTCGGCACTCACTAGCCAGTCAGTCTGGCCTAACTGATGAGCTCCAAGCTGATGACTGACCTTGCCTCAAAAAAAGGTGGACAACAAACTACCCTGAAAGCACTACTCTTAATGTTCATATTCATATATTAATGCTACTCTCACTTCTGGTTAGAGAAGCTTCTCTTTTCAGATGGCGATGACCACTGGGATGACCCAAAAGGCAACACAGTGCTGAGAAGAAGGGATGGAGGAGTGTGCAGCACTGAAACACCTCTGTCACACCCTCCAAGGCTCAGGGTCCATTGTGGAAGAGGTGGTGGAAAGAATGTAAGAGCCGAAGGAAGGGTATGACCTCTTACAATGCAACTGCCCAGACAGAAATTGGCCTCGATACCCATGACCTTGCAGTGCCTAGCAATACCTTCGCAAGACCCTCATAATAGGAGAAAAAGATGATGACATCAATTTAAAAGAAAAACTACCCAGGTGTGGTGGCGCATGCCTTTAATCCCAGCACTCAGGAGGCAGGGTAGGAGGATCGCCGTGAGTTCAAGGCCACCCTGAGACTACAAAGCAAATTCCAGGTCAGCCTGAGCTAGAGTAAGACCCTACCTTGAAAAACCAAAAGAGAGAGAGAGAGAGGCTAATGGAGAGAGGGAGGGGATATGATGGAGAGGGAAATATCATGGTTTGTTATCTGTAAGTATAGAAGTTGTCAATAAAAAATATTTAAAAAAAAAAAAAGGTGGACAAACCACTGAGAAGACTCAAAAGTCACCATAGTGCTGAGATGAAGTGACAGAGGAGTGTTCAGCACTAAAACATCTGTATCACACCTTCCAAAGCTCTGAGTCCATTGCAGAAGAGGTGGCGGAAAGAATGTAAGAGCCAAAGTAAGGGTAGGACTGCTTACAATACACTCTTCCAGACACAAAATGGCCTGGATATACATGATCTTGTGGTGGGTGGCACTTCCTACACAAGACCTTCATAATAGGAGAAGAAGATGATGATATCAAAATAAAAGAGAGAGTAATTGAGAGGGGGAGGGTCAGGGTTTGTATGTATGGAGGTTGTCAATAAGAAGTTTTTTAAAATACTAGAAATTCAGCAAAGGAGCCTCAGTAAAGTGTCCCCACTACTGCTCTCAGTACCTCGTACAGAGCAGGGGGTGAGCACAGGTTGAATGAAAGATAGAGTGAAGATAAAAATAATAATAATAATAAAACAGTTTTGAAAAATAGCAGGTTGCTCATCTGTTTCCAAGTTTGTACTAACTCTGGCCCAAAATCCCACAGCTGGGCTGGAGAGACAGCTTAGTGGTTAAGGTATTTGCCTACAAAGCCAAAGGACCCAGGTTTGATTCTCCAGGACTCACTTAAGCCAGATGCACAAAGTGACACAAGTGCACAAGGTTGCACATATGCACAAGGTGGTGCACAGTTTGATTACAGTAGCTGGAGATCCTGGCATGCCAATTCTCTCCCTCTCTCATAAACAAACAAACAAACAAACAAACAAACAAACAAAAAGACCAGTCTGTTGAGCTTGACTCAAAAAGATAAAAAAGATGATGATGATGATCTGTTTCAATTAAGCACCACATGAGTGTTTTAGAATCTAAATTAAGGACATAAAACTAGCCAAACTTACTGATGCACTGCTGTAATCCTAGCACTGGGAAGGCTGAGGCAGGAACTACATAGAAAGACTCTGTTTGAAACCAAACAAAACAGGGAATGCAATAACATTTTTAATACTAAATGCAAAGAATTTGACAATTTTTAAATACTTTATTGCTTCATAGAAGCTACAGTTCTCTGTCATTTTTAAAATATTTTTATTTATTTGTGAGAGAGAGGAAAGAGAGTGAATGGGTGTGCCAGGACCTCTAGCCACCTTGTGCATCTTGTCTTATGTGGGTTCTGAGGGATCAAACCAGGGTCCTTAGGCTTTGCAGACAAGTGCCTTAACCGCTGAGTCATCTCTCCAGCCCCTAGTTCTCTGTCATTTTAAAGAATTCTACCAGAGCTGGAGAGAAGGCTCAGCGGTTAAGGCAGTTGCCTGCGAAGCCTAAGGACCCGGGTTTGATTCTCTAGGTCCCACGTAAGAAAGATGCACATGGTGGCACATGCATCTGGAGTTCGTTTGCAGTGGCTAGAAGCCCTGGTATGCCCATTCTCACTCTCTATCTTTCTCTCCCTCTCTCTGTCTCAAATAAATAAATAAATAAATAAATAAATAAATAAATAAAAAAATCTTTAAAAATTGACAACAATAAAATATTTTTTTAAAAAAAGGAAGCTTGAGAATTAGCAGATTAGAAGCATACTTCAAGAGACTCTCAGCCGGGCATGGTGGCGCATCCCTTTAATTCCAGCAGACGTAGGAGGTCACCCTGAGACTACATAGTGACTTCCAGGTCAGCCTGGACTAGAGTGAAACCCTACCTTGAAAAAAAAAAAAAAAAAAAAAAAAAAAAAGAATTCTACCAATATTTCAGAATTAAAATTGTACAAAAAATAAAGTAAATTTAACAAGAAATTTTTTAAAAGAAACATTTGAGGACTGGAGAGATGGCTCAGTGGTTGAGGCACTTGCTTGCAAAGTCTCACAGCCTGGTTTCAATTCCCAAGTACTCACATAAAGTCAAATGCACAAAGTGGCACATGTACCTGGAGTTCATGTGCAGTAGCAAGAGAACCTGGCAATCTCATTCCCTCCCTCTCTCTCTCTCTCTCTCTTCCTCCCTCCCTCCTTGAAAATAAATAAAATATTTTTTAATTTAAAGCATTTTTAATTTTAATTTTTATTCATTTATTAGAGACAGAGAGAGGGAGAGAAGGGGGGGAAGAAAATGGGTGCACCAGGGCCTGTAGCCACTGCAAACAAACTCCAGGCCAATGAGCCACCATGTGCATCTGGCTTCTTGGGACCTGGAAAATCCACCTGGATCCTTAGGCTTCGCAGGAAAGCTCCTTAACCACTAAGCCATCTCTCCAGCCCAAGTAAAATATTTTTTAAAAGCCGTTTGAGAGGTCGGGGCGATTGCTCAGTAGTTAAAGATGCTTGCTTGCAAAGCCTACTGACCTGGGTTTGATTCTCCAATGCCCACATAAAGTCAGATGCACAAAGTGGCACATGCATCTGGAGTTTGTTTCAGTAGCAGGATGCTCTGACATGCCCATACCCACCCCTTCCACCCCTTTCCTCTCTCCCTCCCTCTCCCTCTTCCTCTCTCTTCTTACCTCCCTGTTTCTGTCTCTCTGAAGTAAATTTTAAAAGTATATTTAAAATTTCTTTTGAAGGCCAGGCATGGTGGCACACACCTTTAATCCCAGCACTAGGGAGGTAGGTGGACTGCTGTGAGTTCAAGGCCACCCTGAGACTACATAGTGAATTCCAGGTCATCCTGGGCTAGAGCAAGACCCTACCTCAAAAAAATTTTTTTTGAATTGTTTTTTAATGCTTTCTAGGACTTTTAACCCTATGTAGAATAAGTTGTCTGTTTACAAATGTGGTTCATTTGATCAAATGCTGTCACAGATCTATACTCTCACACTTATTTCTGATCTCTGTCTAACACAGCTCCCTTTAGAATAGTCATATTGCCATTATCATTGCCCAGTGACGACAGTTGGTGTAACTTTGACACAAGAATGAACACAGCTCTAGGTGAGCTTTCATTTCACTCAGAAATGAAGACACATTAACAAAAATGAATACAGACAGAAACAGTGTCTGTTAGAGAGAGAATATAACAGGCCTTATCTTAGTATCTCATACAGACTTCGACTGAAAACACTGCACTCTTTCCCCCTCCCAACATTTCCCTATTTTAACTACATGACACATATAACTTGACTAAAGATGCCATTCATATATACCTTTATTTAAATTAATGTTCTGGGGCTGGAAAGATAGCTCAACAGTAAAAAGTGCTTGCTTGCAAAGCCTACTAGTCCTGGTTCAACTCCCAGGCCGTCCATGTAAAGTTGTATGCAAAGAGTGACACAAGTATCTGGTGTTTATTTGCAGTGGCAAGAGACCCTGATTTGTACACACACACATAAATGTAATAAATAACAATTTTAATGTTAGTATTTCTTGATTATGTATTGAAGCAAGTAAGTATTTTAGAACCAAGACTGAAATGACAATTTTTCTTAATAAAACTAACTTCAAGGTGTATAGTTTTGTTTTTGTTTGTTTTGTTTTTGAGACATGGTCTCACTACACAGTGCAGGCTAGCTTCTCTGTCTGCCTCAGCCTCCCTTGGTCTGCACTAAAGCAAATACTAAAATAAAATCAAAGTTTACAACAAATCAAGTTAATAAGCAGGAATCAAAATATAATGACAGAACATGCTCATACTGGAGCCAGGTTTGGTAACAAGACAGAGGCAGGAGAATCTTAAGTTAAAGGCCAACCTGGAATACCCAGTGAGACCCTGCTTCAAAAGAAGGGGGAAAGCAGTTACCTTGTCATGGCTGGGACAAACACCCAACCAGAATCATTGTATGGGAGGAGAGCGTTTATTTCAGGCTTACAGTTTCCAGGGGAAGCTCCATCATGGTGGAAGAAGCTGGCTTACTCCACCATGCAACCTCAGCAGAGGGAGGAAAACCCACAAAACAAGCATGAACAGGCAGAGCTCAGACTGGCTCTCCAGATACCCAGTAGGATTTAACTCAAGATCTGCCCCCTCAACCATGCACCTTCTGGAGATTTCAGTAGGAAGTTTAATAAAAAATACTTGAGTCTGGGCTGGAGAGATGGCTTAGCAGTTAAGGCGCCTACCTCCTAAGCCTAAAAAGGTGGTTCCAATCTCCAGGTCCCACGTTTAGCCAGATGCAAAGTGACGCAAGGGCGCAATGCCGCACTTGACCACAAGGGGGCGCACACATCTGGATTTCGTTCACAGCAGCTGAGAGACTGCTGGCACCCATCTCTGTCTCCCTCTCCCTCTCTGTCTGTCTCTCTTTGTGTCTCTCTCAAAAAAAAAAAAAAACTTGAGTCTATGGGAGACATACAATTGCATTGAAACCACCACAAGGTCTCAGTGGTTAAGGGCATTTGCTTGCAGAGCTTTCAGACCTGGGTTCAATCCCTCAGCCACCCACGTAAAGCTGAACAGGCATTCATTTGCAGCAGCAAAAGACCTGATGATGTATGCTCGCGCGCGCACGCGACACACACACACACACACACACACACACACAACAATTTTTTTAAAGGAGTGACTTAGTTCAGCTGAGTGTGGTGGCAAATGCCTATAATCCCAGCACTTGGGATACAGAGGCATGAGGAGCATGAGTTCAAGGCCAAAACCTAGAGCTTCATAATACGTCTCTCTCTCTCAAAAAACAAACAAGTTCAAGATTACTTAGAAGCATGTGTGTGACCCTGGAATCAATGCCCAGCATCAAGAGAAAAGAAAGGAGAGGAACAGAAAAGAAAAGGAGTATTCCCTAAAAATGCAGGAAAAAAAGGAAGCAAAAAAAGGATGAGGCAAATAGTCGATGACAAGTTTAGCCCACCACAATCAGTAATCACGTTAAATGTAAACATAAATACCTGTAAATAGGTCTGGTGGCTAACACGCAGTAATCCCCAACAGTCAGACAGAGGAGGAGGAGAATTGCTGTGAGTTACAGGCCAGCCTGGACAACATATCAAGACTGCTCAGGCAAATAAACAAACAAACAAAAAAGAAAGCAAAAGATTCACTAGACTTGAAGACAAAAATAGGGTAAGTTGAAAATTAAAAAAATGAAGAAAAAGTTATGTCATGTTAATATTAATCAAGAGGAAACTGGAGGGGTTAAATTAATGTTAGACGTTTTTCAGATTTTCATTTATTTGTGTGTGTGTGTGTGTGTGTGTGTTATGTTTGCACAAGTATTTGGGGGGGGCGCACACATACCATGGTGCACCTGTGGAGGTCAGGGGACAACCTCTAGGTGTCTGTGCTCATCTTCCACCTTAATGATTGCCAAGTTAGTTGGCCTGCAGGGTTCAGATTCTCCTGGCTCCCACCTCCCACTATCTAGGCACATTGTTTCACAGACAAATGTGTCACCTTGTGTCCAGCTCCACATGGGTGCTGGGGATCAAACTCGAGCTTTGCAAGCAAGTGCCTTTAACCACTGAGTCATCACCTAGCCCCTAAAGTAGATTTAATAGCAAAGATTACTATCAAGGGATTAAGTAGGGCATTTTTAAAACATAAAAGGGTCAATTCATCAAAATGACGTAAAAATCCTAAACATTTATGAACCCAATAACTAAGTTTCAATACAAATGAAGGAAAACCTGATTGTACTATAAGGAAATAAATCTACAATTACAGTCTGAGATTTCACTGCCTCTTACAAAATTGATACAGTAATTTAGCCAGACATGGTGGCATACAACTTCAATTAATCCCAGCATTGGGGAGGCTGAGGTAGGAGGATCACCATGGGTTTGAGGCCATGCTGGGGCTAGTAATGTGAGCCTACCTTGAAAAATAAAAAAGCAAAAAAATTTAAAAATACTATAACTTGACAGAAACTCAAAAAATATAGTGAGGATGTGAAAAACATTCCAAACAATCTAATTCGTTGACATGTATATACCACTCCATTCAACAACAGCAAAATACACAGTATTTTACAAGAACTATTACAGCAGACCATATTCTGAGTCCTAAAGTACGTTTAAACACAGTGAAATTAATTTAAAAATCAAGAGGTTGAGGTTGTAATTCAGTTGGCAAAGTACTTGCCTAGCATGCACCAAACCCTGGGTTTGATTCCCAGCATAGCATAAATGGGATGCCTGTAATCCTAGCCAAATTTGTGACCTCCAGGTTTAGTGAGAGACTGAACTTCCCTTTGTAGCCCAGGCTGACCTAATATTCTTAATCTTCCTTGCCTCCTCCTCTTGAATGCTGGGATCATAAACATGGGCCATTGTGCCCGGCTCACTTCATCTTTATGGAGACACATAGACAGAAAGTAGAGCAATGGAGAAAGTACACACAAGAGGAAACCAAGAGAACATGTGTAGATGTCCTTCCTAATCGCAAGCAAAGTAAACATTAAATGAAAAACTGTAACAAGAAAGCCAGGTGTGGTAGTGCACACCTATAATCCCAGTCTGGGAAGAAGAAGAAGGCAGAAGGAGTAGAAGTTCAAGGTTATCTTGAGCCACGCAGTGAGTTGGAGGTCAATTTAGTTTACATGACATGCTATCTCAACAACAAACAGAAAACAAAAAAAAAACTCACAAAAAAATTTTGTTATTTGTTTCCTATTTGACAAATTTATACATACATACATACATACATACATACATACATACATACATACGTACATACGTACCTGTAAACCCCTTTTTCCTATCACTTACCAGTAATAGAAACACCACTGAAGAGAATGCCTCCCCTATAGGGGGATTTTCCAGATGACAAACAACACTCAGACATAGTCTGCCAGTTTCCAGGCAATAATCTGGGAGAAGCTGAAATATAGTAATCAGAAAAGTAATTATTTAGCTGGGGACATGGCTCAGCAGTTAAAAAGTGCTTGCTTGCAAATCCTGCCAGCCAGGGTTCAATTCCCCAGTACTGATATAAAACCAGATACACAAAGTGGTGCACAAGTCCTTAATATGCCCACTCTCTCTTTCTGACTCTCATAAACAAATATTCTTTAAAAAGAAATAAAGAAAAGTAAGGGCTGGAGAGATGACCCCACAGTTATGTTGCTTGCCTGTAAAGCTTAATGAACCCGGTTCAATTTCCCAGTATCCACATAAAACCATATGCACAAAGTGGCACATGTGTCTGGAGTTCATTTGCAGTAGCTGGAGGGCCTTGCATGCACATTTCACCTCTCTTTCTCTCTCTCTCTCTTGCAACTAAACAAAATATTTTTTTTAAGTAAATACTTGGGTTGGAGAAATGGCTTAGTGGTTAAGGCGTATGCCTTCGAAGTCAAAGGATCCCGGTTCGATTCTCCAGGACTCATGTAAGCTAGATGCACAAGGGGCACATGCATCTGGAGTAAGTTTGCAGTGGCTAGAGGCCCTGGCATGCCCATTCTCTCTGTCTGCTGCTCTTCTCTCTCTCTCTCTCTGCTTGCAAATAAATAAATAATTTTTTTTAAAAAAGTAAATACTTATATACATATATAAATTTCTCCAATAGATTAAAAAAAGAAAGATCTGGGGAGATGACTCGGTGGGTAAGAGCACTGCCCAGCAGTGTGAGGACCTGAGAGGGCCTGATTTGCCCTGAATTTGATTCCCCAGCATCCATGAAGACAGGTGGACTTGGTGGCCACACATGCCTATAACCCCAGTCTTGTGAGGAGCAGAAACCAGAGAATCACTGGGGCTTGCTATTCAGCCAGTATGGCTGAAAAACAAAACAGATCTGGATCCAGTGAGAGAATCTGTCTCAAGGAAACATGCAAATGAGCAAAAAAGAGTAAACCTGTCATTCTCTGGCATCTGCACGCATGTGTATGGAGTGCATGCATCTGCATACACGTACATACAACATTCACACATCACACCATGCATACAACACTCGAAAAAATAGAAAATAGAAAAAATTTAAAAGAACAAAGACTGTGGCCTGGCATGGTGGTTCATGTCTATAATCCTAGCACTCAGGAGGCTGGAGTAAGAGGAGGCCAACCTGGGCTAGAGTAAGATCCTGCCTCAAAAAAAAAAAAAATTATAGTACAATAAAACATGTATGAAAATGTCATAATTAAAATGAAACCCATAATTATATATAATTATCATGTACTAATAAAGAATTTTTTAAGATTATAAAATGAAGGCTGGGTATGGTGGCACATGCCTTTAATCTCAGCACTTGGGAAGCTGAGATAGGCAGAGAATTGTGAATTTGAGGTCAGCCTGGGCTAGAGTGAGACCCTGCTTCCAAAAAACAAACAAAAAAACAAAAAGAAGACTATAAAATGAAAAAAGGAAGCTGGGCGTGGTGGCGCATGCCTTTAATTCCAACATTTAGGAGGCAGAGGTTAGGAGGATTGCCATGAGTTTGAGGCCACCCTGAGACTACATAGTGAATTACAGGTCAACCTGAGCTAAAGTGAGACCCCACCCCGAAAAACCAAAAAAAAAAAAAAAAAAGAAAGAAAGAAAGAAAAAGAAAAAAAAAGAAAAAAAGAAAAGAAAAGAAGAAAAAAGGAAAAGGGGTTGAAGAGATAGCTTAGTGGTTAAGGCACTTGTCTGCAAAGTCAAAGGACATAGGTTCGATTCCCCAAGACCCATGTAAACCAGATGTACAAGGAGGTGCATGTGTCTGGAGTTCATTTGCAATAGCTGGAGGCCCTGCCACATCCATTCTTTCTCTCTCTACCTACTTACTTAATTTTCTTTCTCTCTCTCTCTTTCTGTCTCTCAAATATATAAATAAAAATATTATTTAAAAAATTAAATAAGAAACTTGGAAAAAAGGAAAAGAAAACTAACACACTCCAAACAGCTCGAGAAAAAGCCATACACAGGACAACACCAGTATTAGCAGAAGGACATGACAGAAAAAAACCTGCTGTGATTCAATATCAAGCCACTAACAGAGTAAAAGCCATTTCAAAGAGTCAGATGCTACAGCCATCTTGCCAGCCCAAAAACCCCTGTAAACCTCACTCACAGAGAGCCGGGCATGGTGACACACGCCTTTAATCCCAGCACTCGGGAGGCAGAGGTAGGAGGATCGCCATGAGTTTGAGGCCACCCTGAGAATACAGAGTGAATTCCAGATCAGCCTGGGCTAGAGTGAGACCCTACCTCGAAAAAAAAAAAAAAAAACCCTCACTCTCAGGAAACTCAGACCAAGTCCCATGGGGCTGTATGCTGAAATTTAACAAAGAGAATATTGTGAGGCTGCTGTAAAGAAACTTTCAATCAAATCCGTGTAGCTTTAAACCTGGTGGAGGCAAGGGAACTTCCACCCACACTCCAAACAACCTGGGAAAAGGTGCACAAGGCAGGGCCAGCTTTAGCAACCAGAACCCTGAAGGAACTCGCTGAAGTGGGAGCAGATGTGAGAATCCTCCTGTAAAGTACCACTCATGACCTGGGGCAGCATTAGTAACCTGATCATCCAAAGGGAGACTCAGAAAGAGAACTGGACTGCTCATCACAGAAATGCCCAGTGGAAAGAAAGACTCCTAGGATCCAGAGAAGGAATGAGAGAGTCTAGAAAGAATACAGCAATCAGGTCAGTGAGTTTTTGTCTCCTGTACCTCCACCCATCTCTCTCTCCTTCTGCATCTGTTCTTTCTTTAATACCCAATGTCAATTCAGCAGACAAGCTCAGTCCTGCTCTGTTCTTGTTTTATGTCACTTACCCTCTCTTTTCTTTTCTCCCAAAGAACATATTCTGGACTGTTTTGCAGGGTGTCTGTGGCTCAGCTTCTGTGAGATGAGATGGTTCCACATGAACTGATAGCACATCTTTCCTGTCTTTTTTCAGTCTATCTTAGCCAAAACCTGTTTGCCTCTTCCTTTTATTGCCTCTACACTTCTCTTTTGTATTCACATCCCCTTTCTCTACTTTCTCTGTCATTCCAGTACAAATCACTACTCTCTGTTTTCTTTTACACTAGACATTATAAACCAAATGGGCCTAATTAACCTGTATAGAACATTCCACACTTTTCAGGCCTAGTAGTTGCATGTAAAATGTCCCCAATAACCTCATGCATTTGTGATTAAGCCTCATACTTAGTCTCCACTTGGTGGAGCCTTTGGTAGGTAAAGCCTTGCTGGAGGGGGTATGCTGCTGGGGGTGAGCCTCCAGCCCCACTTGCCTCACAGAGTTCACTCTCTCTACTTCCTCCCTGCTGCTGTGGAGATGTGATGCGCAGCTGTCTGCTCCTGCCATGCATTCCCCACCAAGATGAAACTTCTCCTCAAAACTATAAGCCAGAAACAAACCCTTTTCTGCCATAAACTGTTTCTGGTCAGGTATTTTGTTCAGAAACAAGAAAATAACTGATACAGAAGCCCATGTAACTTTCTCTAAAATAGGTCATTTAATAGGACACAAAGTAAGTCTTAAATATAGGAAAATTCAAATAGTTTCTTATGTTTTATCTGACCAGGCTGGATTAAAGCTAGGAATCATCAGCGAGGGAAACTACAAACCATACACAAAATGGAAATGAAGCAACGTACTACTGAAAGATGCATGCATCATTGAAAAATCACAGAAAACCAAAAAATGCCTATAATCAAATGAAAATGAAAATATAATATATCCAAACTTATGAGATACAATGAAAGCAGTCCTAAGAAGGAAGTTTATACTTACTAAGTATTTCCATACTTAGCACAGAAGACTCCAGGGAGCCAAAACAATTCTGAGCAAAAAGAATAATGCTAGAGGCATCACCAGACTGATTTCAGAGCCACAGTAATAAAAACAGCATTGTACTGGAATAGAAACAGACTCACAGATCAATAGAATAAAATAGATGGCCTAGATATAAGCCCATGTAGCTACTTGAATTTTGACACAATGGATGTTGGGCACAGTGGCTCACACCTGTAACCCCAGCACTCAGGATAGGCTGACTTAGGAGGATTGCCATGAGTTCAAGAGCAGCCTGGAGTACAGATTGACTTCCAGGTCAGACCAGGCTAAAGTGAAATCCTGCATCAAAACAAACAAACAAACAAACAAAGTGGGTATAGGAATATGGGAGGTTGAAAGTTTAAGCAAGGAGTAGGGCAGGCAAATGGAAAATAGGATTGGTTGAGAAGAGAGTCAACCAAAACTACTGATTTATTAAAAAGCCATAAGGAACCAGGTGTGGTGGTGCACGCCTTTAATCCCAGGAGGCAGAGGTAGAAGGATCGCCATGAATTCAAGGCCACCCTGAGATGACATAGTGAATTCCAGGTCAGCCTGGGCTTGAGCAAAACCCTACCTTGAAAAACAAAAAACAAAACAACAACAAAAAAGCCATAAGGATAGTGACCACTGGGGAGACTCAAAACTCACCAAAGTGCTGAGAAGAAGCAATAGTGGAGTGTTTGGCTCAGAGTGAGATGTCTCTATCACACCCTCCAAGGCTCAGGGACCATTGCAGAAGAGGTGGTGGAAAGAATGTAAGAGGAGAAGTGCTTTACGATACGATCTTCCAGACATACAGTAGCTATGATATTCATGACTTCACAGTGGATAATGCCAAAGCTATCTTCACAGGATCTGCATAACAGGAAGGAAAAATGATGACAACAAGATAGAAGAGAAACTAAAACAAAGAAGAGATTCAGTGAAGGGAGGATTTGGAGGCGAAAGGGAAGGTGGTAGGAGATTATGATCATGGTTATCAATAAAAAGTTATTTTATTTTATTTATTTGTTTTTTCAAATATATTTTATTTATTTGAGAGAGAAAAAGAGGCAGAGAGAAGGAGAGAGAGTGAGAGAATGGACACACTAGGGCTTCCAGCCACTGCAAACGAACTCTACATGCATGTGCCACTATGTGCATCTGGCTTATGTGGGTCCTGGAAAATTGAATCAGGATCCTTTGGCTTTCCAGGCAATTACCTTAACCACTAAGCCATCTCTTCAGCCTTTTTTTTTTTTTTTTTTTTTTTTTTTTTTTTGAGGTTAGGGTTTCACTCTAGCCCAGGCTGACCTGGAACTCACTAGGTAGTCTCAGGGTGGCCTCAACTCACAGCGATCCTCCTACCCCTGCCTCCTAAGTGCTGAGATTAAAGGTGTGCACCACCACAGCCGGCTTAAAAAGTTTTTTTTTTAAGCCCTAAGGAAATGTAATACTTTGTAAACTAATTAAAAAATAAAAGGAGTGTCTGGAGAGATGGCTTAGCACTTAAGGCACCTGCCTGCAAAGCCAAAGGATGCAGGTTCAATTCCCCAGGACCCACGTAACACCAGATGTACAAGGTGGTGCATGTGTCTGGAGTTCATTTGCAGTGACTAGAAGCCCTGGTGTGCCCATTCTCTCTTTCTATTTGCCCCTTTCTCTCTCATAAATAAATAAATAAATAAATAAATAAATAAATAAATAAATATTATTTTAAAAATCAAAAGGAGCTCTTTTTGGCTTTTCAGCCCTCTTGAACTTCAAGATCCCTGCTCTGGTAAGCCCCTCTCATCTCAACCAATCTGGGCTGAGATGAGAGGGGGGACCCTACTCTCACATGGGCTCTTTACGTCCCCCTGCCTTCCACAGGGTAGGAGCTCTCTGTGCCTTTTATTTTCTCTTTCCTTCTCTTAATCTAATAAAGTCTATCTAAGTTTTTTAAAAAAATTAAAAAGAACAAAAAAGAGTTTGAACAGAGGTATATACTGCATGTGTGAATAAAGCTATTCCCAGAAGCCATAGGTTACTAAATGAAAATTCCACAGCCAGTGGGTAGGCTACCTCCCTATAATTAGAACTAGATAGTAAGACTCTATTCCTGAAGACACCAACTGTTCTAGTCACAAGATGTACAGAACTCAGGCTGGAACTGGGCTGGAAGTTTCCTTCCTACTAGATAGCTCTCATAGGGTGCTATACTCTGGGGACATTTTCATCATGTTTCATTCAGCTCTAGACCCTGCAACACTACTGACTGGCCAGGCAACATGTAGCCACCAGTGCAATAATGGCATGACTGTTATGGGGCAACCAACTGCTTTCTGATTGGATTTGAGGCCCACTCTGCAGGAAGGAATTCATGGCAGGTACTGGAAACCCCATCAAAAGGCTTATGGCTGAGGAGGTCATAGGCTTTAGTGGGGAAACTACTATTGTTTTATAAAATGGACATCATGTGCCATCAAATATTGCTTTTTTTTTGAGACAAGGGCTCATGTATCCCAGGCTTGCCCAGAACTCAGTATGTAGTGGAGAATGACCTTCTCATACTTCTGCCTCTGCCTCTCAAACACTGTGGGATTATAGGTTAATAACTATGTTTATGCCTGTAGATTAGTGGAACATTCCAGTGATATTTTTCATAGAAAAAGAAAACATAATCCTAAACCTCATGGAACACAGAAGATCCCAAAATCAAAACAACCCTGAACAAAAAGAACAAGGCTGGAGACATCACCCCTCCTGGTCTGAATACACACTGCAAGCACAGTGTGCCAAGCCAGGCCTGTGATCCCAGCACTAGTGAGGTGAAGGATGGAGAACATCCTTGGCGACAGTGTGACTGAGGCAAACTGGGCTACATGAGACCCTGCCTCAAAAAAGGAGAAGAAAAAGTAAGAAAGGGAAGGAAGTAAGGAAAGAAGAAAGGAAGGAGAGAAGGAAGGAAGGGAGGGAGGGAGAAGGAAATATACTATAGAAACCAAAATCACATAATAATAGCATAGAAAGAGAAACATAAAAGAGTGGGTCAAAATAGAGTGCTCAGAGACAAATGCACATATTTAGGATCAATTAATTGCTGTTCAGTGTAGTTGGGATCTGTTTTTGACACAAAAACTCTAGCCCAGGCTGGTCTTGACTCTGCCTCCACCTCTTAAATTGGTAGGATTATAGGTGAATGCCACCACACCCATTTTATGCAATGTTAGAGTACCAGAGACCGAACCAGGACTAGGCAAATAACAATGAAGCTACGTCCCTAGCCCCTATTTTGTTTTGGTTTTGAGACAGACCTGAAACCCATGATCCTCCTTCCTAGTGTTAGGATTACAGACCTGCACCACTGTGCCAGGCATGGTCAAGTGACTTTCAGAAAGAAAAAAAAAAAAAGCCAAGAACACACAAGAGAAAAGATAGTCATCCTATCTTCTTTATTAAACATTTTTAAATATTTTTTATTTTTATTTATTTATTTGAGAGAGAAAGAGGCAGAGAGACAGAGAGAGAGAAAGAGAGAGAACGTGTATGTCAGGGCCTCTAGCCACTGTAAACAAACTCCAGATGCCTATGTCCACCTTGTGCATCTGGCTTTATGTGGTCCTTTGGCTTTGCCAGCAAGCACTATAACTGCTAAGCAATCTCTCCCGCCCCACCCTAATTTCTTAATAAACAGTGTTAGGACAGCTGAATATCCTCTTGCAGAAGAATAAAATTAGAACCTTATCATAAAGGATCAAGGTGATGTGGAAAACAGGAGAGAAGCTCTACAATATTGGTATGGACAAGTTTTTTAAATTATACCAAAAGCAAAAATGAATAAATAGGATCTTACCCTGGATCTGTAAGCTTGAAATAAATCCCTTCCTCCCATAAAACTGTGTTTGGTTGGATGTTTGTCCCAGCATTGACAAAGGGTAAATGTAGAGTGTCTTCTAAGACTCAAGCAAATTCTTACCTGTGATCTCCTATAACATCAAAAATGAGTTAGAGCTGGGTGTGGTGGCATACACCTTTAATCCTAGCACTTGGGTGGCAGAGGTAGAAGGATCACCGTGAGTTCCAGGCCAGCCTGAGACTGCATAGTGAATTTCAGGTCAGCCTGGACTAGAGTGAGACCTACCTAAAAAAAAAAAAAAAAAAAAAGTTAAAGGGCTGAAGAAATGGCTTAGTGGTTAAGCGCTTGCCTGTAAAGCCTAGGGACCCTGGCTCAAGGCTCTATTTCCCAGTACCCACTTAAGCTAGATACACATGGTGGGATGGTGCATGTGTCTGGAGTTCATTTGCAGTGGCTAGAGGCCCTGGCTCAACCCATTCTCTCTTTCTCTCTCTCTCTTTCCCTTTCTCTGTTTCTTATAAGAAAATAAATAAAAATTTAAAAATGTTTAAAATCTAGTTACATACTTCCAACCTGCACAGTACAAAGTAAACATGCCCAATCTAATAAGGAAGAATGGGGCATAGCAATGAATGATCAAACAAAGCAAGACCAAAACACAGCTGGGAAAACTGCAAATCTTGCCGCTCCTTGTTTGGCATCTGGGACTTGTGAAGGGATCGCCTGGGCTCCAAGGGGCTCATGTTGCTCCGCGCTCCCACTGTGCCTCTCTTGGAGAAGCTCCACTCCAAATCTTCAGCTCCGCTCAGCATTCATCCTATGGGTCTGGCATCTCTAACATCACAGGTTCTCCACTGCAGCTTGCAGCTCACCTTCACCACTTCATGCAGTGACCTCTCAGGACCTCTGTGTGGGGTCTCCACCATGCCACACATTGCCTAGCCTCAGCAGCCTTCTAGAACCATGGTACAATAGTCCATGGCCTCTCAATCACCCACCTACACACATGTGCCCTCACACATATGAAGATGCATATGCACATGGGGTGGGTAGGAACTTGTTTTTGAGGTAGGGTCTTATGTAGCTGGGTCTGGCCTCAAACTCATTAGGTACCTGAGGATGACCTTGAATGTGATCATCAACAAGTTTTATAGGGAGTGTGGGGAGGCTGTTCATATGCTAACCCTAACCCTAACCCTAACCCTAACCAGCATTGGGAAGGTGAGGCAAGAGGGTTGCCAGTTAGCAACTAGCCTGAGTAGTTTATTAAGATCCCATCTCAAAATAAAATATAGGGCTGGAGAGATGGCTTCATGATTAAGGCATTTGCCTGCAATGCCAAAGGACCCAGGTTTGATTCCCCAGAACCCACGTTAGCTAGATGCATTAGAGGTCGCATGCATCTGAAGTTCATTTGCAGTGGCTGGAGGCCCTGGCGTGCCCATTCTCTCTCTCTCTCCCTCTTTCTCTGTCAAATAAGTAAATAAAATAAAATATAAAAGGGCTTGGGAGCAGGGCATAGTGGTGCAGGTCTGTAATCCCAGCACTTGGGGGACAGATGCAGAACTGCCACAAATTCAAGCCCAGCCTGTTGTTCTAGCCAGAACTGCATATCACACCCTGTTTAAAGAGGTTGTGGGGTGGAGTAGGAAGCTTGGTCATTGCTTCTTAGATTTTTGGCTAAAGTCAAGTGTAAAGTTCTTGAGATGTTAGCTCAGTGGTAGAGAGAGTATTTGCCTAACATGCACAAGACCCTAGGTTTGATCCCCAGACCTGAAAAAGGAAAATTAAATTATCTTTGACACCCAAACTCTCTGTGTAGACATTCCTAGTAATAGAAACATTCTACTTTTTGATGAAGCTGTAATTGAAATATACAAACATTTCTTTAAATATAGGTAATTTAAATGGCCCACTTAAGCATGCTAAACAGAGAAAACAACATTTGAACAAAGAAGTTGAACTGGGAAAATGGCTCAGTGGCTAAAGACACTTGCTTGAAAAGACTGACAGCTCAGGTTAAATTTCCCAGTACCTATGTAAAGCCAGACTCACAGGTTTGGCACATGCATCTGGACTTCTATTGCAATGGCAGGAGGCCTTGAGATGTGCCCATACTCTCTCTCTCTCTCTCTCTCTCTCTCTCTCTCTCTCTCAGAATTAAAAAAGGGTTTAAATAATAAGTAACTAAGTATATAGATCCTGCCAGAACACTGCTCATGATCAATGTATTTAAATTGCCTTCTGTTTGCTTTTGAGATGCTTATCTCAAGAATCAACCATTCACTGTATTAGAACATTTATTATTTTAGGACCTATAAATGGGGGTATAATTCAATGGCACAAGAGAGATAGATGATGATGATGATAGATAGATAGATAGATGATAGATAGATAGATAGATAGATAGATAGATGATAGATAGATGACAGATAGATAGATAGATAGATAGATACATAGATGTAGACATAGTTCAATGGTATAGCCCTTTCTTAGCATGCATAAGGCCCTAAGTTTGATCCCTGGCACCACACACACAAAAATTGAGACAAGACAACTGCTTTGAGTTACAGGCCATTCTAGGCTACGTAGTAAATTCTAGGCCAACTTAAGCTATACGTGATATTTTTTTAAATCAAATTATTTCTTTTTGCTGAATTTTGGATTCTGTTTCTGAATCTTTTCATCACCAGAATAAACATCTTTTTGTGTGTCACTGATATGCCTCAAGCACCTAGAATAGCCTGATATGTGACAAGTTCTCTAGGACGATTTGTTGAACTAGTGATACAGATTAGGAGCAAGATAGTTTTTTCTGGTACGTAGATAGCTAAGAACTGGCCCCCAAAACAGAGATGTTACCTTACCTGCTCTGGTAAGACTAGAAACTTTCTGTCTGTACCACATCACCAACACCGGATCCAGCACAGCTGAGCCAAGCTCCACAGCTCAGGGAACAAGGTGGGCACTCAGCATTGGTGAGTTTGGAAGCCACACTAAAAAAGAAGCTTCTCTTTTCAGATGGCGATGACCTCTGGGATGACCCAAAAGGCAACATAGTGCTGAGAAGAAGGGATGGAGGAGTGCCCAGCACTGAAACACCTCTGTCACACCCTCCAAGGCTCAGGGACCATTGCGGAAGAGGGGGCAGATAGACTGGAAGAGCCAAAGGAAGGGTATGACTTCTTACAATGCAGCTGCCCAGACAGAAATTGGCCTCGATATCCATGACCTTGCAGTGCCTAGCAATACCTTCTCAAGACCCTCAAAAATAGAAGAAAAAGATGATGACATCAAATTAAAAGACAGACTAATGGAGAGATGGAGGGAATATGATGGAGATTGGAGTTCTAAAGTGGAATGGGGGAGGGGAGGGAAATATGTTTTTTGTATGTAAGTATAGAAGGTGTCAGTAAAAAAATAATTTTTTAAAAAGACTAGAAACTTTCTGATCCAGTCTCATCCGTGATACCTTCAAGCAACAACTCTTCAGCAACAGCTTCTTGCTTCTTCTTCAAGTTTGCCCTGGCTTAGCACACCTATGGGCGTGCCTTTCCTGAGTAAGTCTCTTGAGTCCACCAACTAACCAGGTCTCTCCATCAGCGTCTCATGGTGAGGCTTATTCTAACTGACTTTTTGACTCATATAAATGGACCTGAAACATGCATGTGAGCCTCTTGGTCCTTTTTGTAAGCTCCTTTACCCTTCTTCACTCTGCCTATGTGAGGGCTATCTCCTGCATCGCCTCTCTCCCTTCCTAGCTGGGAAGGAGTAGGGATTTCATTCTGCATGTTTTCCTGCTTTGCTTTGGGACTCTCCTGCTTGCTTTTCCTCTGGATCCTAATTCTCCCTAAAATAAATCTCACAATGCAGTCCATATTTTCAATTCTTTGTTAACTTGGACAAGGACCCCAATGGGGGTCACAGTCCTGAATGTCTTCTACCCCCTCATAGAGCTCTGACCCCTCCCAGGATTCTAATCCCTCACCACTAGTTATCTGAAAGCATTTAGAATGAACTTGAGCACTAAGAGTGGTGCATGCAAATACATATTTCAAGCCGAGCCAGGCATGGTGGCGTTCACCTTTAATCCCAGCCTCGGGAGGCAGTGGTAGGAGGATTGCTGTGAGTTTGAGGCTACCCTGAGACTACATAGTGAATTCCAGGTCAGCCTGGGCTAGAGTGAGATCCCCATCTAAAAAGAAAAATTCATACTCAGGAGGCTGAAGCAGAAAGGTCCAGAGTTTAAGGCCAGCAACAACTTGTTTTTATAATTTTGAGAGATTTGGGGCAAACTTCTTTCCATTTTCTTTGAGACAAGGTCTCATGTAACCCAGGCTACCCTCAAACTAGCTGTGTAGTTTTAATTTAACTGCATATTTATAAGATGACTGAACCCACAAAGTGCTCATTTGCAATAAGTGGGTGTCCGTCTAACGTCAATTGCTGCTGTTCTCTTAAAGGGCTAATGTTAGAAAAAGCGGGAAATGAAATGAGAGAAGAATCTACTCAATGGCAGAGACAGGTTTTACTGAAGGAAGCCTTAGAAGGGCTCTGACCCCGCAGGTCAAAAAGAACTTCCCTTACAGAGTAGGGGATATTTATGTGGCAGTGGGATCATTGGAATTCTTTGGTTGCTAGGTGGTCCGCTTTGCCTCAGGGCTTGGGACATTTCAGGAAAGATAAATGGACAGGTGGCTTGGGGCCATTCCAGTCATAATAATGATGGGTGGTCTGGGTCATTCAGGAAAAGTGATAATTAGGAGGGGTGGTTGGGTAATTCTTGGGAAACAGAGAGTTACAATGAAATGGCAGTCAGTGTCCAAAGATGGAATCTCATTCGGGTCCTAACAATTACTACCCAGTGAGCCATTCTGTCCCTATTGGCAAAACTGAAACTTGGGTCTGTTCTTGTCTCTCCACAATGGCTGCCAGTGACATGCCCAGTAGTAACTTTCTTTTTCCTCTTCTTCAGCCTGGCCTTCCTGGGTCAGCCCTCAGTCCAGGAGCCAATCAGATATTGAGTCCTTGGGTAAGCTCCTTGAGACTGAACCAATCAGGTTCCTGTTTACACACTTGAGCCTGATGACTAGGCTTACCCTGATAGGATGCCTGAACCCCAGGAGATTACCCAAATGGAACACCCTCTTTTTTTCACATTTGCTGCATGACCTAGCCTGAACATATGTGTGAGAATGTCCCTCCTTCCCAGCCTGGCCAGAAAGGGGAGAATACTTATCTTTTTAAAAATTATTTATTGACAACTTCCATAATTATAGACAATAAACCATGACAATTCCCTCCCCTCTCACTTTCCCCTTTGCAGCTCCACTCTCCGTCATATCCCCTCAAGTTCTCAATCAGTCTCTCTTTATTTTGATGGTATCATCTTTTCCTCCTGTTATTAGGGACTTGTTAATTGTTTTCTTGATGGTAGCCATCTGACAGGAGTGAGATGGAATCTCAAGGTAGTTTTAATTTGCATTTCCCTGATGGCTAAGGATGTAGAACTTTTTTTTTTTTGACGTTTATATGCTATCTGTATTTCTTCCTTTAAGAACTCTCTATTTAGTTCCATAACCCATTTTTAATTTGGTTGTTTGATTTCTTATTATTTAGTTTTTTGAGTTCTTGGTAGATTGTGGATAGTAATCCTCTGTCAGATGTATAGTTGGCAGATTTTCTCCCATGCTGTAGGTTGTCACTTTGCGCTCTTCACAGTGTCCTTTACTGTACAAAAGCTTTGTAATTTCATGAGGTCCCAATGGTTGATTTGTGGTTTTATTTCCTGGGCAACTGGGGTTATATTCAGAAAGTCATTGCCTATACCAATATGTTGAAAGATTTCCCCTACTTTTTCCTCTAGTGGTTTCAGAGTTTCAGGTCTGATATCAAGGTCCTTGTTCCATCTGGACTTGATTCTTATGCATGGAGAGAGATAAGGATCTATTTTCATCCTTCTACAGATACATATCCAGGTTTCCTAGCACCATTTGCTGAAGAGGCTGTCTTTTCTCCAATGAGTATTTTTGTCATTTTTGTCAAAGATCAGGTGGCTATAGCTGCCTGAACTTAGATCTGGGTTCTCTGTTCTGTTCCATTGTTCTACATGTCTGTTTTGGTGCCAGTACCATGCTGTTTTGTTACTATGGTTAAAATAAGGTCTGGTGACACCACCAGCATTATTCTTGTTGCTCAAAATTGTTTTGGGTATTCGAGGGTTTTGAGTTTCCAAATGAATTTTAGGATTTTTTTCCTATTTCTCTGAAGAATGTCATTGGAATTTTGATGGGGATTGCATTAAATGTGTAGATTGCTTTGGTAAGAATGACATTTTTACAATATTGATGCTTCCAATCCAACAACATGGGCTGTCTTTCCATTTCCTAGTGTGTTCTGTAATTTCTGTCTTGAGTGTTTTATAGTTTTCTTGTAGAGATCCTTCACTTCTTGAGTAGGTTTATTCCAAGGTACTTCATTATTTTTTAAGGCAATGGTGAATAGGGAGTGATTGCCTGATTTCATCCTCAGTATGTTTGTTGTTAGAATAAAGGAAGGCTACTGATTTCTCTGTGTTTATTTTGTATCCTGCTACATTGCTAAAAAGTGTTTATCAGCCAAGTGTGGTGGCTCACGCCTTTAATCCCAGAACTCTGAGCAGAGGTAGAAGGATCGCCATGAGTTCAAGGACACCCTGAGACTAAATAGTGAGTTCTAGGTCAACCTGAGCTGGAGTGAGACCCTACCTCAAAAAAACAAAAACAAACAAACAAATAAATAAATAAGTGTGTTTATCAGCTCTAACACTTTGCTGGTTGAGTCTTTAACAGACTCCTTTATGTATACAATCATATCATCTGCAAATAATGATAATTTGATCTCTTCCTTTCCAATTTTATGTGTGACTCCTGCCTTATTGCTATAGCTAAGACTTCCAACACTATATTAAATTAAAGTGGGGAGCTGGAGATATGGCTTAGCGGTTAAGGTGCTTGCTTGCAAAGCCAAAGGACACAGGTTCAATTCCCCAGGACCCACATAAGCCAGATGCACAAGGAGGCACATGCATCTGGAGTTTGTCTGCAGTGGCCGGAGGCTCTGGTGTGTCCATTCTTTCCCTTTCTCTCTGTTTCTCCCCCACCCCTTATCTCTCAAATAAATAAATAAAATATTTTTTAAGTGGGGACAGTGGACACCCATGTCGTGTTCCTGATTTTAGTGGAAAAGCTTCAAGTTTTTCCCCATTTAGTATTATGTTGGCTGTAGGTTTTGTATAAAAAAGTTTAAGAAGTATTGATGTTAGTTCTTCACTGAAGGTCTGGTAAAATTCATCAGTGAATCCATCTGGGCCTGGACTTTTTTAGTTGGGAGATTTTTTTTAATAACTGATTGGATCTCTGTACTTGTTATAGATCTGAGTAAATGATTTATCTCATCTTTATTTAATTTTGTTACATCATATAAATCTAAGAAATCATCCATTTCTTTCAGATTTTCAAACTTAATGGAGTATATGTCCTTTAAAAATGCCCTTGTGATTTTCTGCATTTTTTTGTCTCTGTTGTAATGGTGCCATTTTCATCTCTAATTTTATTAATTTGTGTCTCTTTTCTCTTTTTTTGGTAAGATTTGCTAAAGGTTTATCAATCTTTTTTAACCTTTCAAAGAACCAACTCTTTGTTTCATAGATTCTTTGTATTTTTTTCCTTTGTTGGTTTCTATTTCATTAATTTCTGCCCTAATATTTATTATTTCTTCCTGTCTACTGATTTTTTGTTTTCCTTGTTATTCTTTTTCCAAGGCCTTAAGGTGAAGCATTAGGTTGTTTGCAACCTTTCTAATTTCCTAATATAGGCACTTAAAGCTATAAATTTCCCTCTTAGAACTGCCTTCATTGTGTCCCAAAGGTTTTAGTATGTTGTGTTTGCATTAAAATTTGATTCTATGAATTTTTTTTGTTTTATTTTTATTTATTTATTTGAGAGTGACAGACAGACTGAGAGAGAAAGAGGCAAATAGAGAGAAAGGGAATGGGCATGCCAGGGCCTCCAGCCACAGCAAACGAACTCCAGATTTCAAGATGTGGCCCCCTTGTGCATCTGGCTTACGTGGGTCCTGGGGAATTGACCCTCGAACCGGGGTCCTTAGGCTTCATAGGCAAGCGTTTAACCGCTAAGCCATCTCTCCAGCCCTGATTCTATGAATTTTTTCACTTCCTTCTTGATTTATTCATTGACCCATTCATCAGTTAGTAGTGTATTGTTTAGCTTCCATGGTTTTGTGTATGCTCTATAGCTTTTCTTGCTGTTGATTTGTAGTTTAATACCATTAAGGTCAGAGTGCAATGGATTATCTCCATTTTCCTGTATTTGTTAAGGTTTGCTTTGTGTCCTAATATATGCTCTATTTTAGAGAATATTCCATGTGCTACTGAAAAGAATGTGTATTCTGCAACATTTGGATGAAATGTTCTATAGATATCTGTTAGGTCCAATTGTTCTATTACCTCATTTCATCAGATATTTCTCTGTTTATTTTTTGTCTGGATGGCCAGTCAATTGATGAGTGAGGTATTGAAGTCACCTACTACAACTGTGTTTGGTGTTATCTGTGACCTTAGTTCTAGTAGTGTTTGTTTGATGAAATTGGGAGTACTCATGTTACCTGCATACTTGTTTAGAGCTGTAATGTCCTCCTGTTGGAGTATTCCTTTAATCACTATAAAGTGACCTTCTTGGAGCCGGGTGTGGTGGTTCATGCCTAATACCAGCACTCGGGAGTCAGAGGCAGGAGGATTGCCATGAGTTCAAGGCCACCCTGAGACTACACAGTGAATTCCAGGTGAGCCTGAACTCGACTGAAACCCTACCTCAAAAAAACAAAATAAATAAATAAATAAATAAATAAATAAATAAATAAATAAAAGTGACCTTCTTTATCTTTCCCACTAATGTTGGTTTGAAGTTTGCCTTACCAGATATTAGGATAGCAACACCTGCTTATTTTCTAGGACCATTTGCTTGAAATACCATTTTCCATCCTTTCACCCTAAGATAGTGTTTGTCTTTTATGGAAAGGTGAGTTTCTTGGAAGGAACAAATAGAAAGATCCTGCTTTTTAACCCAGTCTGCAAACCTGTGTCTTTTGGTTGGGGCATTGAGGCCATTGATATTAACAGTTATTATTGAAAGGCGTGCATTTATTCTTGCCATTCTTCTTGTTTTGTAATTCTTCCAGTTTTTCTTTTGCTCTCTTTTGTTAATTATTATTTGATTATTGTTTATTTTTTACTATTTCCTTATGTGTGTGCTTTTCTTTCTCTTCAGCATGGAGGATCCTTTCACATATTTTCTGTAGAGCTGGCTTTAGTTGTCATAAATTCCTTTAGCCTGTTTTTGTTGTAGAATGTCCTTATTTATCTTTCAATTTGGATAGATACCTTTGTGGGATAAAGTAATCTTGGTTGACAGTTGTTATCTTTCAGAACTTAGAATACATCGTTTCAGGCCCTTCTGGTATTTAAAGTTTATGTTGAGTAATCTGCTATTATCTTGATGGGCTTGATTTATCTAACTGTTTTCAATATATTTTCTTTGGTTTGTGTGTTTTGTAGTTTAATTATAATATGATGGTGAGAGGTTCTTCCCTGATTTCATCTGTTTGGCATTCTATAGGTTTCCTGTATCTGTTTTGGCATCACTTTCCATATTAAGGGGAATTTTTCTTCTGTGATTTTGTTGAAAATACCTACTATGCCTTTGGAGTGAAATTCTTCTACTATGCTCTGAATTCTTATATTTGATCTCTTCATAGTGTCCCAAATATCTTGAAATCCCCATTCATGACTTCCAATTAGTTTTGTCTTTGTTGAACTGTATTAGATGTGCCATATGGTCTTCTAATTTAGATATTCTGTCCTCTCCTTGATCCATTCTACTGGTGAGACTTTCAACAGTTTTCTATTTGATTTAACTCTATTTTTCAATTCTAGTATTTCTGATGGGTATTTTTTTTTTTCATTATTTCTATTTCTTATGACTTGTACTGACCTCCTTATTTCATTAAGTTGGTTTCTTGTGTTTTCTTTGGATACCCTTAGGAGTTTGTTTTCTTCTTTGATTCCTTCTTTGATTTCTTTGAACTTACATATAATTTTTTTTTTAATCTTTTGCTAGGCATTTCATCTAAAGCAGTCTCACTGGAGGTCATTTCTGTTGTCTTTATAATTTTTGGTGGGATTGTATTGTCTCAATTTTTTGTTTCTTGTATTATAATGTAGAGATTTTTGCATCTTAATTTGATGCTTGGGCTTTCTAATTATCTGCAGTGTTTTTAGCTGGGTAAATATGACTTTATATATCATCAGGGTAGGAGCTTAAGATGCCAGGTATAGCTCTTATACTGCAAGAGAAACAGCAGAAGTGACCCTAGGTGTTTAGTTTGCCTGCTATTCAAGTATTCTAGTAAGCTGGGTGGAGCAAATTACTGATAAATTCTAAAATTCAACTGAACAATATACCCATTGAATCAAAACCACCACAGAGTATGCAAGAGTGGGGATTAAAACAAACTGGTAATCTAATAAAACCAGTGTCCCTATGGATTGCCCCACATCTTTAATCCTGTTAACTGGGGGGGGTTATATTTCTTGTCTGAAATGGGTTCCCAGACAGCCTGGGGGCAAATCAGACCCTGCCCTAAAAAATCATAGAAAGAAAAGACAAAGGCCCTATAAATCATGAAATAAATAAATAACAAAATAAATAAATATTTTTAAAAAAAACTCTTTTTTTCTGAAGTAGGATTTTTTACTCTAGCACATACTAACCTGTAACTCCCTCTGTAGCCCCAGTCTGGCCTCAGAGTCACTGGGATCCACCTACCTCAGCCTCCAGAGAACTGGGACTAAAGTCTGTGCCAACATATCTGCTATGAAACCTCTTTATAGCATCTTTAACTTAACTCCAAATGTTGTTTTCTTATAGCTCTGTAATTAAACACAGGGCTTGCTAGCCAAGTCTTCTACCACTCAGTGTTGACCCCAGCCTTGTAATTGCTTTGATTGTAGCAGACACTCAGTGTATCCAGAAATTATTGGAAATAATGGCTTTAAACTGATGTTAACTTTTTATTTAACAAAGAGCACCACTACCCACCTGCTGCCACCCATCCACCACCAGCCTTCTCACCAGTCAGTGAGAACATACAGCCTTGCCTACTACCAACTTCTGAATTGAGCATTGAGCACGAATTAAAATACATTCAGTCTTTTAACTTCTAAGCTGAGATATTTTATTTTTTAAAAAAAATGAAAAGAGAGAGGTTCGAACTATCCCATCGTCTGTGCAAAGCCCTGTGCTCCATAGCAGGAAGAGTTTAACCAACATTATTGTGCTTTTGAAAATTACTGTTCTTGGGCTGCTGAGATGGCTCGGTAGTTAAAGGCACGTGCTTTCAAAGCCTACAACTGGCCAGGATTCGGTTTCTCACTATCCATACAAAGCCATGTGCACAAAGTAGTGCATGTATCTGGAGTTCTTTTACAGCAGCAAGAGGCCACGGTGTGCCATGGCGGGGGTGGGGGGGAGGTCGGGGGAAGCTGTATCTCTCTCTCTTTTCTCATACACACACATAAATAATTTTTTCTTTATTTACATTAGTTTACTATTTATATTAATTATACAGCATCTTTTATTTGAGACTTGTTTGTTATCATTCACAATCACCTATGCCAGAGAGGAAGGACATGGGTAGGTCAGAATAATCATTTTAGATATTTTAGGCAGATAGTTTTAGAGATGAGACTCTTCACCTCTGCATCGAGTGTTCATTTTAAACCACCTCTCTAATTATTTTGGTCTCTCTATATAATCAGTTAATGAATTTCAACAAGTTGGAAAGTCAAGACCAACAGATTGTTTCCCACAGACCACTGCAGACTTCAGCCCTACTGCTAAACATATTAAACTGTCTTAGTCCTGGATGTCTCCCAAGGATCTGGTGACAATCATATCAAATTGAGGTCTCACGTGCAGTGAGGACCATGGCTAATTACACACATATTCATTTATACCTGGAACTTAAACTGAATTTTCACTCTTTGCTCAACTTTCTAATGTTCAAATCCTGTTTAGCCTCCCAGAGTGTAGCAGACAGCTTCAGGTTCGCTGAGATGAACTTCCAGACCAGGCACAGTTATGGAGGAAGGGATTTATTGAAGCTTACAGATCCAGAGGAAGTTCCATAATGGCAGAAGCTGACCTGCCTTCACAGAACCAAACACAGAGAGAGAAGCCACAAGCCAAAAGCCACACAGCAAGGCACACTTCAGGAACTCCAGGTGGAACTAGGCACACTTTGCATATCTTTAGTTTGAAATCTCAAATCCATCACCACACCTTAAGATCCACCCAGTGACACCACCTCCAGCCAGGTGGCTGCAGATGCAAACTACAAACTAATAAAACACTGAATATATTGGGGGCCATCTATTCAAACTACCACACAGAGTAATGAGCAAATGCTATCTTTTTCAGGTAGACTCTTAGTCCTCTTTCTACATGCCAATGTGTCCAAGGTAGGTAGAATGGGAAAAAAAATAAAACACAGAGTATTTTTTGGTTTAGCGTGTGTGTGCGCGCCTACTTGCATGCACGCACATGCCATGGCATGTGTGTGGAGCTCAGAAGACAAGTATGAGATATCTTTGCTCTTCTTCCACCTTCTTAGAGACAGCCTCTTGCCACTGCAAGCAGAGCTTCAGATTCTCCTGGCTCCACCTCCATTGTCATAGGCACACTGGGATCACAGATGCATGGACCACGTTGCATCTGTCTTGGTGTGGGTGCTGGAGAGGATCAAACTCAGGTCCACAGGCTTTGGAAGAAAGTTGCTTCTCCAACCTTTCCCTACCCATAAGGTATACAATATGATGTTATATAGACATATGCTTAGCAAAAGGCTCATTACAGCCAAGCTAAGTCAGATATCTGCTCACATGGGTAAATCTTTTTTGTTTTGTTTCTTTGCATTTAGCTAGTTGGCTGGTTAGGTGGTTAATTTGTGGCAGCTAGGTATTTCTTTTCTTTTCTTTTATATATAGATATCCAAAATGTGCTTATTGGGATGGTTTCCCACCCATCTGATTCAAGGTCCTGGTTTAGAGCTGCTTCCTTCTGCAGGAGCATGGTTCGTAAGCCTTGCTTTTCCTCCTGTAGGCTGGCAGAGGACAGTGGAGCAGCCAATGTAACATACCATTGGTGTGGCTGAAGCCTGTGGTGAGGTTTGGCATCTTGGGCGTTTCACATCCATGAAGTAGGAACTTGGAATCTGCACTAGGTGGCTTCTCTTCTCCTGAAGAGAGATGAAGGAGGTCCTTTGTGAGAGGCATGTTCTCATAGGAAGGTCACTGCAACCAGAAAGGCTAGGTATTTTCAAATAGAAAATGATCAAAGAAAATGCCTTTGAAAGAATGCTAGTCAAAATGTTAAAATGCTGGTCAACAGGAAACAAAAGACAGTAGTTAGCAGTTAACACATGTTAATTAAGTGAATGTTTTGTTTTGTTTTCTTTTTTTTTTTTTTTTTTTTTCAGTGCTGGTGATTGAATCTAGGGCCTTGAACATTGCTAAGTTGCTCAGCCAGGCTTTGAACTTTTGATACTCTTGCCTGAGCCTACAAACTGTTAGAATTCTAGGCCTGAGCCCCAGGGCATTTGTAATATTGATTCTATTATGAGGAACACAGTGCCCCACCTCTCTTCTTCCATACCCTCTAACTTGAGCCCTCAGAAAACCTGACTCCTCATCACTAAGCTCTGAGGTTACATACTGAGACATGTACCTTAAGATATGTCACCTTGGGGAAAAAAAAAAGATATGTCACATTGGGCTGGAAAGATGCTCAATGGTTAAGGCACTTACCTGCAAAACCTAGCAACCCAGGTTTGATTCCCCAATACCCATATAAAGCCAGATGCACAATGTGGCACATGCATCTGGAGTTCATTTACTATGGTTAAAGGCCCTGGCATGCCCATTCTCTCCTTTCTCTCTCTCTTTCACTCCCCCCCCCATCTTTCTCTATCTCACATAAATAATTATTTTTTAAAAAAAAGGTATGTCTGGCTGCAGGGATAGCTTGGCAGTGGGGGCACTTGCCTGCAAAGGATGCACATGCATTTGGAGTTCATTTGCAGTACCTAGAGGCCCTGGTGCTCCCATTCTGTCTCTCTCTCTCTCTCTATCTATCTATCTATCTATCTATCTGGGCATCTTTCTCTCTCTCTCTCTCTCTCTCTCTCTCAAATAAATAAATTAATTAATTATATTTTTTAAAACTCACCTTAAACACCCAGCTATTATTTTTCACCACAACCTTACACACATGCACCACTAAACCCAGTCCAGTTTGTTTGTTTGGGAATTGCACAGGATCCTCCTGCCTCAATTTCCCAAGTGCTAGGATCACAGGATCCATTTGTTGCAGTGAATGAATGAAAAAATACCAAGTGTGTGATTTCAAATGTACAAGCTGACTTCAGTACCCTAACAAGCTTCAACCTCACGCACTATAATGGTTAAACTCTGGACTAGGGTTTAAATGCCAGTGTAATTGCTTACTACTACTTAACCTTTAACTATTTACTTAAGTCCTCTAAATATCAATTTCTTCAAAAAAAAAGAAGTAAAAATAATATCCACTTTGAAGAGTTGTAAGAAATGGCAATATTCTTCCCAGGGAAGTTATAAAGCACTCAATAAATGGTTAGTATTATAATTCATATCAAATTATATTAAGTAATTAATTGACTTTTCAACTTAATTTGGGTGTGTGTACTGCATGTACTTGGTTATGTGTGGAGGCCTGTGTGTGGTGTGTGCAGTTGGTGTGTGTGTGCAGATGTGTGGAGGCCAGAGGAGGACACTGATGTCCTCTGTCACTCTTCAGCCTCATTTCCTTGAGTCAGAGTGTCTCACTGAACTTAGAGCTCACCAGGATTTTTTTCCACTGGCTGACCAGTGAGCCCCAGCCATTCCCCTGTCTCTGCCCACCCTCAGCACTAGGGTCCCAGGCATGCATGGGCACACCCAGCTTTTCATGTGAGTGATGGAGATTAAATTCAGGGCCACAAGTAGTATTACCACTAAGACATCTCACCTGCCCCTAAATACCTTTTGTCTCCCACTACTTATTTGTTATTTCTTCCTTTCCAGCAACATGTTAAATAATAAGGTGAATTTTAAAATGTGATCTTGGCTCAAAGTTCTTCTAGAGCACATGATAGGAATACTGCTCATCAATATTATATAACCCTCAACTCTGTATGAATACAGGTGTGTCCCAGTTTGGAAAACACTGTGATAATATCCAGTGACCAAATATCCAATGAATCCCAGCTGTATGTCTGGCAGGGTTCTAGAGGTCAGGGATGTGCCAGTGAATAAAGCTGACAAAAATTCCCATTTGGGGGATGGAGAGATGGCTTGGTGGTTAAGGCGCTTGTCTGTGAAGCCTAAGAACTCATGTTTGAATCTCCAGGTCCCATGTAGCCAGATGCAGTGATGCAACCACACAATGTCGCACATGCGTACAAGGGGGAGAAGCCATCTGGAGTTCGTTTACAGCATCTGAAGGCCTTGGCACGCCCATTCTCTCTCTCTCTCTCTCAAAAATAAATAATAAAAGGCTGGAGAGATGGCTTAGCAATTCAGGCACTTGCCTGCAAAGCCTAAGGACCCAGGTTCAATTCTCCAGTACCCACATAAGGCAGATGCACATGGTGCATGTGTCTGGGGTTCGTTTGCAGTGGCTAGGGGCCCTGGCACATCCATTCTCTCTCTCTCTCTCTCAAAATAAATAAATAAATAATTTTAAAAATTCCCATTTTTTAACAAGATGTGTTGGCATCTGCCTTTAGTGTCAGCATTTGGGAGGCTGAATAGGAGGATTACCATGAGTTTGAGGCCAGCCTGAGACTATAGAATGAGTTCCAGGTCAGCCTGGGCTAGAGTGAGACCTTATCTCAAAAAAAAAAAAAAAAAAAAATCACCTGAACATGGTGGCACACACTGTTTTTTTTTTTTTAATTATTTTATTTATTTTTGGAGAGAGACACAGAGAGAGACAGACAGGGAGAAGGAGACAGAGAATGGGCGCGCCAGCAGGCTCAGCTGCTGAGAAGGAAATCCAGATGTGTGCGCCCCCTTGTGGGCAAGTGCGGCATTGCGCCCTTGCATCACTTCGCATCTGGCTAAACGTGGGACCTGGAGATTGGAACGGGGTTTTTAGGCTTAGCAGGCAGTCGCCTTAACCGCTAAGCCATCTCTCCAGCCCTGGAACACACTTTTAATTCCAGTACTTGGGAAGCAGAGGTAAGAGGATTGCTGTGAGTCTGAGGCCACACGGAGACTACATAGTGAATTTCAGGTCAGCCTGAGCTATAGTGAAACCCTACCTTGAAAACCAAAACCAAAAACAAAACAAAAAAGAGCAAGACAATTTATAAACATTAAATATATTCTAACATTTAATAAATTCATTATTAGTTTATAGAAATGAGCATTCTAAAGACTCTCATTTGTCATTTAAAGAGATTTCATCTATAATAAAAGACTATCTCTACAATAAGTCTAAAATGTACCCAGAAGGAATCTGATAGTCATACTCATGTTACAGTTGTTTCATTTCTACCAATCTATAAAACACTTCCTCCACTCTTGAGGCTAACAAGGATAAAAATTGTCTTTCCAGGCAAAATTATGAGATAGTAAAAAGATTGGTGAGGTGCTGAGGAGACAGCTCTGCAGGTAGAGTTCCTGCTGCTCAAGCATGGGAACCTGAGTTCCATCCTCAACACCCTCACAAAATGCCAGGTGTGACCACACATGTCTACAACGCAAGTCCTGAGTGGGTGCAGAGACAGGAGAGTTACTCAGACTCCCTGGTCAGCCAGCCTAACTGAAAAAACAGTGAGTTCCAGGTTGAGTGAGAAGCTCAGGGAAATAAGGCAGTATAGTGAGATAGGACACTTGCCACCCTCCTCTGACCTGTGCACACACACACACACACACACACACATAAATACACTACACACGCACATGAATACACCACACACAAAAACCAAAACTAACCAAAACATCGGTGACAATGGTGTTCAGGGGAGTAAAGATGACTATGCTAATGATGTAATGATGATTACATGTTTTTCCAAAGCCAAATGAACGCTGATGTAAGCTAGGGATAAGAATGCATTGATAGCCGGGCGTGGTGGCGCATGCCTTTAATCCCAGCACTGGGGAGGCAGAGGTAGGAGGATCGCCGTGAGTTCAAGGCCACCCTGAGACTACATAGTTAATTCCAGATCAGCCTGGACCAGAGTGAAACCCTACCTCGAAAAACCAAAAAAAAAAAAAAAAAAAAAAAAAATGCATTGATGTAGGCTCACCAGTCATTATGAATGTGTACTTTTGGTGTGACATACTGTCAAAGGGAAGGCTAGGTATGGGGCTTGGGGACAGGGATTATGTGGGATATTTCTGTGAAACCACTTTAGAAAAAAAAAAAAAAAAAACCTTGCCAGGCGTGGTGGTACACCTCTAATCCCAGCACTTGGGAGGCAGAGGCAGGAGGATTACCATGAGTTCAAGGCCACCCTGAGAGTAAATAGTGAATTCTAGGTCAGCCTGAGCTACAGAGAGACCCTACCTCAACCCCCGCACCCCCAAAATTGGTTTTTGGACACCCTTTAAGGCTCAGGGATCATTGCAGAAAAGGTAGCTAAAAGAATGTAAGTGCCAAACAAAGAGGAGGAGGGTTTACAATGCTGTCATCCAGACACAAAGTGGCCTTGACATTCATGACCTCACAGTAGCTGACATTACCTACACAAGCCCTGTATAATAGGAAGAAAAAATGATGGCATCAAAACAGAAGAGAGGGCTGGAGAAATGGCTTAGCGGTTAAGGTGTTTGCCTGTGAAGCCAAAGGATCCCGGTTTGATTCTCCAGGACCCAAGTAAGCCAAATGTACAAGGGGCACATGCATCTAGAGTTTGTCTGCAGTGGCTAGAGGCCCTGGCGTGCCCATTCTCTCTCTGTTTGCGCTTCTTCTATCTCTGTCTCTGCTTTCAAATAAAGAAGGAAAGAAAGAAAGAAAGAAAGAAAGAAAGAAAGAAAGAAAGAAAGAAAGAAAGAAAGAAAGAAAGAAAAGAAAGAAAGAAAAAGAAAGAAAGAAAGAAAGAAAGAAAGAAAGAAAGAAAGAAAGAAAGAAAGAAAGAGAAAGAAAGAAAGGAGGAAAGAAAGAGAGAAAGAAAGAAGAGAGACTAGTTGGAAAGAAGGGATCCAGTGGAGGGGGGAAATTTGGGAGTGGGAAAAGCAGAGTAATGGGAGGGGATTGTTATAATGGCATATTGTATATATTTATTTTTTGTTTTGATTTTTGTTTTTCAAGGTAGGGCCTTGCTGTAGCTCAGGCTGACCACGCCCAGCTTTGTCTATATTTATAAAAGTTATCAACAGGGCCAGGCATGATGGCACTCGCCTTTAATCCCAGCACTTGGGAGGCAGAGGTAGAAGGATCACCATGAGTTTGAGGCCACCCTGAGACTACAGAGTGAATTCCAGGTCAGCCTGGGCTAGAGTGAGACCCTAGCTCAAAAAAGGAAAACAAAAAAAGAAAAAAAGAAAACAAAAGAAAAAAGAAAGAGGAAAAAAAAGTTACAGGGGAAGGGATGTAGCTCAGTGGCGTAGCACTCACCTGGCTTACTCAAAGCCCTGATTCCTCCTCCAGCACTGAGGGGAGGATGGTGGTAGAGACAGGTCAGTAAAGAAATCATAGAACTCTACACACATTATGAGTCTTGTTCTGAGACACTTGTGTTTTATCTATGTGCAGTTATAACTATGTTATATAGTGGGTCACAATAGAAGTGAGTTGTGATCAAAGTTATAAATACCATGGTTCTTTCACAGGTACAAGAGTTGGAAAACTAGGGCTGGGGAGATGGTCTAGCTGTTAAGGCACTTGCCTGCAAAGCCAAAGGACCCAAGTTCAATTCTCCAGCACCCACCTAAGCCAGATGTACAAGGGGGCGCTTGTGTCTGGAGTTCGTTTGCAGTGGTTAGAGGCCCTGACGTGCCCATTCTCTCTCTCTCTCAATAAATAAATAAATAAAAAGAAAAGAAAAAAAAAAAGAGTTGGAAAACTAGGTGAGTTTTGTGAGTCAAATAAAGTCAGTATTAAAACTTCACAAACATGGTAACCAGCTTGACTAATGTCTTATTTATTGTTTATTGGGAAACATTATAACCACTTACATCCACTTTTCATTTTGTTTTGTTTTGTTGAGGTAGGATCTTACTGTACCCCAGGCTGACCTGGAGCTCACTCTGTAGCCCAGGCTGGCCTTGAACTCACTGTGATTCTCCTACCTCAGCCTCTCAAATGCTGAGCATGGGCCACCATGTTTGGCTTCTTTTCCCCCTTCAATATTGGGGAATTTAGGGGTTATATACACATCTATGTACATATATGGAGAGAGAGATAGAGAGAGGCTTTATATAATGAGTTTTTTTGTTTGGCTGATTGGGTTTTTAGTTTTTTGTTTTGTTTTGTTTTGTTTTTAGATAGGATCTCCTTAGATTCCTGTTTGAGCCTTTTGAAGTGCTGGAATTAAAGCCTGTACTGCCTGGCCAGGAATTTTCTATGTAGACCAGGCTGACCTCAAATTTGTGTGATCCTCCTGCCTAGCCTAGTGTTTGAATTACAGGCATGTACCACTTACATTCACTGTTAGAACCACAATGACTCAATTTTTGAACTCTTTTTTTTTTTTGGGGGGGGGGAGGTTCGAGGTAGGGTCTCACTCTAGCCCAGGCTGACCTGAACTTCACTATGTAGTCTCGAACTCATGGCAATCCTCCTTCCTCTGCCTCCCAAATGCTGGGATTAAAGGTGTGAGCCACCAAGCCCGGCTCAATTTTTGAACTCTTGATTGCCATTTCACAGTTGTAATTCTCTGTTTCACAAGCATGACCCAGACCACCCATCCCAATTATCACCTCCCTGGAATTGCCCAAGGCACGATGGACCACCCTGCACCCAAAGAATTCTCTAGTCCAAGCTGACCTGAAATTCCCTATGTTGCCCCAGGCTGGCCTCAAATTCACAGCAGTCTTCTCCAGTACTGGGATTAAAGGCGTGTGCCACTGCTTTTCTTCTAACATTCTTTCTGTTTGTGTGTTTTTAAAAGAATGACTCCCACATAGCCCACCCAGGCTGGACTAGAACTGGATATGTAGTCAAAGGTGACCTTGAACTCTTTTTGTTGTTGTTGTTTTGTTTTTTTGAGGTAGGGTCTCACTCTAGCCTTCACTATGTAATCTTGGGGTAGCCTTGAACTCACAGTGATCCTTCTACCTCTGCCTTCTGGAGTGCTGGGATTAAAGGTGTGCACCACCATGCCCAGCTTCGGGTTTTTTTTTTTTAATTATTATTATTTTCATTGTTTATTTATCTATTTGCAAGCAGAGAGAGAGAGACAGACAGAGAGAATGGGAGTGCCAGGGCCTCTAGCCTCTGTAAACTCCAGGTGCATGCACCACTTTGTGCATCCAGCTTTATGTAGGTACTGGGGAATTGAACCCAGGTCACTAGGCTTTGCAAGCAAGCAAGCACCTTAACCACTGAGCCATCTCTCCAGCCCCAGCCTTGAACTCTTGATCCTCCTGCCTCTGCCTGGGTCCTTTGGCTTCACAGGCAAACACTTTAACCACTAAGTCATCTCTCCAGCCCTGATACATTCACTTTTAATTCAAGAAACTGACACTCAGAACAACTTTTTTTTTTCAGCATCTCTCTCTAAGATATATGATGTTCTGTTCAAAAAAAAAAAAAAAAAACTAAGATGTTTGTCTAAGAAGACTAAGGACACAGGTTTGATTCCCCAGTACCTATCTAAACCATATGCACAAGGGGCACATGTGTCTGGAGTTGATTTACAGTGGCTAGAGGACCTGACATGTCCATTCGCCCTCTCTATCTGTCTCTCTCTCCCTCTCTCTCTCTCTCTTTCTCTTAAAAATAAATTAAATAAAATAAATTTTAAAAAATAAAATCAAACTATGGGCTAATACTGACTCATACCTATAATTCCAGCACTTTGATGCCTGAAGGATTATCAAAAGTTTGAATGAGTTCCAGTAAGACTGTGAGTGAAACACAAAAATCAATTAACCAGTCAATCAGTTAATTAACATATGAATAAACCGAGCAATGATTAGTCTCATGGAATGATAAAAGAAAAAATAATCCCATGTTAGCAGATGGTAAATTTAGGTTTCTTAACTGCACATTTCTTCATTCTGGGCTGAAAATTATTTGTAGTACCTTATAAATATTATTTGAAATAGGAGCCCTTATATCAGAAAAATCATTTTCTTAGGATATTAATTCGCATCCTTTGCCTGTTATTTATTTACATGGCTTTAAAAGTAATTAAGACATTTAGGAAACACATTAAACCATAGATTAATGTGCATTTTTTTCTTGGACTATCTATCATTCAAAGGTTTACCCCTACCCTTTTCCACCCAGGGAGATAAATGTTTCAGAACCAGAGAGGCATATTTCCTTTCTGTCTGCCTTCTTAGAATTCATTTAAACATGCTTATTGAAATTTCCTGTCATGCAATATTTTAGCAAAATTCCCTAAATATATACTGCTTGCAGACTGTAAATACTGCAAGACAAGATTTCAACTGTGCTTTCTTCCTTAGGCAAATAATGTCACAGTCAGAATGCCCTAGGTAAACAATTCCAGAGGTATGCAAATTAAATTAGCATAAGAAAGCATAGGTTTAGCTGTTCTCCTACAAGTCTTTTAAATAGCAGAGAATATTCAAAAACTGTAAATGTTCTGGGACCTCAGGGCTCTTTGTGAGGTATCTTCACCTGTTTGTAAGAGGACACAAGGATTGCTCGCCTCCAAACTAAATATCACTTTCTCCAAACAACACTCAATCAGATCACAAAGAAAACATTTTCCTCCTTAAGCCACTGTGTTTAAATAAATTTGAATTCCTAAAGAGACCTAGTGAGCTACCAACTGATAAGACCACCACAGACCCAAGGTGGTTTTTTGAGACTATTTCCTATACCTGAAAAGGAAAGATACATGTTATGTAAGAATATGTAAATACGATTCCTGTTAAACAACAAATCAGGATACTAATTGTAAAGTTATCTAAGCTAATACACACACAAAGAAGTCATTCCCTTAGGTCTCTTGGCCTTGGTTTAGCATAAAATATTCTAGAAAGAACAGATAAATATCAAAGGTAGTTGCCACCTTTTTAGTAGCTTTTTATCCTGGGGGCGGGTCAGAGGATCTGGGTCTAAGATCTTATTCTTGTATAGCTACTTCAGTGCTCAGAGTAGGAAATTTAGAATTTTGATTTTGTTTTAAACTTCCATGATTTTATCTCTATTGTTTCAACGGAAAATAAACATTTAAATTCTGATTCTCTTGAAGCCGTAATATTTTATTGGCTCCTTCAAGATTTATACTGACCTAGTTTTTTCTTTATCTGTATTCACCAGTTAAATATATGAGCTTAACTAGTTTAACACCAAGAGTTAGTACATTGTCTGTCCTCCCCAACACCCATTCCAGAGACAGGGTCTCCTTTTGTTACCCAGGCTGTCCTTCACTTGCCTCAGCCTTGAAAGTGCTAGGATGGGATCACACCCAGCTTGCAAAATGTCTTCCTGTTAAAAGAAAGAATTCCTTCCATTGTTGCTAGAAGTTAAAGCACCCATTGGAAGTTATGCTTGGACCACTGTTTAGCTGCATCACCATAGATTGCTGAATGACTAATAAATGGCCAGAATATCTGAGCATGGTGTGCTTGCCTATAATCCCAGCATTGGGGAGGTGAAAGAAGCAGGAGGATCAGAAGTTCAAGACGAGCCTGGGCTACATAAGACGCTGCCTTTAAAAAACAAACAAACAAATAAATAAATAAATAATAAGATTATCAGGACCTACTTAGTCAGGGCTATAAGGAGGATTAAATACAACCACATGCAAATAAATGGTAGCTGTAAGAAGAATAAATACCAAGAAGCTCCAAAGAGAAAGAAAAGAGAGGAAAGAAAAGGAAAATTAGATACAGCAACAGGAAAAGAAAGGCACTGGAGAGGGGGAGGGGCACAATAAAGAGGTAGAGGGAGAAGAAAGGGATGAGGGGAGATAAAATAGGATAGAATAAGATGTGCAATTATAAGAATTTATTTGTGGGCTGGAGAGATGGCTTAGCGGTTAAACGCTTGCCTATGAAGCCTAAGGACCCCGGTTCGAGGCTTGATTCTCCAGGACCCACGTAAGCCAGATGCACAAGGGGGTGCATGCATCTGGAGTTCGTTTGCAGTGGCTGGAGGCCCTAGTGCACCCATTCTCTCCCTCTCTCTCTCTTTCTACCTGCCTATTTCTGTATCTCTCTCTCTCAAACAAATAAATAAATAAATAAAAAGAATTTATTTGTAAAGTGCATCCACCCTACTTGACAAACATGCTCACATAACTTTGTACCACATTCTCCACTTTTTCCAGTTTTCAAATGCCATCCCCCAAAAAAAAAAAAATATATATATATATATATATATATATATATATATATATATATGCACAGCAAAACCATACAGGTATGCTAGCTGGGTTTCACTTGAAGTTCATAACCACAACTAGCAACTGGTTTAAAATAAATAAAGTTTGTGTTCTAGCATTGACTAATTTCATTCCTCAATTAACATAATAATTTCACTGGTTTCTATCCCCCCCCCTTTCCTCTGTCAGCCTCAGGGCCACAAGATGACAACTGCAAGGATGATATGCAGACACAAATGTCTAAGTGGAAGAGGGACTCTTTCTTCCCAGGAGATCTTTTTGTCAGGAAAGAAAACCTTTCACAGAAACCCCCGAACAATCTTCCCTTTCTATCGCACTAGCCTGAATGGCATCACTTAAACATGTCTTAATCAATCTCAGGCAAGGTCAATGAAACCATCATATCTGGACTAAATCAAGCAAGTTTCACAATCTGGAACTAGAATGGGGTTCATTTCCATCAATATACATGGCCATCGGGAAGACAGGAGATACCTAGAGAATTATATTAACAGAAGAGAATTATATTAGCAGGACACTGCCAGCTTGGACAGAGAAAGACATAGTACAAAATGAAGAGGTCTTTGTCTCCCCACCCTCAAGCTTGTACCAGAAGGACAAAAGCTCAACAATGATTGCACTCAGCTGCACGTTTATGCTACCCTTCACAAGAAAGAAAAGATGGCTATAGGGTGGAAACAAGAGCCAAAAAGATAAAGTCACAAGCCATGGAGAATTCATCTGAGGCATGGATCCCTAATGAAGGAAAATACCAACTTATCCTGAACTGGATTTCAGAATTGTTATGGATTGCCCTACTCCTTCTTTTTGAATGTTGAAATTGCAGTTACATTAACTTTGTGTAATGGTTAATCTCTGGTCATCAACCTGACAGGATATAGAATCACCATGGAAACATATCTCTGGTCACATTTGTAAGGTGTCTTCTAGAACGGGTGGGTAGACCCATCCCAGCTGTCAGCAGCACCATCCTGCAGGCTGAGGTCCTAAACTGTATCAAATGGACGAAGCTAGCTGAGCATTTAGCATTCATCTCTCACTACTTCATCCCTGCTGGTGTGATGATGTACTTTCCCACCATGATAGACTTCTCAAACTTTAAACCTCAAATCAACCCTTCCCTTCCTTAAAATTGTTTCCAATTGGGTAGTTTGTCCCAGTAACAAGAAAGTAACAGATACACCTTGTCCTACCATTGTATGTTGAATACATGTGGAAGAAGTCAAGTTGTCTCCTTAGCCCAAATGTCTTCAGATCAAGAGAAGCTTTACTGGAGTTGTACTTGTGGAACTATCCTTAAGAGTCTTACCTATACCTGAACTTGACTTATACAAGGAATTTCTGAACTCTGAGGTGATATTGTAATGAAATGAATCTTTTGATAATCTTGGGAGAAGGTAGGTACAGTTTGCATGTGTGCACAGTTTGTGGTACCTTGCCTTCAGGATGTCCCCAATGATTCACACCTGCTGGCATTCTGGATGGTGGCTGAGCTGGTCAGTCCAGCCCCCCCCCCTTAGGTGTCCAGGTGCTGCCAGATTTCCAGAAAAGGGAATAAACCACTTATGTTCCTAGGAAAAGAGGATATAAGGAAAAACCAGATCCCATACCATATGTTCAGGTAACTATTAATCTTTTTCACATCCTCTGGTGAGATGTTAGGGGGAAAGAGAGAAGGAAAAAGATAGATCCTTCCTTACAATCTCAAGGACATTCCTCACATTTACATGAGGACCCTGTTGCCCCTAAACTGCCTCAGCTGAGCCCCAGCCAACAGTTCATGTGCAATCTCATTAGACATTCTGAGCCAGACCTGCCACTCTCAACAGTCCTCCTGAACATCTCACCCACAGAAACTATGAGAAAATGAGAACAAATTACAAATAATTACAAATATATATATGTCTCAAAGTCACAGTGTCCAGGCATGGTGGTGCATGAATCTCAGCACATGAAAGGTAGACACAGGAAGATCAGGAGTTTAAAGTCATCCTCAGCTACAAAGCAAGTCTGAGGCCAGTCTACACAAGACACTGTGTCAAATAAACAATTATAGAAATAATCAATATGCTACACTGAACGGTCTAATCAGTTGTAGGAGCCAGTGAGAAAACTACTGGGAATGAAGAAACAAGGTGATATGACAGGCTGTAAAACATAGTGCTTAAGAGCATGGACTCAGAGCAAATCGCATGGGTTCAAATCCTGGCTAGTTTACTTATTTCCTTTTTCTTTATGTAATAGGGGTTTTGAGGATCCTTGCCAATACACCAATATAACAACAAATTAGTATAACCCAGATTCTTAGGAATTTAAAGAATTGAAATCCGGACACTAGAGGTTAAGATTTAAAGAAACTTTATTAGATTAAGAGAAGAAGGGCTAGGTGTGTTGGCGCACACCTTTAATCCCAGCACTTGGGAGGCAGGGGTAGGAGGATCACTGTGAGTTTGAGATCATCCTGGAACTACATAGTGAATTCCAGGTCAGCCTGGAATAGAGTGAGACCCTATCTCAGAAAACAAAACAGGGCTGGAGAGATGGCTTAGCAGTTAAAGTGTTTGCCTGTGAAGCCAAAGGACCCAGGTTCAATTTCCCAGGACCCAGGTAAGCCAGATGCTCAAGGGGCACATGCATCTGGAGTTCATTTGCAGTGGCTAGAGGCCCTGGCATGCCCATTCTCTCTCTGTCTCTGCTTGCAACTAAATAAAATAAAATAAAATAAAATAAAATAAAATAAAATAAAATAAAATAAAATAAAATAAAAACAGAACAAGCAAAAAAGAAAAAAATACAGAGAGCTCCTGTCATGTGGAAAGCAGGAGGGGATAAAGAGCCCATGCAAAAGTAGGGCTCCCTCTGCCCCCATCTCAGCCCAGCAGGTATGAGAAAAAGGGGGATTACCAGAGCAGGGACCTGGAAGTTCAAGAAAAGCAAAAAGAGGCCTGCCCACCTGATAAGCATCTATTTATAATCTTATTGTGGTGTTCCTTATCCTCATACTCAGGTGAGCCTGAGAGAGAGCTGGTTGGTCTGGGCTCAGGAAGGGGTCCTCACATCTTGATGTGGGGAGGAGGAGAGTGAGCTGATTGGATGAGACTGGATCAGACACTGAATTCTGGTTCCGCTGGAGCCAGCAGGTAGTGTTGCATCTTTTTTGATTCCTTCTTTTTGTGCCTTCTCCTGACTAATTCCTCCCTCCCTTCCTCCTTCCTACCTTCTCTTCCTTCCTTCCTTTCTTCTTTTCTCCCTTACTTTCTCTGTTTCTTCATCTAAACACAGGGTCTCAAGTGTTTCTGTGTAACTAAGGATGAGCTTGAATTTCTGATCCTCCTATCTTCATCTCCCAAGTACTTGAATTAAAGGCACACACCACTACACTGGGTTTATGTGGTGCTGCCGATTGAACCCAGGCTTCATATAAGCTAGGAAGGTGAGCTACACCCCCAGCCCACTGGCTTCATTTGTAAAAGGGGAATAATTACAGCTGCTCCCTCTAAAGATTATGGTAATAATTAAGTAATCGCATGTAAATTAGATAGGAAAATACCTGGCATACAGCAAGTATATAGTATGGTGGGTGGGTGGCGGGGGGGGCAGATGCATTTGGGGAGCCACAGGTTTTATTATCCAAACTGGAACATTTCTGAGAATAAAATAGGTCTAGAAAGATTATACTTGAAAAGCAGACCATATAGAAATGTTCTAGACCAGTAGAGATAAGTGGTTAGTCATTGGGTCTATGGGAGAAGTTCACAGAAAGAGACAAGACATAATGCTTTAATGCATTCCAACAAGAACGTTTTGCAATTATACACGCAACATCTATTTTCAAAATAGTGCTTGAACACAGACTTCCCAAGTTGTGTAGTCCTTTTTTTGCATGTGCATATGTGTGTGATATGTGTCCATGTACGCACATGTGTACATGTGCATGTGGATACCAGAAGCTGGGGCTGGAGAGATTACTAGATAGTTAAAGGCACTCACTTATAAAGCCTGACAGTCTGGCTTTGACTCCCCAGTACCCATGGAAAGCCACATGCACAAAGTGGTACTTACAGCAGCAGAAGGCACTGGCACACTTATGCTTTCTCTCTCTCTCTCTCTCTCTCTCTCTCTCTTTCTCAAATAAATAAAAATATTTTAAAAAGAAAGATACTAGAAGTGGATGTTGGTGTCTTCTACTTTATTTACTGAGGCAGGGCTTCTCTTTTGAACCCAGACCTCGCTGATTTGACAAGTCTATATAGCCAGCTTGCCCTGTTACCACCTCCTAAGTGTTGGAATTGCCATGCCTACCCAGTACTTACATGGGTGCTGGGGATACAAACCCCAGTCCTCACATTTGCATGGCAAGCACTTTATCCACTAAGACATCTCCCCAACTCTGATAAATTAATATCTGAGTTGTCCAGTATGATAGTCATTAGCCATATGTGGAACCCTTGAAATGTGGCTAGTTCATTTTGAAGATGTTGTCAAAAAAAAATGAGAAATATCTTAGTAAACATTATATGTTATATCAATTACTTGCTAAAATGACAATTTTTTAGGTATATTGAGGAAAGCATGAGCTGCCATTCCTGGTTCTTAGGAAGGTTTTTAAATCAGAAAATAAGAAAAGGAGTCCTGGCATGATGGCATAGGCCTGTAATTTTCCTACTTGGCCAAACTGAGACAGGAGTATTGAAAGCTTAAAACCTGCCTGGGTTACAAAGCAAGTTCAAGGACATCCTGAGCATTTCATGGAGACCCTATCACAAGATAAAAACTTTTTTAAAAAGCCTGGAGCTGTATTACAGTAGAAGAGCCCTTGCCTAGTATGCATGAGGCACTAAAGTCAATCCCCAGTTCTGCAGGAAAAAAAGGAAAAAAAGAGGTTGAGAGTAGAAGAGGAGAGAGCATTGCATAGAATAAAATTAACCAAAAAGGAAAGAAGGAAAGAAAAAGGGAAGGGTAGGCTAGAGAGATGGCTCAGCTATTAAGGCGCTTGCCTGCAAAGCCTAATAACCTAAGTTCAATTCCCCAGTACCCACATAAATCCAGATGCACAAAGTGGTACATGCATCTGGAGTTCATTTGCAGTGGCTAGAGGCCCTGGCATACCCATTTTTTCTCCCTGCCAGGCATGATGGCACATGCATTTAATCCCAGCACTCAGGCAGAAGTAGGAGGATTGCTGTGAGTTCAAGGCCAGCCTGAAACTACATAGGTAATTCCAGGTCAGCCTAGGTTACAGCAAGACCCTACTTCAAAAAAGAGAGAGAGAGAAAGGAAGGAAGGGAGGGAGGAAGGGAGGGAGGAAGGGAGGGAAAGGAAAAGAAAAGAAAAAGAAAAAAGGGAAGGGAAGAGGAAAGGAGAAGAGAAAGAGATATCATATAGCAGACATATAATTTTAAAAAAATTGTATGTCAAACCCTACCAAAATGTCTTGGGGACTGGAGAGATGGCTTAGCGGTTGAAGGCACTTGCCTGCAAAGCCTAGGAGCCAGGTTCGAATCCCCAGCACCTCCGTAGGTCAGATGTACAAGGTGGCACATGCATCTGGAGTTCATTTGCAGTGGCTAGAGGCCTTGCTGCAGCCTTTCTCTCTCTCTGTCTACCTGCCCCCCCCAATAAGTAAATAAATAAATTTTTTTTTAAAGTTTTGGGTGTCTGTAATCCTTACAAAAACTCCATACAGAAATTTACTTATCCACAGTATACAAATGAGGAAATGAGGCCCAATGAATCTAAGGAATTTGCTCAAAGTCACACAATTTAAGAAAAGGATGGAGGTCAATCATGAGATTGGAGCATGGCATACAAGTGGCACTGAAAGGTAAACTAGAGGTGGGTCCTGGTGGCATAGACCTAGAACCCCAACTACTGTGAAAGCTGAGGCTGGATAATCAAAAGCTTAGGTTTAAGTCCTTGAGCTAGTGATCAAGTTTAAGGCTAGCTTGGGCACCTTCATGAGACCCTGAGTCAAAATAAAAAACAGGAAAAAGAGCCTGGTGTGGTGGCACACACCTTTAGTCTCAGTTCTCGGGAAGCTGAAGTAAGAGGATTACCATGAGTTCCAAGTGTGCCTGGGGGAGTAAGGGACTGGGGGTGTAGCTTAGTGGTTGAGCAGCTGTCTAGGATACACTGCAAAAATAAAATAAAATATAAAATAAAATAAAATAAAATAAATAAAATAAAACAAAACAAAGTCAGCCTGGGACAACAGAGTGAATCTCATGTCAAAGTGGGCTAGACTGAGACCTGCCTTGAAGGAAGGAAGGAAGGAAGGAAGGAAGGAAGGAAGGAAGGAAGGAAGGAAGGAAGGGAAAGAAAGGAAGGAAAAAAGGATGGTGAATGGTCCAGGGAAAATAGAATATAGTATAGTTCAATGGGAAGGGATTATGATCAACAAACATTGTGTACAAGTATGAAAAGTATCAATTTAAAAATTGTTTCCAAGCCGGGTGTGGTGGCGCACACCTTTAATCCCAGCACTTGGGAGGCAGAGGTACAATTGCCGTGAGTTCAAGGCCACCCTGAGACTAAATAGTGAATTCCAAGTCAGCCTGAGCTAGAGTGAGACCCTACCTCGAAAAAAAAAAAAAAAAAAAAAAAAAAATGTTTCCAGAGGGGTTAGGGAAGGAGAGTAGGGCGTGAGAGGAGAGCTAATCAAAATTAAAGATGTTATGAATAAACCATATGGAAATTTTCCCTAGCTTAATACTATATATGTTATTTTTAAAAAGAGAGTTTGGACAGAAGTAATCTGTTGGGTTGGATAATACTGTGCCCAGAAGCCATAGATTGTTACCAGAAAATTTCAGTGCCACGGGTGGGATATCTTCCAGAAAGTTATTGATCAGGGAGGCCCCTGATGCCCCCAAAACATTACAGGACATTGCCAAGGCTCTTGATTACCCACTAGAACTAAATAGTAAGATCCCATTGCTGAATACTTCATATGCTTGGTGTACAGGACACAGAAATCAAGCTGTAGCTGAGCTGGAAGCCTCCCTCCCTGTTCCCAAGCTTTCAGGATGCTAGAGAGCTTTGCAGCCTGTTGGGGGAGAAAAGTCATCAACAGTCTTAACCAGCAGTGGACCCTGAAAATTTTACAGCTGGCCATCCAGGCCAAACTGTTTGCCAACTGATGCAATGGTGGCATGGCATGTCTGCTATGGGGTAAACCAACTGCTCTCTGATTGGACTGGAAGCCAGATGTAATGGTGCACTCTGGAAACTCCAGCATCAGGATGCTGAGATAGGAGGGTTGTAAGAATTTCAAGGCCTGCTTGAATAATGTTTGGAGAGAAGGAGGGAAGGAAGGAAAGAAGGAAGGAAGGGAGGGAGGAAAGAAGGGAGGGAGGGAAGGAGGGAGGGAGGAAAGAAAAAGAAAATAAAATAAAAGAAAAAAAGAAAAAGATGGAGGGAGGGAGGGAGGGAGGGAGGAAGGAAGGAAGGAAGGAAGGAAGGAAGGAAGGAAGGAAGGAAGGAAGGAAGGACACACCCATAATCCCAGCAGAGGCAGCAGAAGTAGAGGTAGGGATCACCATGAGTTCAAGGCTACCCTGAGATTACATAGTGAATTCCAGGTCAGCCTGGGCTAGAGTAAAACTGTACCTCAAAAAAAAAAAAAGAAGAAGAAGAAGAAGAGGAAGAAGAAGAAGAGGAAGAAGGAGGAGGAGGAGAGGAAGAAGACGAAGGAGAAGAAGAAGAAGAAGAAGAAGAAGAAGAAGAGAAGAAGAAGAAGAAGAGGAGAAAGGAAAAGAAGAAGAAGAAGAAAAAGGAAAAGAAAAAGAAAAAAAAGAAAAGAAAAGAGAGAGACAGAGAGGGAAGAAGGGGGAGGGGGGGATGAAAGAGAGAGATTCAAAAAGCCCTCTCAATTTTACCTTCTAAATCCTCTCCAATTCTTCTTCAGCCCCACTCCCAATAGTATAAATTATGCCTGCATCACATCTTGCTAGGATAACTGAATTATGTTTGTTTCCTCCAATTTATCTTTCATATGTCCCAAAGGATTGCTCAAATTTTTAAAAAAATATTTTTTTTTTATTTGCAAGGAGGGAGAGAGAATGGGTGCGCCAGGGCCTCTAGCCATTGCAAACAAACTCTAGAGTCATGCACCACTTTTGTACATCTGGCTTTTCATGGATACTGGGGAATTGAACTCAGGTCTTCAGGCATTGCAGGCAAGTGCCTTAACCATTGAGCCATCTCTCCAGCCCCCAAATTTTTATTTTAAGCATACTAGTCATAGACTTAAAAAATCAGCCAGTGGTGGTGCACACCTTTAATCCCAGGACTTGGGAGGCAGTGATAGGAGAATCACCATGAGTTCAAGGCCACCCTGAGACTATAGAGTGAAGTCCAGGTCAGCCTGAGCTAGAATGAAACCCTACCTTGAAGAAAAAAAAAAAAAAAAAAACCTTTAGTCATGGGCTCAGCAGTTAAGGACACTTGCTTGCAAGGCCTGAGTGGCTCTGGTTCAATTCCCCAGTATCTACGTGAAGCCAGATGCACAAAGTGGTGCATGTGCCTGGAGTTCAGTTGCAGTGGCTGGAGGCCCTGGTGGGTCCATACTCACTCTCTGTCTGTCTCTCTTAAATAAATAGAATCAATTTTTTAAAATCTCCAGTCATTTTTTTAAAATCAACTTTTGGACTTTTCATTTTGCTTTTGAGACAGGGACTCATGGCAGCCGTGGCTGGTCTCAGATTTGCTATGTAGCCAGGGATGACCTTGAACTCCTCATCTTCTTGCTTCTGTCTCTCAAGTACTGGGACCATGCCTGGTTTATTATGTTTATGATTTGTTTTTAAACAGGATTTTACTATGTATACCAGGCTAGCCTGAAACTATCTGTGTAGATCAGGCTGGTCCCCAACTTTTGATAATCATTCTGCCTTGAGTGCTAAGACTACAAGGTGTTTCCCATTCTGGGGAAACGGGTGTTTTGTTGCTGTTGTTTGTCTTTTTGAGACAGGCTCTCACTCTAACCCAAGATAACTGACCTGTAACTCACTCTGGAGCACTTGCTGACCTTGAATGCACAATCTCCTACCTCAGCCTCATGGGTGCTGAAATCAAAAGTGTAAGCCACCCTGCCTGGCTTTAAGAGGAAGATTTATATCCAGGAACTTTCATGGTTCTATGCTGCCCACTCCTTCTATACCAAGTCCAGCCATTATCTTGTCTTATTTTGGTTCTACCAAGCCACTTTATGTTCCTGCCTTACATTCCTCTTTGCTCCTGCTCTGCTCTGTGCATGGAGTGAGTTCTTCCTCTCGAACTGCTGCTCATCACAGGAGACAGCTTAAGGATTATTTCTTTCTGGACACTCCCCCCCCCACACACCTCCTGTAACATTCTCTGATATGCATTTATAACTCATCATATTGTAATTTAACTATGGATGTCCTTAACTCCATCAGTGTGGGGATATGTCTTACTGATCTGATCCTACAACAAAGATTTGAGCCCTACATCCCCTGGAGGTAGGGATGCAACAGCAGAGAAACTTAGTGGAGTTAACATTCTGGAGATGGTGTTTGCACTTTTATTCATGTTGTTATGTTCATTCATAGTTCTAGTGCCTGGCTGGTGATGACTGATGAAGTTACACAAGTGGGTCACTAGTCAGCTGTTTCTTTTTCTTTCTTTCTCATGTTTTCTCTGTTCCTCCTTCCCTCCCCCTCCCTTCTCCTCCTCTGCCTTCTTCTCTCTCTCTCTCTCTCTCTCTCTCTCTCTCTCTCTCTCTCTCTCTTTCTGTCTTGTTTATTTTCAAGGTAGGGTCTCATTCTAGCCCAGGCTGTCCTGGAACTCATTCTGTAGACCCAGGCTGGCCTTGAACTCACAGCAAGCCTCCAATCTCAGCCTCCCAATGTGGGAATTTAAAAACGTGGGCCACCATGCCTGAGTGTAGTCACCTTCTTCAACAGTCTCTCCTGTCATCCTCTTCTGGCTAATCTTTTCATTTCACTTATGTTTTCACTTAAATTCTTCCAATATGTTGGTCTTTTCATGTAGTCTAACCATGGTTCACGATGGCCTGCACCCAGCTTCTAAGCAAAGTCCCATTTTTCCACTCTCTGTCTGTCTTCTTTCATGTTTCTTTCAATTCCGTGTCTCCTTTCCAGTACTCATTTCCCTCAGGACCAAGTACTCTCTGGTTGTTCAGAAGTAATGGTAGCGACCCAGTCTTTCCCCACAGTGGCCCCAGGTTCTAATTTGCTTCTCCTTAATCTTCCCTGAATATCCCGCGCTGGAATGACGTTATCTGAGAAGATTCTACATTACAGGAGATTACAGAAAAAGGAAACCAGAAACACCCACTTTGGGCTTCAGGAGAAAAGTCATGATATATATGTATGTATTTATTTTAAATGTGTGTTGCTGCTGGGGACAATGTGACTCACAATTCCAACACCAATGAGAGCTGAGCTAGGAAGATCACCATGAGTTTGAGTCCAGCCTAGGTAGGCTACAGAGTAAATTCCAGGTCAGCCTAGGCTAGTCCACCCTGCCTCAAAAATTAAAAAATAAAGTGTTTTGCTATCTTTTCATGATTATGTCACGTCTATATTTGCACCTTTAGCACATGACTTCTGCATTTTGTACATTCAGTTTGACCTTCCATGTGCTGAAATGGTGTTTCTGTAATACTACCCAAGTGGGCCCTTTGCCCAGGACGCGAGGGAGCCGGTGGCAGGGCTTTTTCAGATTTTCCCAAGGGAAAGGTAGAGTGGACTGGACCTGAGGGCCCCCGAAATCAAGTTTCCTGATGCAAGTACAGTGAAGGGGGGAGAGGGAATTCCTGCATGGGCTTTCTGAAGGGCAGAATTGTAGGAGGTTCCAGGTCACTGGGGCGCTCCAGGTCATGCATAAGTAGGAAATGGGCTCGGTACTTCCCACAGAGAATCCTTCCTGGGACTGAGTGCTCCCCTCCCCCTGCCCCTCCCAAGGCGGAGTTCGGGGAAGAGATTGCAGGCGGGTCCTGAGTGCTACTGGACAGGTCTCCCTCTCGCTGGGTGCCGGCCAGAGCTCTGAGATGTCCAAGATTATTAAACCGGGCTTTTCCAATCTGCCCTTGCAGCCAGGCGGGCGGGACCGAGCTGCGATGTGGAGAATTCGATGTCCGAGCGACCTCCTCGGAGGAGTGAATAGTTAAATATAACCGCGCGAATGGAATGGCGCTAAAAATAAGGCAGCAGCTGGCGGGTCCTCAGCCCTGGCCGGGAGGGTGGGGGCCGAGTGGTCCTCCGCGGGGAGATGCGGCGGCCGCAGCCCGGCCCGAGGGCCACCGCGGGAGACTGGACGCCCGAGACTCGGCGGCCGGCGCAGAGGGCTGCCCCAAGGCGGCACGAGGTGGGCGCACGTGCCAGGGCGTGCGGGGTGGCCGGGCCAGGCTCGCCGGCCCCGCGTCCAGCCGCCAGGTGGAGCTGGGGGGCGAGGGGGAGCGAGCCCCGAGGAGGCGTCCCTGCAGGCCACGGCCGGCCACGTCGCCCTCCCGCCTCGCCATCACGGCAACGATTGAAACGTTTCCAAAACGGGCTATTTATTTGCTCCCAATAAATCGATCGGCGGTGATTAAGGAATCGATGAGGCCTGGGCTGGGTGGGCGAGGCGCTCGCGGGCAAGCCCGGGAGCTGTCGTCCGTGTCCCCCGGCGGCCCGGGACCAAGAGAGGCTGATCGGGCCGGCCGCGACCGAAGACCGCTCCCCGGGGCGCCCCGACCCAGCCCGGCCTGCCGCGTCCCCTCGGGCTGCGAGTCCGCGTCCCCTCGGCCGCTCGCCTTTCCGTCCCGCGCGCCGTGGAGCTGTGGCCGCCAGCGGCTGCCCCGCAGCCGCCAAGGCTTTTGTTGTTCCTCGGTCGGCTGAATGGGGATTTTGTAAAGCGGGACAGATAAAAATGAGCAGTCTCATATTGTTTGACAGAATGATCCCGCATGATGAAGTGTCGCCTCCGAAGGGGGTGAAAATGGTGAATTCCTAAAAACCCAGCACCGGGCTCCTCCCGGAGCTGCCGGGAGCCTGGAGGGACCCAGCGGACTCCGGGCCGCGGCGTCGCCCTGTGTTGTATGGATGCGAGATTTCAATGCCAAGTCATTTTTAAGCCCGATCCTGTCCAGGACCTTTCTCCTCGCGGATGAAACGAACAATTTTCGAGAGAAAGGCTCGTTTTGATTAAATCTGACATGCCGCTGATAACTCCATGCTAATGTGAAATAATTAACATAATAGCCATAATTAAAAGCACGCTAACAATGCCATAAATTTATCACACAATTTTACTAGCTTTCTGCCCCTAACTGCTCTCTCATCGTTAATTAAACGTGTTGCCTTTTACAGAATGGATGTTTATACATTTCCAATATAAATAAATTCGAAACATCCTCTGTCTCTCTCTCCTTTCTTTTTGGTCTCTCTCCATTTATAGGCAAGTCTTGGCGTGGACTCTGAGTGGCAGACATTGAAAACAAATGAAGTTTTGAGATGCAAATACAAACAAGAACATTAAATTAGCCTCTTTTCCTCCACTCAGAAGAGGTCTGGAGGAATATGGAGGGAGGAAAAAAGAAGGTAGTTGAAAACCCCACCCACTAAGAAATGCAAATCATCCTGATGGGTGGGGACCTCAGGTGTCACCAGTGCCCTTCCCACCTTCCTTGATGGCAGCCATCCAGACAAAGAGGTCGATGATGTGTTTAATACATCTGTGAAGACAGTCGAAGAAAATTCGGTTTGAGGATAGGCAATGGAGTAAGAAAGGCTAGTTCTCAAATGGCTCCACCCACGTTTTATTTTCTCTGTTGGAGAAGGTAACTGTCCTGGACTCTCTGGAATCTAGTTCCATCCTCCCCGGATTTCAAGAAAAGTGCACTTGTGCCCTGGAATGATGATTCTCATGAGACACAGAGAGGCTTCGATTTAGACAAGACGTTGCCATAGTCTGACTTAAAGGGGGAGATCGAGGACACCTGGGTTTGCTTGGGCCTGGATGGGCCATTCCTACCGCCTGCACTCTCTGATCCTGCCCCTCCTTCTGTGTTGACCAGTTAAGAACACAAATTAAACCGTAATTAATTTTCCCCTTCTCTGTCATAAATTGCCCCTTCCACATCCTCCCTTCCAGGACGCTCACACTAAATCTTCCTCCCCAGGAGACGTCTCAATTTCCTAACTATCGATCCTGACTCCACTCCTCTTGCGTCCTGTTGCTAGAACGTAGGTGCGCCCCCTCCACCCCTGGACCTGTTCCAGGGCTTTTCCAAGCTGGCATTATTATGTGCCAGGTCCAGGAGAAAGTGAAGGAGTTTCATTCCACTCTACGCTCCTTTGGCGGAATCCTTTCAAACACTTGAGCAGGTGAGACCGCTGACTGTGATCTTCCTCTTAAGTATCTCCAGGGAACTCTGCTTCCTGACCCAAGTAGACACTTACCATTCATAACTGTGCTCCCTTGTGTACACCTTCTCCTGCCCCCTCCCCATCTTTGGCAAGTGTATGTTTATCCACACTCCCCATTTCTGTTCCTTTCATCACATCCCCCTCCCCCGTGTGTCTCGCTTCTTTTCTCATTTCTCTCTTGAAGTTTGGAGGTAACTGACGACAGGTAGTCTTTTAGCTGCAAACTGCTATCACGCAGCAAACAGAATTTATTTATCTCAGAATTTACAGACTTCTGGCAGGATCCCTGCACGGATGCATCCGGCTGGGATCTTCTGGCACCACGGCATCCGCAGCGAGGAATGTTCCTGCGCTGTCGCTTCGACCTTTTCTAGTTCGAAGACATTGTGCGGGAAAGAGGAAGCTGGCAGCAGGTCCCCAAGCAGAGCGAGACCCGAGAAAATCCGTGGCCTCCGCTGGAAATCGATATTCGGCATTAGGCTGGCGCGGGAACAGGGCGTCGAGGCAGTATCTAGTTGGGTCCAGCACGTCGTATCATTTAGCTAATCGAGTCGAAATGTTTCTGTAGGGGCCAGACCCAGCATCAGATGGTAACACTGATTGAACAAGAGATTAGCACAATAGATCTCTAACCGAGGGGAAGCATCGCTTTTCATGCTACGCGCCGTAATTAATGGTATGAATCAATTAATTTGACTTTTATTGTGTCGAAGGAAAAAGACGCAACAAATGGAACCGGCAGCTGGAGTTGTTCACCACCCGCCCCCCCTTCCCCAGGGAGGTTCCAAGGAGACACACGGGAATGGCCCGCCCAGACCCGGCCTTGGCGGAGGGAGAGGCAGCTATCTGCAACGCCGAGGAAGTCCCGAGAGCCAACTCTGGAGGGCGGAGGAATCGAAATTAGGCTCATTTGGAGATGACTTCAAAAGGACCCGGGAGCAGCCCTGGGAGCTGCGGTTCTTTGGCACATGCACCGCCCCGCGGCCACCCAGGCCCGGCCGCCAGGGCCACGGTTCTGTTTGCGCTGCACCCAGAGACGGCCTCTGGGACTGGGCAACGCAAGTTTATCAAAGGGAGTACTAAATTTGTAAATTTTGGTGTTTCGTTTTCTTTTCATTTCCGACCTTCCTTTGGGTTGCTCAGGCAGCTGCCACTGTGACCTCTGTTGCCTGGGGTGGTGGGCGGTCAGCTCTCGGCTCTGGATGGTTTTTCGAGGCTTCTAGATGGCGTTGTAGACGTCTCAGAACCTTTAGGTCAGCAAGCGGTGTAGCTGCAGAAATCAACCGAAACGTGTTTTAGGGTCAGAGATCATTTGACAACAAAAAACCACGGAGATTACAGACATCAGAATGCACTCATTGCTCTCACTGCCCTGTGCCAGTCACCAACCAAGAACACCCTGGAAGTCCGCTCTGGATCCAAAGATATAACGGTTTATCAGGGGAACTGTCTAATGGGGGCGAAAGTCACTCAGTGGGTTGCGATGCCTGTAATGAAGCACCTTTGTAGATTTTTAATTGTTATCTTAGTTACTTGGCGTGCCAGGGAAAAAGAGCCTTAGGTGGGGACAGACACTGGTTATCAGAAGCACTCTCCACCCACAATTAAATCCGTCTTCCACTGTCTTCTGTCAACACTACAGTAATTCTTTCCTCCCTCCAGCTTTTTACCTGGAAGAAGGCGGTCCACCCCTCCCCTAAACTTTCACCAGACTTTCAAGAGCCAACCATTCCAGGCAGTCCCTGGCTGTTTGCAGAGCGGCCTAAAGACTCGAGGGACAAGAAAGCCCACCCCACAATCACCAGGGCCAGGTGTAGTCCTCGTGATCCCGTGGGGCCGTGTGAGGTTCACGCGTCTCAGTAGCTCCCTCCACGCACCTGGAGTCAGTTTACAGTCTCTATCACTACCCGTCCCCAGTCCCAGTCGGAATTCCCATCGTCTTTCCTACCATCATTGACTTTTCTTGCCGTGGAAACTCAACTCCTGTGGACAGGCCACATCCTGTCCTCCTCCTTCTCTACTCTCTGTTGCTAGTTGCTTGAAGAGTTGGTTCACATTCTAAGAGAGAAGCCACATTCGTTAGCAGCAAGGTGAGCTCAGCAGCGCTGGATGCCTTGGGCCACCCACGTTCCCTGGAGGCCTGCCCGCCGCCCGGGAAGTCTCAGCCGGCCCTCCTCAGTTTTCCAGCCATCTGGGCTGGAGTGAGTAGCTTCTAACCTGGAGGCCCAACACTTCTTCCCGGCCCCACTCAACTTACCCTGGCCGCTGCCGACGCCGGCTCCATTCCCAGATCATTTCCGAGTTTTTCGTATGTTAAGTCGTTTAACAACTCCGACCGCCACTTAGGGCCTTTTTGTTATGGGCTCCCTCGTTACTTTACGTTGCTTTTATTTCTCTGGGCAACTATTCTAATAGGTTAATCGATAGCTATTTTCTGACCTTCGGGAACCCCAGCGATGTTGTGATGACTGTACAAAAAAAAAAAAAAAAAAAAAAAGCATATACAGAGAGAAAAACACGCCTGCATAGATCCAGAAATACTAGGGTATTTAGGTTTGGGGGTGAGAGGGAAACACTGCAGCAGGTGTCATCCCAGACAATGGGCCCCCAAAGCTGGAGGGGTCTGAAGTCTAGCGAGAGGGAAGCAACGGTACCCCTTACTCTATAAAGCGAAAACAGCCACACAAAACCAAAGAAAGAGAGAAGTTTCTCTTCTTTAAAAATGAGATGGCAACCTTGTTCTAACGCGGCCAGCGTCTGCTGCCTACGGAACGTTACCGGAGGGGGAGGGGGAGGGGAGGGCACGAGAGGAGAACCGGGGGCGGAGAAGGCTGGGCGGCGGGAGCCGCACGGTCCCGCGGACCCTCGGGCCCACGCCCTCGCGCACACCGCCCGGCCGCACTCACGCCCTCCCTGGGCCCTCGCGCCGGGCTCCAGCCTGGACACGGGTGTCGTGGAGGGCCGGGGCGCCCTCGGGGCCCGTGGGATGTCTGGGCGCGGCGCGGCGAGGAGTTGCGCGTCTCTCGTCCCTTTGTTGACAATTCCCCGAACCAACTTGAGTTTGGCCGGCTTCGCCGAGGCCCTGACGTCACGCGCGGTCACGTGGCCCCGCCTCCCGCTGGATCTTTAAGTAGAAAGTAATCTATCAGGCCAGTCCTTAAAACGGGACTTTCGACTACCGGGGCTTCGGCGTCCCCGTCACCCCACCCCCACCCCCGCGCTCGCCCTGCCCGCGCCCTCCCGAGCTGATCGGCGCCCGGCGTCCCGCGCCCGCCCGGACCGCTCCCGAGCCCTACAGCGCGCTCGGTCGGTGGGCAGCCGAGGAGGGCGTTGAAGTGAGGGGGCGCGGCGTGGACGAACCCTGGGGGTCGCGAGCACCACCTACGGCCCAGTGGGCAGCGCCAGGGACCACCGGAGCTCGCGGAGCCCCCGCGGCTGCGGGAAGCCGACCGCAGCGCCCGCGCCGCGCGATGCCGGGCCTCCGCGCGTGAGCAGACCGAGGGGCCCCGGAGCCACCTGCGCCCCTTCCCGCTCCCTCCCCGGGTCGCCCCAACCCGCTCTCCCCGAGCTCCGCAACAGCCCCCCACGGCCCCCCGTCGCGCCTGCCTTCCGCCGTCCCCAACCCGAGGAGGGATGACCCTCTCCGGCGGCGGCAGCGCCAGTGACATGTCCGGCCAGACGGTGCTGACGGCCGAGGACGTGGACATCGATGTGGTGGGCGAGGGCGACGACGGGCTGGAGGAGAAGGACAGCGACGCGGGCTGCGACAGCCCCGCGGGGCCGCCCGAGCTGCGCCTGGACGAGGCGGACGAGGGTCCCCCGGCAGCCCCGCATCCCGGGCAGGCACCGCCGCAGCCACAGGCGCCCCGCCAGCCGTCGCCGGCGCTGCCCAGGGAGGCCGAGGCGGGCGCGCCCGAGGCCGACGGCTGCAAGGCGGGCGAGGACGGCGCCCCGGGCGGCGCTGGCGGCGGGGGCTCGGCGGGCGGCCTGGCCCCGAGCAAGCCCAAGAACAGCCTGGTGAAGCCGCCCTACTCGTACATCGCGCTCATCACCATGGCCATCCTGCAGAGCCCGCAGAAGAAGCTGACGCTGAGCGGCATCTGCGAGTTCATCAGCAACCGCTTCCCCTACTACCGGGAGAAGTTCCCCGCCTGGCAGAACAGCATCCGCCACAACCTGTCGCTCAACGACTGCTTCGTCAAGATCCCCCGCGAGCCGGGCAACCCGGGCAAGGGCAACTACTGGACGCTGGACCCGCAGTCCGAGGACATGTTCGACAACGGCAGCTTCCTGCGGCGCCGGAAGCGCTTCAAGCGCCACCAGCAGGAGCACCTGCGCGAGCAGACGGCGCTCATGATGCAGAGCTTCGGCGCCTACAGCCTGGCGGCGGCGGGCGCGGGCCCCTACGGCCGCCCCTACGGCCTGCACCCCGCCGCCGCCGCCGCGGCCGCCGGCTACTCGCACCCCGCGGCGGCGGCGGCGGCGGCGGCTGCGGCTGCGCTCCAGTACCCGTACGCGCTGCCGCCCGTGGCGCCAGTGCTGCCGCCCGCCGTGCCGCTGCTGCCCTCGGGCGAGCTGGGCCGCAAGGCCGCCGCCTTCGGCTCCCAGCTCGGGCCCGGCCTGCAGCTGCAGCTTAACTCGCTGGGCGCCGCCGCTGCGGCCGCCGCCGCCGCCGCGGGTTCGGGCTCGGGCTCGGGCACCGCGGGCGCCCCGGGCGCGGGCTCCGCCACCGCGGCGCTCATCAAGTCGGAGCCGAGCGCGCGACCGTCGTTTAGCATCGAGAACATCATCGGCGCGGGGCCCGCGGCCCCGGGGGGCTCGGCCGGCGGCGCGGGGGGCTCGGCGGGCGGCGGCGGCGGCGGCTCTGCGCAGTCCTTCCTGCGGCCTCCCGGGACTGTGCAGTCGGCGGCACTCATGGCCACGCACCAGCCGCTATCGCTGAGCCGGACCACGGCCACCATCGCGCCCATCCTAAGCGTGCCGCTGTCCGGACAGTTCCTGCAGCCCGCGGCCTCCGCCGCCGCCGCCGCCGCCGCCGTGCAAGCCAAGTGGCCGGCGCAATAGGGACGCGCCTGGGGCCTGGACGCGGGGCCCGGCGACAGCCTCGCGGCGGCCGCGGCGCTGCCCCTTCCCGGACTCGGAAGATCCCGACACCCCCCACCACACACCAAACACTCACCCACCGACCGACCGTCGCCACCTCTAACCTCCCGCTCGCCTCACCTGGCCGGGCCCCCGCCGGGAATACTTTCCGTACAGGTAAAACTGATACCCGAGTTTCCGAAAACGCACCCCGACGGCGCCTGCTCTCCGTACTGTGGGGGTGAGAGGGAAATGCTTTGTACATATTTGTATAAAAATTATTGACTTTCCTTTTGGGGTTTTTATTTTTTTAAGAAAAAAAATCAAATTCAGTAGATTTAGAGCTCTGAACTTTCATTTTTTTTGAAGGTTCGCTCTCCGCAGTTTTATCTGAGAAAAGAATGTATAAAGACGTTGGGAAATTTTAAATACAAAGAGAAATTTTCGAAAAGGCCAAGTGTCATTCTATTATAAAAGTCTGTTTATATATGAATGAATATATATGGTATTCTAAATGTTATTCCATCGTGTTGTACACAACTTTGTAAATAAATTTTTAAAATGCTCAGCCTGTTTTATTTAGATGTCTGAAACTAATGGCAAAATTTTAAAATGGAATTTGCATTTCATTATCCCTAGAAAATCCAGGAGTTTTGACAAAAGACCTTTTCGAACTTTGCAAATTCACAATCTGGGTGTAAAAGCATTTTAGTTGGGGAAAGGAGTGTGCCCCATTTTACTCATATTGGTATTCCTCATTTCTCACTTAAAATCAGGATGTGCATATGATCCCATTCATATGAACCCACTAAACCTAAATGACCAAAGCTTGTGTAAAGTAAGCTGTCATTTAAAAGAACAACAGCATCCTTTTACATTTTGTAAAGAAAGATCAGACTAGTTTCGGCCACAATGTCAACTTCCCAGGAGTTCTTGGTCATTTTAATTATCCTTTTAAGAGTAAGTAAATTCCAAACATCCTTTATTTAGCATTCAAATCATGGATTTTAGAAATTCCTTTTCATCCCTTAAGTGGAAGTAGTAAACTCAATTGTTTTTTAAAATTTCAGTGATGACATTTTAGATATTCCAGTAGGGTGGTATTATCTACATTATACTGGTAGGTGACGGTTGTTTATGCAAGTAAATTCCCTCTTCCATAGGAATAATCCTTATAATAATTGGATTTTTGGGAAATTCCTATAGATGTTAACCTCTCCTTTCAACCCTAACCCTTTCTGTAGGCAGAGGAATCACAATACCCTCTTACAAACAGGTGCATATCACCCCACCCCCCTTTTTTTAAACCTTTGCCCAGGTTATTGTGAAACGCGAGATCCTGAGTCAGGAATGAAGAATGTATGGGTAGGTGATTTTAAATGTGCATTTTAGCTGTTTCGACCTTTTAAAAAAGTGTTAAGGTAGAAATGAAATGTCTTGGCTCTAGAGGCCATAACTGTTAGCATCAGTGCTAATTATTTGGTAATTAATTTAGCTGTTACAATTACTTCTGCAAGATCGCTTTTTCACACTGGAGTGCTGGCCGCAGTGTCCACCCGGGCCTGCGCGCGGGGTGTGGGCGGAAGCCAGCCGCGTCCGAACGCTGCGCTCGCCCAGGCCCGCGTGGGCTTCGGGTCTCTGTAGAAGACACTTCCTCGTCAAGATCGAATGCTTTCCTCATAAACGATAAACACTATTGTGCCCTGAATAAGCATTCCTTCGGGATCAGGGTCCTAAAATAAAGCACACCGCCGGGGTTGGGATAGTTTAACTGGACAAACAAGAACCCGGTACTTAGCCACTGGCGGAGGCGAGACTAACCTTCACCGAGAACCGCCGGCCGCTCAGGGCGGGTCCCTTCTAATCTCCTTTTACAAGGAAAACTAAACGGATCTAAATTGGTTCGTGTGTTGCAGCTATAAAAGTAACAAGTTGTTTCACAGTTGTGTCTGGCTAATCGGTTTTTACACAAACAGCAAATGGTACATGATTTGTGCAAACACAGAGAGGTTACTTCTAAATTTAGCCGGCACCCCTGGGAAAAGCGCAAGGCAGGGCTTCTTGAATTCGCTTTTAGCCTCAAGAAGCTGCTGATCCAAGGCTTCTAAATGACACTGGATAACAGGGGCCTCATTCCATCCCTGATCCTTTGTTACTTATAAAATTACTCGCTCATATTTCCGCACATAGCAGCAATACCGGCCGAGCCTGAGCCGGCCGCATAGCACTGGGCCACAGGCGGCTGCTGCTGGAGACCCGCAGAGCTTTTTCCAGTGATGCATGAGGCCGAGGGGCGGAGAGAGATCCGCCCGCAACTCTCCTTCCAGCCACTGTCCCTGGAAATAAACCTCCACACAGTCCCTTTCCCGTGTTCTTGGAGGGTAGAAGGCGCTCATGCCCAGACTCCCAATCCGCCGGCGATCGTTGAAAGTCCACATAGATGTCACTACGGTAGGCCTAGCCATAACCCTGCAAAAGATCTTCGGGGTTTAAGTTACTTCAGTTGGGAAGGTTTAGGGCAGAAGAGGAAATGCAAATATCGCAGATAATGGACGCAAGCATTTGTGATGGAGCACGGGGTGGGGGGAGCAAACCGAAAATCCACGTTTGATATTATGAGACACAGACTCCCGTTGCAAAAGGCACGGAGATCCCTCTAACGTTGAAATTTAAAGGCATGGAGTTCGCTGACTGTTTTTTTATTCCACTTACGAAAAGAAACTAAAGTAAGGTGGGGGGGAGTTCAATAAAAAGAGGAAGCAGGATGGTTTTTATGGGCAAGATGCTAACATTCAGGTGCACACCAATTTAACCATTATCCCTAGACATTCATCCCGCTCTCAAGGCTTGGAGCTCCTAGTAGGACCTCAGGATAGAGTTACTGAGTGGGACCCCCACACACCCACTCTCTTGGGGGAATGGAGAGTGGATCTGAATGTCCAAGCGAATGAGACCCAAAGGTAAAGCAAATTCGTACTGCCACTGCAGCTCTGCGATGGCCCATGCGGCCTGTAGGGGGCGATGGGCAGATGGAGAACTTCCCAGTTGTTCGTGGGGCCCAAGCTCAGCTCACCAGGCCTCTCCTTCCCTACTAAGCTCTAAGACCCCTCTGGCACACTTGTTCATCCTCAGGTCCCAGGACTCCCAGGTCCAGTCTCCAAGGAGCTCCTCCAACTGTTGGAAGGGTCAAGGTTCCAAGGCGAGTTTGTCCGAAAGATTGTGAAATGGTAACATTTAGTGATGAGCAAGCATTCGCTTGATCGCAGTAGGAGTTGTAGTTGAGGTTGTTTGTTTTGCTAGCAAGGAGAAAGGCCAGTGTGTGCATGTCAGGGTGTTTTAATGTGGGTCTCTCGAAACACTGCCCTGAAGAGAATGTGACATAAAAGAATGTCAGTTCCAGAGCCATGTGCCCATCAAACACCACCTGTGTCCCTGATGGTGCAAACTGCAGCATTAAGTATTTTGTGTGTGGGAGGTGGGGGGGTGTGTGTGTGCAAGAAACAGCAGGATGAGGCGGCCTTGCAGAGGGCGGCTAGTTAGGCATTTACTATAATTTGGGACAAGTGGCTTAGTTTTTTTTTTTTTTTTTCATTTTCTTGACTCTCCATGTGTCTTTGCTAATGGGCTTATAGAATTAGGTGACTTAATAATGTAAGCAAAAAATTATTTTTTTAACACTAAGTTCTGAGGCATTTAGAATTCTATCATCCTGTCCTGCCCCCTTCCTCTCCCCCCACCACCCAGCACACACACCATGGTCCCTGGACAGAGAAACACGACTGTTCCAAGATCCAGTAGTGTTTGCCTAGGGTTTGAACGACTCGATTTTGTGTATGAAAAGTGAGTTTTTCTAAGAGGGGCCATAGAACCTATGTCAGCCCTGGCTGCCAGGAAGAATGGCGCAAAAAGCAAGCCGGCTCAGAGCGGCCTCTCAAAAGATGGAGACTAGGCCTGGTCTAGAACCCTCCTTCGACCACGCCCTGCACCCTAGGAGAAGCACACCCACCCTCTGCCCCGCCGCAGGGGACACTTTGCAGATTGCCCCATTGACTTCCTCTAACCAAGGCAAGTGGGGAAACCTGAGCACATCGCCTACAGACGCCCCTTAGTTAACGCAAGAACCGGCCTCGAAGGCAAACGGAAAGTAATCGGAGGGGAGGTAATCGGATCCCAAACAGGCCTAAAAGACCATGCGTCCCTTCTCTCCCAAACAGTTGGCCGAGTGACACGCAGGGCCAAGTTCACCACCACGGCCCCTTCCTTGGTCTCACATAGGAATGTACCAGCAGGTCTTTGCTCCCTGGAGTAAAACAAGCCAAATAAGGTGGTGCACAGAACAAAATGTGAAAAAGAAATGTTCCAGAATCACCCAAGGTGTCATAAGAAGACATAACAATCTTATTTTTATTTCCCGAGGTGATGTCTTACATCAGAATTTTCCTAAATTATTCTAAACTACAATTTATAAAGAATTAAACTAGTCCTCGTCCCCCATTTTAATTTAAAAAACAAAAACTACCAGAAGACTGTTCTTGTTTTGTCCCGATAGAGGGTGGGGTCGAAGGGAAACTGCCATTCCCCTGCTTGTGTGGGCCCCGGGATGAAGTTTCTAACAGCATCAAAAAGCCATGCCCAGAACCCTGGCCTGAGAAGGGGCCACCAGGCACGCAAGACCCTGCGACTTGCTCAGAGTTACTGGGCAGAACTGGGTTGGCCATCGCAAATCCTTGTGCGAGAAAAACGTGGTCCTTAGGGAGTTAGGTCGCCCCATTTGAGGAAGGGACAACATGGTGGGGGCCGCTGGAGAGAGAAGGAGACGAGCGGAAGCGCTGGCCCAGCGGGCCGACCCCGGGCCTTCCCGCAGCCCCGCTGCCCGCGCCCCTGACACCGCTCGGCGGCACTGGCGGCCTTGAGATTGGGTGCGGAAGAAAGAAGGTGGGAAGTTAGGCCCGAAGCTTCCTGTGACCGGTGGCAGCAGCCCGGCCACGGCGTCCCCACCCGTGCCCGCTGCTCCGTCTGCCCGCGCAGGGGTCACCTCCGCGCCAGCCTCGAGGGCTCCAGCTCTCCCATCCCCAGCCTGGATGTGCGGGTTCCAGCGAGGCTTCCAGCTCCTGAGACAGGCCACCCAGTCGTAAATGCGCCCGCTGCGGAGGTGGGCGCGCAGGGCAGTGGGTCACACGATGGGGACTCCCAATGGGAGAGAGAGAAATCCCCTCGGAGTTAACCTGGGCGGCCCCGGGCCTCCACCTGGGATCTAGGAGGAGGAGAAGGGAGTTTATTCGGCATATCCAGGTGTGGCTCGAGGACTCCGGGCCACCCCACTAGGCTGGAGAGCAGACGCTGAGGGCCCCTCATCCCTGGCCCGCTCGCCTGCTGGCCCATCGGCGCGCAGCACTCTCTCGGCCACCCTGACTCCCTCTGGCGCAGCCCAGGAGGGCTAAGCGTTGGAAGAGAGGTCCGGCAAGGGGGGCTTTGGGTCTTTCCTCCCACTCCTCTCAACAGATGGTAAGCAAAACTCAGTTTTCTACAGAAGAACACATTCGCCCTTGCTATCTTTTTTCTCCAAGGGGAGCATGTCCGAATTAGCAGGACCTTTGCACTAGGGCAACCCCAAACCCCAAGTTTTCTTCTTGCTCTCAAGACCCACCTGAAACGCAGAGCCTCCTCCAGGAAGCCTTCCGGAACCTTCCGGTCTAGGTTAGTAGCTCCTGCTTGGAGCACCGAGTGCCCATTAATGAACCTTTGTCATTCATGCTCTGATGAACTCCTCCCTGCCTGCATGGCTGAGCACAGAGGGGACCATCCAAATAAATGACAACCTGGGGCCATGGCATGGGGGTATAGAATCTTTAAGACTGTTAATTGATCAAAGCAAGTCTTTTTCCAAAGTTTCTGGGACCATTTTCTTCTCATTCCTTTTCTCGAGTTCCTTTCTTTATAACAAATGCTTTCATAAACACCCTGTTAATTTTTTAATTGAAGAATTTAAAAAGCATTTATTAGAGATCTCAAAAGTGCAAGACATGTCAAATGTTCATGAAGCAACTGGATTTCCTGGTATGTTTTCTTTGCCATTGTGAAATTGGTTGAAAACGTCTCCCTACCTGACATACCAGCGGCCGCTCCTTCCTCCCATGCCATCTAATAGGAACCCCCTCTGACACACCTCTGCTGCACACCTGGCCTTCAGTTCTCCCAGTGACAAGGAAACTCATAACTCACAAAACAATTCAGTGCATCTAAGGCATCATTATTTGTTACCGTGCCATTTATTTTTATTTTTGGTTTTTTTGAGGTAGGTTCTCTCTCTAGTCCAGGCTGACTGGAACTCACCCTGTAGTCTCAGGATGGCCTGGAACTCATTGATTCTCCTACCTCAGCCTCCTGAGTGCTGGGATTAAAGGCATGTGCTACCACGCCCTGCCAAGTGTCTTTCTTTTAAGGAATTCTTTTATTTCCTTAGGAAAGAATAGTGGATCAGAGAGCTATTTGTTCGAGTTTTCATATGAAAGATGGTCCTAGTAGTGTATTGATATTGGATTTCTTTATGGAGAAACAAAAGAGGCACTGTGTTTTGGCATCTACATTAAAGGTACTGGTGCGGGTTAGGGGGCTGTTGCGGGATGGCCTATCAACCTTGCTCTGACCCACCTAGACTGCCTTAGTTATTTGCTACCTCACCTAGTGTTGGGGTCAGTTTTACATGTTTAAAAAGACTTAAAGAGGGCTAGGGAGATGGCTTAAGGAGTAAGAGCATTCGGTGTGAATGTATGAATACCTGACTTCGAAGCCTAGCACCCACGTAAAAAGTCAAGTATGGCCCTGTATGTCTGTAACTCCAGTGCTGAGACAGGCAGAAGGCAGAGGATTTCTGGAGCTCTCTGGTCAGTCAGTCTAACTGAATAGCTCCAGGTTCAGTAAGACTCCATCTCAGGGAAAAGGCAGAAGAGTAATAGAAGCAGACACCCAATCTCCTCCTCTGGCCTCTTCACATATGCTGCAGGGGCATGTGCATCTGCACACGCATGTCTGTACAGCACACACATGCTCCTTGCCCCCAAAACCTTATGGAATGGTTGTTAGCATGTTGTGCCCTCCCCCATCAGATAAAAATTATTTTTTAAAAGCTAATTAAATCACTAACTTCCTCTTTCATCACTGTGTCCCTGTGTATTAATGTTATCTCGTAGACCTGCATGGTGGGACATACCTGTATTCCTGGCACTCAGGAATACCAAGGCAAGAGGACCAGGCAAGGTCAACCATGCACGTAGTGAGTTCAAGTTCAGCTTGGTTTACCCACCCCACCCCCACAGTTAGCTCTTATGAGTCACGTGAGCCATTTAACATATAAAAGTCAGACCTTAGATGTTACCTCAAAAGATATTCACATAGAGGGCTGGGGAGATGGCTCAGCTGTTAAAGGTGCTTGCTTGCAAAGCCTAACAGCTGAGGTTTAATTCCTTAATACCCACGTAAAGCCAAATGCACAAAGTGGCACATGCATTTGGAGTTTGTTTGCAGTGGCGAACAACCTTGGTGCACCCATTCTCTCTCTGTCTTCCTCATTGTGTTTGCAAATAAATAAATAGAAATATATAAAAGGGAGCTGGAGAGATGGCTCAGTGGTTAAAGGTAGTTGCTTGCAGAGTCTGCTGGCCTGGGTTCAATTCCCCAGTACATATGCTGACTCTTTGATGGAATGGCTCTTGTTGCTAGAGGGAATTGAATGCAGGCATTAATAGATTGGATTAAAAGACAAGACTAATTTCTAGCCCTAGCCTTGACATTGACCTGGAAAGTATTAAGCAGGTACTTGCCCATGTGAGATCACTGCTGAAGATGCACAAAAGGGCAAGTGGGTCTGTAGTTTTTTTTTGGAGAGGCAAGAGGCCCTGGCATGCATACACATACTCGCTCGCTCTCTCAAATAAGTAAAAATATATATATATAAAAGATATTCACATAGGTTTTGCTTTCAATTTAGGGAAGAAGGAAAATCTCAGATTATCTGGCCACTGCTTTCCAGTTGAGATCAAGATAATATGATAATGTGTTTTGTGTGTTATACATTTAATGTGGTTTTTGCAAATTTATATCCAAATTTCTGTGGTTTTCCTTCTTTCTTTCCTTCCTTCCTTCCTTCCTTCCTTCCTTCCTTCCTTCCTCCCTCCCTCCCTCCATTCCTTTCTTTCTTCTGTCCCTCCTTCCTTCCTTCTTTCCTTTCTTGCTTCCTTTTCCTTTCCTTCCCTCCCCCCTCTCTTTTTCTTTCTCTTTCTTTCTTTGAAAAGATCTTCCTATTGCCCAGGCTGAACTAGAACTCACTCTGTAGCTGAGGCTGGACTCAAACTCACAGCAATCCTCCTACCTCAGCCTCCTGAGTAATCCTGGGATTACAGGTGTAAGCCACCATAGCCTGCTAGTTTTATTTTTTAAAATATTATTTACTTATTTATTTGACAGAGAGACAGAATGGGCATGCCAGGGCCTCCAGCCAGTGCAAACAAACTCCAGATGCATGTGCTACAATGTGCATCTGGTTTACATTGGTTCTGGGGAATTGAACCTGCGTCCTTTGGCTTTGCAGGCAAGCGCCTTAACTGCTAAGTCATCTCTCCAGCCCTAATTTAATTTTTAAAAATATTTTATTTATTTGTTTGAGAGAGAGAGAGAGAATGGGTACACCAGGGCCTCCAACTGCAAACCAACTCCAGATGCATGCGCTACCTTGTGCATCTGGTTTATGTGGGTCCTGGGGAATCGAACCTGAGTTCTGTGGCTTTGCAGACAAGCACCTTAACCGTTAAGCCATCTCTCTAGCCCTAATTTCATTTTTTGATAGCTCTGTTAGCTTCTTTCTTTTACAGATTATACCAGTAAACCACATCTCAAATTCTACCACCTTACAAATGTACATGTTGGGTGCAAGAGCAAAGTAATATCAAGCTCAGCACAAATGAATCACAATCACTGGGAGACATCCACTTTACAGATGGGGCCTCAGCAGCACCACCTTCCACATAAAGCAGGCATGCTGACTCTATGATGGAATGGCTCTTGTTGCTAGAGGGAATTGAATGCAGGAATTAATAGATTGGATTAAAAGACAAGACTAATTTCTAGCCCTAACCTTGACATTGACCTGGAAAGTATTATTAAGCAGGTACTTGCCCTTGTGAAGACTACTGCTGAAGATTTAGCTGAAAGAGAGAGTTAGAATATAATGTTTATTATATCAATTTTTTTTTTTTTTTTTTTTTTTTTTTTTTTTTTTTTTTTTGAGGTAGGGTTTCACTCTAGTCCAAGCTGACCTGGAATTCATTATGTAGTCTCAGAGTGGCCTTGAACTCACTGTGATCCTCTTACCTCTGCCTCCCAAGTGTTGGGAATAAAGGCGTGTGCCATCATGCCTGGCTTATTAGATCAAATTTTTAACTTTTTAAATTTTTTAAATTTTTTTTTATTTTTGGAGAGAGACACAGAGAGAGAGACAGACAGAGAGAGAGGGAGAGGGAGACAGATAGAGAATAGGTGTGCCAGCAGTCTCTCAGCTGCTGTGAATGAAATCCAGATGCGTTCTTAGGCTTAGCAGGCAGGCGCCTTAACCGCTAAGCTATCTCTCCAGCCCCAATTTTTTAACTTTTTGAATACATTTTGAAAAATTTAGAGATTGGGCTGGAGAGGTGGCTCAGCACTTAAAGGTGCTTGTTTACAAAGATTGATGGTCTGGGTTTGATTCCCCAGTACCCACATAAAATCAGATGCACAAAGTGGTTCATGCATCTGGAGTTCATTTATAGGGGCAAGAAATCTTGATATGCCTACACTCCCCTTCTTTCTCCCTTTCTTTCTCTCTCCCTCTCTCTCTCTCTCTCCCATTCCCTTATCTCTCTGTGCTTGAAAATAAAGAAATATTTTTTTTTTAATTCAGAGATTTTGTTTGTTTATTTGTTTCTTTTGAGGTAGGGTTTCTCTCTAGCCCAGGCTGACCTGGCACTCACTGTGTAGTCCCAGGCTGGCCTCAAACTCCTGACTCTACCTCTGAGTGTTGGGATTAAAGGCTTGTACCACCTCACCCAGATTAGAGATTTTTTTCCCCCCAAGGTAGTGTCTCCCTGTAGCCCAGGCTGACCTGGAAGTCACTATGTAGTCTCAGGCTCCTCTCCCACTATCCAGAAACCCCCATTTTGAAGAAGCCCCATAGGAGATTGTGAGCCAATCTACCTTCCACTTTGGGAAGTGTTTTTCTAGTAGTTTATTCAATTTACAAACTGAAAAAAATTACATCTGTTTCTATTGTTTTAAAAACATTCTGAGGGCTGGAGAGATGGCTTAGCGGTTAAGTCACTTGCCTGCAAAGCCAAAAGATCCCGGTTTGACTCTCCAGGACCCATGTAAACCAGATGCACATGTGCATCTGGAGTTTGTTTGCAGTGGCTGGAGGCCCTGGCATGCCAATTCTCTCTCTACCTCTCTCTCTCTCTCTTCTTTCTCTCAAAATAAATAAATAAATAAATAAATAAATAAATAAATAATATATTTTAAACTTTTTATTTTTTATTATTTTTTTGGAGAGAGACACAGAGAGAGAGAGAGATGGGCACGCCAGCAGTGTCTCAGCTGCTGCGAACGAAATCCAGATGTGTGCGCCCCCTTGTGTTCAAGTGAGGCATTGCGCCCTTGTGTCACTTTGCATCTGGCTAAACATGGGACCTGGAGATTGGGACCGCTGGAGATTGGAACCAGTGTTCTTAGGCTTAGGAGGCAGGCGCCTTAACCCCTAAGCCATCTCTCCAGCCCAAATAATATATTTTTAAAAAGCATTCTTAGAGTTTGGGGATAGCTTGTCAGTTAAAGGCATTTGCTTGCAAAGCCTGTCAGCCAGGCTCAACTCCTCAGTACCCACATAAAGCCAGATGTACAAAGTGGCACATGTGTTTGGAGCTCATTTGCAGTGGCAAGAGGCCCTAGTATACCCATTCTCTCTATTAAATAAATAAATAAATAAATAAATAAATAAATAAATAAATATATATTAAAAAATCAAAAGACTACTCCGTGGCTGGACATAGTGGCACATGCCTTTAATCCTAGCACTTGGGAGGCACAGATAGGAGTATCATTATGCATTCAAGGCCAGTCTGGGATTACATAGTGAATTCCAGGTCAGCCTGGGTTAGAATAAGACCCTATCTCAAAAAAAAAAAAAATAGGTATTATTACATTTGATGAGATGAAGTTTGAGAAGGCTGACCTGGAATTACCTATGTAGTCTCAGGGTGGCCTTGATTTTGTTAATTAGAAGAGAAAGCATTTTGTTAATTAGAAGAGTGAATTACAAATCATGTGAAAAATAGCTAATACTGTATTTTCCAAATTATTTCATTTGCTATTTTTGTTTAGTTGTTGCTGTTTTTTCTGGCTTTTTAAAAAATCAAGGTGTATCACATTGTAGCCCAGGCTAGCCTCTTAAACTCATTCCCCTGACTCAGCCCTCCCAAATGCTGGGATTATAGCCTTGAGCCACCACTATTTTCTTAGTATATGCTCTTGTCCAAAGTTAACCAGTGCCTCTGAATTTGTTTCAATGCCTGTAAAATGAGGAGCAAACACGAAGATGAATTGTGATGGGTCTTGGTGAGCTTCACAATGGTGACCCCTGCTCTGCAGCTGTGCTGAGTTCATAGTGCTAGCATTGTATGAGACTGCCTTGATTTCTTCTCTGATAGCATATACCAAACAGATGTCACATTTTATATTTAAAAATGAAGTTGCTGAGACTACTGTCTCTTCCATCTGTTTGAGCTAGGTATCATTTTTGTGTTCCCACAACTTAACAAATGGGAAACAATTTACTCTGTGGTACTGCTTGGTAAATCACTTTCTCACTTTCAGGATATTTTTCAGTCTTGTGGATGAGAGGACTTGACAATAGTCATTAAAGATGTGATAGCCCTCTCAGAGAACAAGGACATGTGCCTATGTCTCTTTGCTGAGCTCTGGTCTCAGGAGGCTAATTTAAAATTTTTTTCATGTCTACACTAAAATTTCACTAGAAGGACTCTCTACCTGCTTAGATTTGATGTGATTAGACTAATGCCCAAATTCTCACTTATAAAGACCATCCTGGTTATTCTTTCTGGTTAACGGGAGAATATGATGTCATATAGTTAAAGTAAGATGAGATAGAAGTTAGATGATTAATGGAAGAATATGATGCTGTATAGTCAAAGTAGGATGAGATAGAAGTTAGATGATTTAGGTATAGTGGCTTATGCTTGTAATCCCAGCACTCAGGAGGCTGTGGCAGGAGGAGTACCATGAGTTTGAAGTCTGTCTGGCTACAGTGACTCCTTGTCTCTAAATAAAAGAAGGTAGCTGATTCTAGGTTTGCTGGCTGGTAACTTTAATTCAGTCCCTTAAATCTCTAAACCACAAATGATAATTTGGTTGCCACACATTAAGTTTAGCTTGTCAAATTAAACTAAGTATTATTTAAAAAGTAAGAGACAGGACGAAAACCACTTAGATGTGAAGCTGTCCCAATCCCACTCGCCAGCCGTGAGATGCAGAGCAGTGAAGCAGGGCCCTGAGAAGCAGCTCAGCTCATTCTCTCCTCCTTTTACAGGTGGGGCTTGCTTCCAAAGCTGGTATCTTTTGCTGAAGTCGATTCCCTATTTTTTATTGTTTCTTTATTCTTTTTCTTTTTTTTTTTTTTTTTTTATGGTAGGGTCTCATTCTAGCCAGGCCAACTTGGAATTCACTATGTTGTCTCAGGGTGGCCTCCAACTCACAGCAATCCTCTTACCTCTGCCTTCCAAGTTTTGGGATTAAAGGCATGTGCCACCATGCTGGGCTATTTCCTTATGTTTTTTTAAAATGAAACCCCCACAAGCTAGTTAGGTCCCAAAGCTTATATACCACTTTTTTTTTTTTTTTTTTTTTTTTTGAGGCAGGGTCTTACTCTAGCCCAAGCTGACCTGGAATTCACCATGTAGTCTCAGGGTGGCCTTGAACCTCTGCTTCCCAAGTGCTGGCATTAAAGGCGTGTGCTACCATGCCTGGCTTTATACACCACTGTTTTGTTTTGTTTTGTTTTGTTTTGTTTTGTTTTTCGAGGTAGGGTTTCACTCTGGTCCAGGCTGATCTGGAATTAACTATGTAGTCTCAGGGTGGCCTCGAACTCACGGTGATCCTCCTACCTCTGCCTCCTGAGTGCTGGGATTAAAGGCGTGCGCCACCACGCCCGGCTACACCACTTTTTTTTTTGAGAGAGAGAGAGAGAGGGGAAGAGGCAGAGAGAGAATGGACACTCCAGGGCTTTTTCAGCCACTGTGAACGAACTTCAGATGCATGTGCCCCCTTGTGCGCATGTGCAACATTGCACGCTTGTGTCACTTTTGTGTCTGGCTAAATGTGGGATCTGGAGATTTGAACAAGCATTCTTAGGCTTTGCAGGCAGGTACCTTAACCGCTAAGCCGCCTCTCCAGCCCAATACACCACTGTAAAAATTATTATTATTTATTTATTTATTCATTCATTCATTCATTCATTAATTATTTATTTATTTGAAAGAGTCAAGGAGAATGGGCACACCAGGGCCTCTAGCCACTGCAAACAAACTCCAGATGCATGTGTCAATTTGTGCATCTGGCTATGAGTCCTGGGTAGTCCAACCTGGGTCCTCTGGCTTTGCAGGTAAGGGCCTTAACCACTAAGCCATCCCTCCAGCTCAGATTCCCTAATTTTTATATGACCCACCTCCTAAATGCAAGTCAGCTCTTACATCTTGAGCTCAAAGAGATGTCTATTAAGTGAAGGGACAGACAGTGTGCTTGTATTCTGCAGATTCAAGGATTTTTGTGGCTAATTTTTTGTTGTATCTGATTTATACCATACATGCTACTTCAGGGTCTAACTCCTGCAAAGATGCAATTTCTATCATAATACCTGCTCTACCTGTGTGGTTCTGGGAGTCAGATGGTGTAGTGCATGTTTAAGTGTTTGGTGGGGTTCATGGGCTTATGAAATGTAAAACATTTCTGTTCTCTGGGTAAGACTTGGCTAGGAATCTGTTTATATGGTTTTACTCTTGCTTTGTGTTTTCACACAGGAAGTAATTGTACCTAGTATAGAACAACCACCAGGATGATGATGACAGTGACAGAAGCCAAGAAGACTAATTAAACACCACATGCTGGAAAATGCGCCTTAGTGCTCTAAGTGCATTCTTGTCAGCAGCACAGTTTAGGAGTTCTTCCTTTTAGATTTTTTTTCTTTTCTTCCTTCCTTCCTCCTTTCTTTCTTCCTTTTTATGTTCTTTAATTTTTGGTTTCTTATCAACATTTTGGTTTGTTTGTTTGTTTTTTTTTTTTTCAAGATAGGGCCTCAACCTAACTGGAACTATTCTGTAGCCCCAGGCTGGCCTCGAACTCATAGAAATTCTCCTACTTCGGTCTCTGGAGTGCTGGGATTAAAGGCATGTGCCACCATATCCAGCTCTTGTCAGTATTTTTAAAAAATATCTATCTATTTATTTAAAAAAGACTGTTGATGACAATTTTCTCTTAGCAGCCTGTATAGCAACCTCCAGCTTTTTATTTGCTGGGTTTTTTGTTTGTTTGTTTTTGTTCTCTTTTTGTTTTGTTTTGAGACAAGTCTTTCTCTATAGCTCTGGTTGATCCAGAAGTTGCTATGTAGACCAGGCTGGCCTCGAATTTTCTGTAATCTTCCTTCCTCAGCCTCCATAGTGCTAAGGTTATATACTGTATTACTTTGGGTTTTCTAGAGGAACACAATCAATAGAGTGAACATATATTATAAAGGGGAGCTATTTGACTTATGTGCTATGGACGGGGCAGTCTTCAAGCTGGAGTGTTGGAGATTCCAGTAGCTGCCCAGTCCACAAGGCTGGACACCTTAGCAATCTCAACCTGATGCTTGAAGGCCTGGAGGATTCCTGGAGAGCCCGCTGATCCTCAGTCCTTGTTGGCAGGCAGAAGAACCTGGGTTCTGATGTCCTTAAAGGATGGCAGCAACAGGGTGGATGCACTCATCAGCAAGAGACAAGGACACCCAAGCAAAAGTCACTGCTTGTTCCTGGAACTTCCGTATACACAAAGGTTGCCACCAGAAGGAAGGACTGCCCACTCTGGGGAAAGGGCTTCCTCCCTCAGTTAATTCTTCCTGGAAACATCCTTCCAGACCTGTGAGGTGAATCTTTTACTTGATTCCTGATTGGACTGAGTTGACAATAAAAACTTAGCTGACACACAGGTGTAAGCCCTATGGCTGATTTTCTCTTGGACCTTTTCAAGGTCCTCCTAGGGTATCTTAGTTTAAAATATTGCACATGCTGTTTAGAAAGCCCCCAGATTACTTGCATGTACACACATGTGGGTGGCTAGGGTTTTTGTTTGTTTTTCAAGGCAGGAATTCTTTCTTACCAGTTCAGCAACTACCCACAAGTCCCCTGGGTTATATATCCTTCAAGTTAGCTTTACCAGAAGTGAGTCAATTTTGTTTGAAATCCCTGACTTCTGTGTCTACTTCTCAATTTTTCCAAGCTTAGATGGAATAAGATAAGGTATAGGAATAAACTACAGAAAAGTCTGAAGAGGCGGCACAAGGATGAGGTCAAGGGACTGGTGAGGTCATAAAATCACCTTATTTCAGATGCTGGCTCAGTCACCCATTGGATGTGTTCCCTTGTACAAGTACACAAACATTCTACACCACAGTCACTTTATGTATTAAACAAGGACAGTAATAAGTCCCATTCTCATGAGGCTGGTAAGAATATTAAATGAAATAAGTATAGAGTGCTTGAAACAGTTCTGGCCATGTAACGAACATTCAGCAAATGTAGGCTTTCAAAATCATGACAATTCTAAAAGCCCAAGGGCACAATGGGAACAACTGAAAATAATTTGCACTTAAGTTCATATGTTGAAAGAGAGGAGTAGCAACACATACTGATAGTCCCAACACTGAGGGGAGCTGGAAGAGCCTGAGGCAGGAGGATTTGGGATGGAGAGTTTGGGGCCAGCCTGGGCCACATAGTGAAAACACTGTCTCAAACAAACAAACAAACAAACAAACAAACAAACAAACAAAGAAAACAAAACAAAACAAAACTTATATGGGGGCTGGAGAGATGGCTTTAAGGTTAAGGCATTTGCCTGCAAAGTCAAAGGATCCAGCCCGACTCTCTAGGACCCATGTAAGCAAATGCACAAGGAGGCATATACACAAGGAGTTCGTTTGCAGTGGCTGGAGGCCCTGGCACACCCATTCTCTCTCTCTCTCTTTCTCTCTCTCTGCTTCTTTCTCTCTCTCAAATAAATAAATAACATATATATATGGAAATTTTAGTCCCCAAGGGGATGCTATTAAGAGGAGGAGCCTTTGGGAGTTATTTGGTCATGAGGGCATGTGAATAGGATTAACATCCCTAATTGGTTTGGCTATAATTACCTCACATGTGTAAAATTATCAAAACAGCTTTGTTGTGCAGCTCAAATATACAGACACAACAGTATCACAAAATAGTCAAGAAAGAAAATATAAATGAGGGAAATTACATAAAAATTAAAAGAAAAAAAAAGACTCTACAGACACTCTTCTCCTTTCCTCCTTCTGAGGTCACTGTGGGAAGGAAGACAGCCATGTTCAAGGACAGGGTCCTCATCAGACAGTGACCCTATCTTGCCTCTCGGTCTCATGCTTCCCACTCTTCAGAGCAGTGTGAGGAAACCTCTATGGTCAATAGCCTCCCAGCCCCAGGTACTTGCAGACACCCAAACAGACAAGACCATCTTTAGAAATGTTGATTCAGGCCTGGGGACATGCTCAGTGGTTAAAGGTACCTGATTGCAAAGCCTGCCTGACCTGTTTCAATTCCCCAGTACCCACGTAAAACCACATGCACAAAGGGTCACATGTGTCTGGAGTTCACTTGCAGTGGCAAGAGGCCCTGGTGCACCCATTCGCTCTGTCTCTCAAATTAATTAATTAATTAATTAATTAATGTTGATTCATTAGCAGGGTATGGTGACTGGCTCACCCTGTAATCACAGTACTCAGGAGCCTGGGCTGCAGTGTATGACCCCAGCACTGGGATTTTTCTGTAACAATCTGTGGCTTCTAAGTACAGCGTTAGCCACGCCTACAGGTTTCTTCAGTCCAAACTGTTTTTTTTAATTATATGTGTGTATGTACATATACATATATACAAACGCACACACACATAGAATTTAAATTTGTATTTATTTGCAAGCAAGCATATGTGTGTGTGTGTGTGTGTGTGTGTGTGTGTGTGTGTGTGTGTATTGGTGCACCAGGGTCTTTTGCCATGGCAGCTGAACTCTAGACACATGTGCACTTTGCATCTACCTTTACATGAGTGCTAAAGAATTGAACTCAGGCTAGCAGGCTTTTCAAGCAAACGCACTTAACTACTGAACCATTTTCCTAGCACTTAATTATAGTTTTAATTACCTAACAAAGAAGTAAGTTTCCATATGGCTTTTTAATAACATCATTGATTTTGGTTAACTCTCCCCCATCCTCCCCTCTCCTTTATCCTTTCCCCAGATTTTTCTTTTAAGTAACTGGACTCTTTGTCCCCCACTCTCAGCCTAAACACTCTGGAACAAAGTTTATATCATTCGCAATTATTTTGGAACAACGAAGAGTCTTGTTTCACCAAATTATATCAGGAGACCTGTTCATGGGGAGGAGAGAGAAACAACCTGAGGACATCTGACACTTGCCCCAGTGCAGGCTCATTCTCACGGTACTTCTGCATAAATGTGCAGTTTAATAGCACAAGAAAATTGTGCCTCTCTGTGACCTTTTGGGACTGAGGACATGAGGGCTCTTGCTATGCATTTTTTATCCCGTTTTTTTCCCTCCAGTTACAGATAAGACTCATCAATTATTGCTTCAGAAAAGGGAAGTCACAATCCTCCCCCCAATTTTTAAATATTTGAGCACTAAAAATCATCAAAGACCTGGTCAAAAATAAAAAATGACACACCTACTAAGAGCTGGTTATGGAGGTGCTCATCTATAAGCCCATGGCTCCAGGGAGAGGGGCTGTGGGACTGTACAAGCTAGAAGCTAGCCTGATTTACATAGCAAGTTCCAGGCCAGCCAGGGCTACAATGTGAGGTATTATCTCAAAAACTAAAAACCAAAAACATCTTGCCTGGCACATTGATAATTGTGACTGTTAAATTCTGTTGTCAACTTGGTCAGATAGGAATCAAGTGAGAGACACACCTCGTGGACAGATCTGTGAGGGTGTTTCCAGGAAGGACTGACGGAGGAAGGAAGACCTTCCCCCAGAGTGAGTGGCCCTTCTGGTGGTGAGCTGTGTATAATAAAGCTCTGAAGGATCACGGAAACTTCGGCCTGGCTGCCAGCGCTGTTGACTGGTGAGTACCTCCACCCTGCTGCTGCTGTCCTTCATGGATATCAGAGCTTAGCCTCATCAGCCTTCCATCACGGACTGAAGACAGCAGCTCTCCTGGAACCCTTTAGGCCTCTGGTGCCAGATTGGGATGATGAGGCATCCAGGCTGAGCAACTACCAGGTTTTTAGACTCTCTGGCCTGCAGGCAGCTATTGTTGGACTACTTGTCTCATATCATGCTGGTAACCTAATATATATAAGACATCTTCATTCTATCTGTTTTGTTCTAGAGACCCCTATTACAATGGTATAGCATGCAGGGTCCATGGCCAACTATTGGTCACAGTTCTCCCCCAGCAGCCTGGGATGCCTTCCAACATCACTCAAGCTCACAGGCAGGGAGGAAGCTTCCAGGTGAGTCTCATCTTGAATTCTCCATGTCCTACAACTGAAGCAGGTACTGTCTTTAGCAAGAGGGTCTTACCACTTGTTCTGGTGAGGAGCCAATGACAGAGGCAATAGCCTGTATTTTTTTTTTTTTTTTTTTGCGGGGGGGAGTTCGGGGACCTCCCTGGCCAGCAATTCAGAGTGATGCCTACCCTTTGGCAGTGGAATCATGTCTTTTTGAGAGTGACTTTCTCCACCCACATAGGTTTCTTTAATTCAAAATCTTTTACCATTGATTCGACATTTGCAGGCACAGTCTGTTGCAGGATTTTGATCATTCACCCTGTTGGGTCTCATCTGTACCCTACACATCCATGAGGCTTCCAAGAACTTCACAGCACTACCTGGCTCTCCCCTCTGTGTGAAATGATTTCCTTTAGGTGTGTTTGCATGTCTTTCTGATGTTTTTCAACATAGTAAAACACAAGTCAGCATTCCATCATCTATGCAATGAAGCTTCTTTTCAAAGGGTGGGCAGCTTCTCTGAAGGCCCCCCACCCACCTCTCCAAGCACAAGCCAGCTGGTCTCGGAAGTCCCATACAGCATGGAAAAAAAAATCCCATTGTTTGTACTAATTATTTCCTCAAAAGATCAATGTTGGGTACAGCGGCATTGACGGAAGACCGTGTCTTAGCTCTTCACAATCTTCAGCCATTCTTATGAGCTGTCTGCTTTCTCATCCTAGGGGGCTGCCCCAAGGGCCACCATGCATCTTTCCATCTCCAAGGGACTAACTAGGTGGAGCTGGCTCTAGCTGCTCTGACTCAGGGTCAAGGGGAAGCAGGACAGCTGCTTGCTGAGCTCACACAGGCTCCTGAGTCTGATGGTCTCTGGGCCAGTGTTGCAGTCAGCTGCTGCTTCTCCGTCGACAACACCTGGATGCTGAAAAGGCCCTAGGCTAGGTGAACAGCCTCTACCTCCAGGATACTTTCTTGTAAGAGAAAAATATACAAAGGTTTGTTGTGGAGAGTAGACAGTTAATTACTCACCCTGGAGACAAGTTTAGGTTTTGTTCTGATTTTCTGAGGTAGGGTCTCACTCTAGCCCAGGCTGACCTAGTACTCACTCTGTAGTTCTAGGGTGGCCTCGAATTTTCAGTGATCCTCCTACCTCTGCCTCCCAAGTGGTGGGATTAAAAAGATGGTGTCACTATAACCAGTCAAGCTTATTTTTTATTTTTTTATTTTTAAAGAATATTGATTTTTTTACTGTATTTAATTTTTTTTTTTTTTTGAGGTAGGGTCTCACTGTAGCTCAGGCTGACCTGGAATTCACTATGTAGTTTTAGGGTGGCCTCAAACTCATGGCAATCCTCCTACCTCTGCGTGCTGGGATTAAAGGCATGTGCCACCATGTCCATCTTAAAAGTATTTTTATTTATTTACTTGAGAGTGTGAAAGAGAAAGCATGGGCCAGTCTTGCAGGGGCAAAGGAATTCCAGATGCATGTGGCACTCTGTACTCTGGCTTTACATGGGTACTGGAGAATAGAACCTGCGACAATACACTTTGTCAGCAAGCACCATTAACCACTGTGCCATCTTCCCAACTCCAAGCTTAGTTTTATTCTTTGTTGTTAATTTAGTTTATTAACTGTGACATCATCCACACAAGCTTGGTCTTTTTCTTCTGCACTGCTCCATCATTTATTCCCTCAGTGAATTCATGCCTTCATGAGGCCCCCTAAGCATTAAATTAGGCTTTCTTTCAATTTTTCCCCCTAGGAACTCAGACTCAACATCAATTTTGGCACTTTTGCTTTTTAAAAAAAAATTATTTTATTTTATTTATTTAAGAGAGAGTGAGAAAGAGAGAGAAAAGAATGAAAGAGAGAAAGAAAAGAGTGGGCACCCCAGGGCACCAAACCACTGCAAACAACTCCAGACTCATGTGCCACCTAGGGCATCTGGCTTACGTGAGTCCTGGGGAATCAAACCTGGGTCCTTAGGCTTCTCAGGCAAGTGCCTTAACTGCTAAACCATCTCTTCTGCCCCACATTTGCCTTTAAGGGATCCACCCAGACCAGGTCCTGTATCAGTTACTTTCTCACTGTTGGGACAGTATACCTGGCCAGAGGCCACTTAGGGAAGGAAATGGCTTATTTTGGCTTACAGTTTTAAGGAGGAGTCTCTTCATGGCAGGAGGAGCAGACAGCTGGCATCACACCTTCACATCAGCAGGGAGAAAGGAGTTAGAATAAGAGCACCAAGCAGGGCTGAGCTATAGCAACTCAAGGCCTGCCCCAGTAACATACTTCAGCAAGGCTCCACCTCCTAAAGGTTCCAAAAGTATCCAAACACTGAGGCTAGAGGAGATATTTGACATTCCAACTACCATGGGCCCCTTTGATTCTTTAGCACTTTAGGGACCTGATATACACGCCAGTCTAAATCATTCAGATCTGCCAGCGCTTCTTGCCTACCTTATAAAGATCACATCATACCATGGGGTTCAACAAAGCCCTAAGACTCCATACCAGTTCTGAGATCCATGCTGAATTAACTTTTCTTTTTTTTTTTTTTTAAATTTTATTTATTTATTTGATATATATATAGAGAGAGAAGCAGGGGTGGGGGGTTGGGGGAAGAGAGAATGGATGCACCAGGTATCCATCCACTGCAAATGAACTCCAAATACATGCTCCACTTTGTGCATCTGGTTTATGTGGGTCCTGGAGAATTGAACCTGGGTCCTTTGGCTTTTCAGGCAAGCACCTTAACCACTAAGCAATCTCTCCAGCTCTTAACTTCTTTCTTAACTGTGCTATGAATACAACCCTATATGTCCTAGTGAACTGGGCATCAAACACTGCCTGTCACATACCCAGTTCCTCAGTAATGCCTGCCCTTCATCTCTGATATTCATGGGACCTTGGCCAATGATAACCAAGTTTTCTTTCTTTCTTTCTCCTTTCTTTCTTTCTCTTTCTCTTTCTTTCTTTCTTTCTTTAATTTTTTTTTTGAAGTAGGGTCTCACTCTAGCCCAGGCTGACCTGGAATTAACTATGTAGTCTCAGGGTAGCTTGGAACTCACAGCAATCCTACTTCTGCCTCCCAAGTGCTGGGATTAAAGACGTGCACCACCACGCCTGGCAATAACCAAGTTTTCTTAATGGTTCATATGAGACAATCCATCAGGGACTCATATTGCCTTAGATTATCCAGCCTTTGTTTTAAGGGGGGATAAGTAGATATATTACTTAGTTTCTCTGCTTCCCAGGCACTCAGACTCATCCCCCATGACCCACCATGTTACAAGTCAGGCTGTGACAAGCTCTTTCACTCCTTGTCTTCTGCAATTCAGCAATTTAAAGTAACAGTACTTTGATTTTCATAGTTTCCTATACCTGACCATTATTTTTAAAAGTATTTTTATTTTTATTTATTTATTTGAGAGAGAGAGAGACAGAGAAAAGAGAGAGAGAGAGAGAGAGAGAGAGAGAATGGGCACATCAGGGCCTTCAGCCACTGTAAATGAACTCCCGACACATGTGCCCCCTTGTGCATCTGGCTTATGTGGGTCCTGGGGAATCAAACTGAGGTCCTTTGGGTTTGCAGGCAAGTGCCTTAATGGCTAAGCCACCCATTATTATTAGGTCCCCCATCTGCCTACCATCTCGGGAATTTCCCCTTCCTCTTATTAAAGGTTGAATCTGAGGGTTATCTTTGATCACTTCTTCCTCTCTCTGTCTTTACTGTCCAATTCTTCCCATAAGTTCCAAGTCTTTGATTCCCAGGAAGGGCTCTAGCACAGAGAGATAGTTTGTACTCTTTCTCTTCTGGCCCCCTTTTTAAAAAAATTTTATTTTTATTTATATTATTCTAATTTTACATTCATAGTGGTGACTCCATTATCCTCCTCCCTCTTCCATAGGGACCCTCATCAATGGGGAATGTGGTTCACGCATTGTGGGGGTAGTCAAGAGCTATGAGGGATAGGCCTAGTCTCTGTGCATAATGCCCCAACTTGTGGCTCTAACATTCTTTCCACCCCCTCTTCCGCAAATTTCCCTGAGCCGCATTGGGGGTCATTTTAGTTCTACTTCAGTGATGAGGTTTTGGGATCCTCTGTGTCTCTGGATATCTGGCTTAGTAGGAGTTACATGTTCTCTGTGTTTATCTCCTTCAGCTTTTTTCTGGTGTCATGATCCCCAAGAATGCTGAACTCTTGCCCTTCCCCTGCATTACTCTATGGTTTCAGCTGGAGCCCTGGTGAGGTGTGATTGGCTGATCCTCCCTTCAGGTTCCTTGTCCTTCTGAAAAAGGTAAGCAAATTCTCCAATGGAGAGAGAAGTTAGTACTAGATAGACGGGATGGCCATAGATATCTTGGAGGGAATTTTATATGGGTAGGCCCTCCTCTAGCCCACATTTGGTGGTATCTTGAATGGAGACTGTGTTCATTTTTTGTACACGGTTTTGACTTATTTCTCAGTTCCAGCAATGAGTTCCATTCCACTGAGTGGATCAATTACTGGCCCTATTTTTTTAAATTTAATTAATTTATTTATTTGAGAGAGGAGAGAGAGAGAGAGAGAGAAGACAGAGAATGGGCACACCTTGGCCTCCAGACACTGCAATCAAACTCCAGTTGCATGCGCCACCTTGTGCATCTGGCTTACGTGGGTCCTGGAAAATCAAACTGGGGTCCTTAGGCTTCACAGGCAAATGCCTTAACTGCTCAGTCATTTTCCCAGCTGGTCCCATCTTTAAAAAACTGCAAATCAACACCTCCATCTTACCCAACTTTAAAAAAATTTTATTTTAGAAAGATCAAGAAAGAGAGGGAGAGAGAATGGGCCACCAGGCCCTCAGCCAATGCAATTGAATTCCAGACACTTGTGCCTCCTAGTGCATTTGCTACTTTGTGCTTGCCTCACCTTTGTGCGTCTGGCTAACATGGGATCTGGAGAGTTGAACATGGGTCCTCAGGTTTCACAGGCAAGTGCCTTAACTGCTAAACCATCTTTCCAGCCCTCACCCAACTTTTTCTCCACTTTTTCTTTCAATTCAAAGGCTAGTGCAGAGGGTGGCATTGGCATGTCTTTTGCTTATTGTCACCCCTCACTTACATAGCCAGTCTGTTTCTAGGCAGACATTTGGGGCCCAGAGAATTGTAATATATATTCTCTAGTGTGTCAGCTGTTTGGAGGCATCCCTGTATTCATTGATAGACCCCGTTTATCAAGAAGGCATACTACTCCATACCACATAGAAGATGTGAATTCTTCCCACAATACTCTTCCTTCACACAAAGCCACCTTAATTCCATGTTTTTCCACCCACACCAGGGACAACACAACTGTTATTTCAGCAAGAATGCATGCCAGTCCATACCATAAGGGAAGGATGGCCAGAACAGGATTGCCACCACTGATGTTCTACCCTCAGATGGTTCAGTTTCAGTGGAATGTCTCATCACTCACAGCAGAGGCAATCCATGCCCCTTCCGAATGAATTCATCTTTGGTTCCGTCATGTTTTATATTCAGCTATGGATACCTAGTAAGACTATGTCTCAAAAAGACAAAGGAAGGAAGGAAGGAGACAAGGAAGGAAGGAAGGAAGGAAGGAAGGAAGGAAGGAAGGAAGGAAGGAAGGAAGGAAGGAAGGGAAGGGAAGGGAAGGGAAGGGAAGGGAAGGAAAGAAAAGAAAAGAAAAGAAAAGAAAAGAAAAGAAAAGAAAAGAAAAGAAAAGAAAAGAAAAAGAAAGACAGAAAGAAGCTGCTATGGGGCCTGTGCCTGGCTCGGGTTAGGCCAATGAGATCAGGCCAGGTCTTTTTATGGAGCTAATGTAAGAGAGGAACTCTCTTTCCATCAAGGTTGCCAAGTTGGTAAAAGGTGAGCCTGAAGCTATGGTAGCCATCTGGTTCCATGAGGAAAGAATCTACCCAGGATAATGCGAAGAGAAAGAAAAGCCAACGTGAGACACTAAGGAAATGGATTCCTGATGATATCTTTTAACACGTGGATTCAGCCAGCCGTAGAACAAACATGGTCCCTGCCTTGATGAGTGCAGAGGAC